>OY776114.1:78138192-78738192 GCA_963675035.1 Allygus modestus | reverse complement strand
GGTCTTTTGATCATTTCTCTACGTCAATTGGTTACCGAGATATTGAAAGTGCTTAACGCAATACGTTGTCCAATGTTATCCTTATGGAGAATAAGAAAAATTGAATATCTTGCTTATTTATTAAATTATACTGACGAAACTTGGTATATTGCTTCATACTGTTGTGGTCTATTGATATTTGCACGAAAAAATTTTTTTTACAATAGATCTTGTAGCAGCAAACCTGCGTACTCAGCCCCCATGTTATTCTTATGGAGAATAAGTAAAATGTTATCCCCCTTAATTATGAACATAAATTTATAAAATCTGGTATGTGGCTTCCCCTAGTTAAGCTATAGCAAAATTTGTATAAAAACCCATTTTGTGTTTACCTTGTTTCAGCAAACCTGCATCCTCAACCGCCATGTTATTCTTATGGAGAATAAAAAGTCATAAATCGTTTATTTATGATTGTATATTGATGAAACTTAGTATGTTGTTTAAGTTGTATTAAGATACATATAAATATATAAATATATATATATATATATATATATATATATATATATATATATATATATATATACATTGGAAATTCGCTGAGTACGCAGGTTTGCTGCTACGGGGGTAATTTTTATCAGCCGTTTTTAATTGATTTAAAAAATAAATATTTAAACCGCCGCTATTTTGTTTTTAGTCATCAGAAAATATTCATTATTCTTTTATAGCTTTGTCTAGTTATTATAAAAGTGTATAAAAAATTTAAATTTCTTATGTTCAACCGTTTTTTATAACAAAGTTTATAAGTGAAAAATGGTAGCTGTGTGAGTAACAAGAGACGTTCGGACAATTTAATTTTGATATTTACATTTTGTTTTGGCCCTGGAACAATGCCCTAAAATATTGATAGGTTTTTCTGAAACACCATGTACCTATATTTATTTTAATGACACTGTTGGTAAGAATCAGTGTAGTTTTTGCTTTATTAATGTAATCAAAGTTGTACATTAACTGAACAGTTGTTTATGATGCCAGGTGTTTTGCGATAACAGTATCCTTTTCCTATCAGTACACAATTTTCATATTTGGTTAGTTTGCTAAGGGGGTCAAATTATTTATAGGCCTGCGGAAGTGATGTTCTTGACGAAGACGTGGGAGTCTGTCTGCACTGCATTCTGCCTTTGACAGTCCAGCCAGTTTTATTTTACGGGCGATATTTTCATATGCCACACCATCAACAGTACTTGTGAAATGAATATCCCCTAGTATTGTAACACTAGCATCCACCATAACATATTGATTCTGTCGTAATTAATTTTTTCGCCTAATTTTGTAAGTTGTAATATTCAATCTCAAACTCAGTGGTACAGAAAATAGAACAACGTCAGGACTATCAAGTTCCTAGTTATAAGACAAACGCTTTGAACATTAATACCGATACTTCTTTAATGAACGGATATTTCAGTGTATTATATTGAGATTCCGGTGTCCGCCAAGTTCTGGTCTAGTCACAATATAATTTCACCAGAACATATTAATCACAACATTTATTAAATAATAAGTCTATTCAGCTGTGGTAACCTTATCCTTGAAATTTAATACTGTAGCAAAACCCATACTGTATACTCACAAGTGTATATTCCCAAAGACTATAGACTATAGAACGGTCTATACGTTCTAACAGTGGAAGTATATTGAAAACAAACATCATAATTCTACTAGGCTGACTTATATAACTAAGAATACCGGTGAACAACAAATGCGTTAACATACCACAAATAAATACCTCAAATCTAACAGTCATAAACTCTAACCTGAAACAAAAATGTAACCACCAATTGATATAACTGCCTAGTGCTGATCTCAGATCAAAAAGTCCATTAATTTGATCGATTTCGTTCCAGCACTCAGCAACTTATTCCTCGCAGCTGCCGAAAAGAACTAATTCAGGATCAACGGTAGTTTGACATTCTTTATTGACTGAAGACGGTGAGCCCAGAGTATTTCTTTTATTCTTTTTTAATCCACTCTGCTGTGTCTTGCATTACGGTTTCATTAACTTGAGATCTATGCCCTCCAAGTGCACACCAAGACCTTGCACTTCAATGTTGATGCACCTTCCATACTGGTCTAGATCTGCAATATTGTTTGTAATAAGGTCTTCTGAGTCACTTCTTTATTCTCTCTCTCTCTCTCTCTCTCTCTCTCTCTCTCTCTCTCTCTCTCTCTCTCTCTCTCTCTCTCTCTCTCTCTCTCTCTCTCTCTCTCTCTCTCTCTCTCTCTCTCTCTCTCTCTCTCTCTCTCTCTCTCTCTCTCTCTCTCTCTCTCTCTCTCTCTCTCTCTCTCTCTCTCTCTCTCTCTCTCTCTCTCTCTCTCTCTCTCTCTCTCTCTCTCTCTCTCTCTCTCTCTCTCTCTCTCTCTCTCTCTCTCTCTCTCTCTTTCTTCTTCAGTCACTCTTCTACTTTCTTCAGTCTATTTAAGTATGCTCTCTGTGCTCATTCCATTGACGACTTCCATTATCTCGTCATATTGACTAGCCATTAACGAGATAGAATTTTTCAATGCTGCCGAGTTTCATCTTCATTTCCAGCAGACTATTTACATTTAGCAGTATTGACTTTTGCGATAGCCTAAGCTGATAACTTCAATTTATATCCTTGAGGTTAGGTTATCTTCATAATTTTATTGCTGACTCATTACTGTCGCTAATACGTTGTTTAGGGTTCTTCAAGGCCTGCATTCCCAATTGGCTTGCTCGAACTTCTCCATGACTGTTTTTTAGCAATCTTAACTAAAACAGTTTTTGCACCCAGTACATTTAACTGATTATTTGGCAATTCTTCCTTACTTTTGGAACGATTGATGAATTGAATTCGCCCATATTATTTATCTACTATCATTAATTTGTCCACTACTTGTTTATTATTATTTGCTGAGAAGTATGTTACTAACCTAACTAGTCACTTCCGCAGCTCTGCGTGACGAGCTTTAACTGTATCGTTTTATTCTAATAATGTGGACCAGCACTTAGGCTACCATCACTATCGCAATAGTCTTCATAGTTTATATATTTGGGAACTGGTAGCGTACAAAATGTATAATCACAATTCCGCCACACCAAAAAAAATGGAACTTAATCATGCGGCTGTGGACAAGCTTTAACCACCGGTGAGGTGGACCACTGGCCTAAAGGTCTGTGGGTTGGATAACGGGTCTTTGAGAGTGCTGAGAGCTGATTCCTAGTTTAATTTGTTTTTAAAGTTATAAGGCTTGCTCTTGCAGTACCTCGTCAGGCTGTTCTAATAAGCCTGGCTCCAATCTTTTTCACAAATTGTTTGTAAATGTTTACAAATGATTGTATTGGGAGGACTGATGTGTTGTTTCAGTGATTCGGAGGTCTGTAAACGAATTATATTTACCAATATTTGGGTAAATTGTAGACCAAAGTTTTATTTTACACTTTTTACCAATTTAAGAGTCTTAAATATTTTATATAGTTCCAACTTGAGAGAATTAAATCTCTCAAAATGTAAAAAAGTGTACACAGTGATTCACTGTTTTTGTTGTTTTTTGTTGTTGCTCAATTGTAGTACCGTTTGCTCAGAGAGGAATAATAACTATTCCCAAATAAAACATAAATGTAAATAATCTATAGCAATTAAGTCGGTATACTTATACTTACCGTCTATACACTTTTTAAAGTAGAGTTTTGAGGAGGATAATTCTGACTCATTTGTTCTACTTATAAATAAAAAAATGTTATCTAATATGTTTACTTCTAGGAACAAATATTGCACTGTACTAACCTTTTACAAAACCAACATTATTAAGTTCAAACCTGACATTAAGTCAGATGTCAAAGAATTTCCCCTAGTATTGTTTTTATTTCAGTAAAATATGAATCGAGATTGTGGAACATATAGTATATATCCACCATACCACCGAAGCGATTATGGAAATACGAATTTAAGACAATGCTTTGAAACTCCTAGTGCAGGTATATCTTTATAAACATGAAACCCTGTACTCTTTCTAAATTATTATTTATAACGGATAATTGTGACTTCTTAAGAAACGTTAAACGGTAGAAAGTTAACGCGACATTATTTAAGTAAGGACGTAACTTAGCGTCGACGTAAGTTACGAGCATAATGAACCGTACGCGGTGCGGCGCTAAGTGTAAAGTTAAATTGGAGTTACAACACCCTTGCAGGGTGGGGAGTAGGCTGGAGGGGGAGGGAGGGGTGGCCCCACCTTGGGGTAAATAGAGTCATTAGAAACACGATCAGGCTTTTGGAAATGTCGGCGTCAAGTTACAATAATTATAAAGCCATTTCCTAGATCAATGAATCCCGCTTGGTGGATGTAATCAGGTAGAACGAGTTGTTG
This sequence comes from Allygus modestus, assembly GCA_963675035.1. NCBI lineage: Eukaryota > Metazoa > Arthropoda > Insecta > Hemiptera > Cicadellidae > Allygus > Allygus modestus. Next base: position 78,733,824 of record OY776114.1, on the reverse strand, counting down.
AGGTATGTCTTACTTGCTTTGGACTAATTATGAGCTGTATCAAGTCAGTGATTACTAACAGTTAAATAAATAAGGTATTTTATTCGAAAATTAAATACTTTTATTGGTAAACAAAAGTGAAATGTTCACATAATAAAATAAAATGTCAGTAAAACTATATAGTTTTACCTGAGCTAACAATTAAGTAAAATAACCTGTTTAACAAATATAAAATTAAATGTAAAAATCCTTATTTTTATTGTTAAACATTCTATTAAACTGATATGTTTGAGGGCTAAAGAAATTTTACAGAGTAAATTCTATGCACGATTTCAGTTTGAACATACATATAATAAATTCAAAATAACATTGTGTATTTCCTTATGAATATAAAAGCATCGTTGTAACTTGAGCAGGCTAAAGTAAACAATCTTATGTAAAGGTTTAATAAATTAATAATTCGGAAATGTCTCAAAATTGTATCTCCTCTACTCTTTTAATATAAAAATGGCCAAAAAATTCAATAGCATGAAGGTTGCGAGAACCACATTAATTATCCTTTTTTTTTTATTAATGACAAAATGAATCATAAAGTGATCACGTTGGACCGTCCATAAAGAAAACGTAACCTCATAAATATCTAGTTGTGGTAGTAAATACTATTTTAGATTAGTTAAATAGTTAGTATTCATCACTGGATTGAAATGTTTGAAACAGATTTTTCATTGGCGAAAATCTTAAGTCCCTACATTCGTGAATAAACCGAGTGAAGTTTAATTTTAACGTCACAAATTTATAACTTAAATAAGGGATAACTACTTAAATTAAGAGTTTGAAACCATTTAATAAAATAGCCAAGTCTCATGCCAAAAGCTGAACCTGTAGAACTATTGAAATCAAAACTGACTTTGTTTTGTTGTTTTTTTTTATAAAATTACATTCCCCTAAAACATAGTTCAAGAAGAATATTGACTTGATGAAGTATAACACATAGTAAAGGGTGTTAAGTGGAAATGCATACATTTCTTTCCATACTTTGATTATATTATTTACAAATATTCGTCAAATATTAATAAGACAAAGTGGATAGAATAAAGGATTTCGACAAAACAGAAATACTCACAAATTGTCATAAAAAATCAAAGTAATCACTAGGAAATAAAAAGTGATATGATAATTTTATAATACGTTATAGATACGGTTACAAAAAAAGTTATTCTGAATAAAAAGTGAAAATAATGATACAACATTATGTACCGATACAACACAGAAAAATCAAAATACATAGTATATAAACTTGCAGTATTGTAATAATTTTGACATGTTTTAGAAATTATGTGAAACATAAAAACAACTGTGAAAACCTGCTAAACTAAAAAAATTTTAAAATATCCATTTTCTTTCATATTGAAAATATTCAAACCGAAATTAAAAAGTCTGGAACAATCCCTCGCATACGGGTCGTTTGGTAATTCAACACCGAGATCCAGAAAACAATCACTGGCCGCTTGCGAGGGCAGGGGTGCGGGCGGAGGGGGCACCTGTGCAAGCAAAATCAATAGTCGGCGGGAACACGTACGCTGGTGACAGACGGATAATAAGTGACTAATGGGCGAAGACCTACCTTGACAGAGGATGTGAGAGAAGCTGCAAGGAGCGGCTGAGAGATAATCAATGAGAAGTGACGAGACTGGGGAGTGGCGCGGAGTAACCAGCACGGGATCTACTCACTGACTGAACCAGAGGCTGGGGAAGATGTCCTGCGCCGAGCGATGGACCATCTAGTTCCGCCGCCCGCCGACAGACGGCTCTGGCCACCGTTCATTGTCTGGCAGGATCCTTCCCTGAGGCGATACGAGATGATTTGTCTCAGGGAAAAACGAGAATTGTTTTAGAGCCGAGATGTCGGGCTGTGTTTGTTTGAGACGGCGCGGCGTATGGACAGACTGGCTGGTAGCTTGGCTATTAAAAAGCATTACTTCTTTACATGTCCCTAGCCTGCAAATTTTAATTTTTAAATCACTAATCACTATGGAAAGACTATTTTACCTCGGCATAAAACACTTTCGGGCTCAAGCTAGCATGATTTACCTTTCAACCAACGAGTGGTACATACTATACTATGTTCATGAGGTCAGACATCGTCATCAAACCCGCGCTCATCAAATAAAACGCCAATGCCATCCAGAAAAATCAGGATTAAAAAACGAGCTGCTCCCCCGCAATATTTTGTGGATATAATCCATATAACAGCTGTTTATTGATTCAAGGAAAAACACATGTGACATAAACAAAATAGAAATCTCCTCCATATGAGTAACATGGGAACTTGGAAGTCCCGTGGGGCGATTCCTGGGTCCTAGATCGAAATTCTGGCTCCACAGTGACTTAGAACTTAAAATTATCTTTTATATAACAAAATAATCATCAAAATCGGTTAAGTATTAACTTAAGGAAGTGGGTGAACAAAAAGCAGGATTTTTTTTAAATATGTAGATTACCTATGATCTTAAAGGATTAGGGGGGAACCCCTACTAAAATCCGATTCTATGTGTTTATACGCAGTATCACGATTCATAATATCTTGATTTTGTACTATCTATATGATTAAATTTAAACTTTGCGTAACATAAATAAATGTATGGCTTTAATATATTTATTAAAGCTATTATATTGTAACTTTTACTGTTCATGGGGAAAAATATCTAATGACGACGATGATTTACAGTAGTCTAATGTATAGTTTGTATTTTAAAAATCGTATTTCATATTCTCAGATGTATCAAACGTTGAACATAGTACTGCGTCTAACTGTTAAAGGAATTGGTTAGATGAACTTACATACAGCTTTTGAAAGCTGGTGTATTAGGGAGGATAATTTCCTGCTACATCTTCATAATCTAAAATGATAAATAATTATTCATTGTATTTAATTTGAACGAATCGTTCAACTCTTCACCAAAATAAGGTTGCTGCCTAGTTGAAGCATTAGTGCAGCCTCCAAAATTTCTTCAGGTCTCAGCGGTTTTTAAGTTTTTCCAACCAAAATAATTACGTTTATTAGTAAATAACCCATATGTTAAACCTTATAAATAGGCACTCGTCTTGACCTTGTCCATGAAAGTTTAAACTGATACCATTGACTATAGATTGACTATAAATACTGAAGTAGACTTCTCACTGTCATTGTAAAATGTGTCCCTAGTTTTGTGTATGCCAGGATTGAAAGTTTACAATAATCACCAACAGAGTATACTGCTGTCAACTATTACTTATCCTCTCAAGGAGAGGATAATACAACAGTTGGTGTGTCAGGAAGCAAACATAAGTTGATTATCACTTGCTTTCTGGGGTGGAGATATTTTAAAAGTTAACGGAAATAACTTAAATAAAAAGTTTACAGCAGCACGATCTGTCGGTGACCCAATCAAACTACTTCAATTTTAAATTCTAGCATGTACTAAAAGTGGGACAGCTGGGCCATATGGATGGGATGTCTCGTTCAGTATTTATAGTCGATGCTGATACTGAACGAGAAATGTGTGGAAAGATCTTACGGTCTGTAAAAAAACCTATCGTAAATTATTTATCATATGTTCTGAACCAGCTGATTGGACCATTCTCATTCTTGTTTGTTTACATTTTTCACCACATCATGTTCCACGGTCTATAGTTTTGGCTAAATTTAAATAAATTTTCCGTTTTACTGCACATATTCTGTCTCAATTTCACAATGTCAAATAGAAGCGCGAGACCAGCAGCACAGACCAACAGAGGTGCACCACCGCCAGCAGCTGCAGCACCGCAGAAGGAGGACTCGAGGACAACGGTAATCAACATTGTAATGTTCTTGGGTTTCGTGTTGGTACTGAGTATACTGCCGACCCTCATGGAGGTGTTCAGTGACGGCGACATGACGGCTCCTTGCCCGTGGGCGTGTCCCTGAAGGTAGGGAGCGATGGAAATCACAAGTGTTGACTAACAGAACGGTTCTTAAATGTGAAATTATAATAATTTAAAATGAATATGAAAATACATTGTTTTATTTATATTTCTTTGGAGAAACGAGATTTTTCGCTCTCTCAGGCGAGGGCTGAGCACACGAATGAAACATCCTTTACACCGTATTTAGTATGTGAATGATAATAGGCGTTTTCATTTCGTCTAACAAGTGCTTGAGTGTGTGGTCAAAATTGCAGCTTCGAAAGATCTGTGCTACTGGAGTAGTCACCAAAAAACTGTCAAATGGTTACACTTTTTCAGTTTTTGTTAAGTATCTCCAAAAGTATGCCTCTGACAGAATATGTTGTCCAATCTTTTCTTAAACTGGATAACATTTGCTAAAGTATAACGACTTCAGTACGTCCTTATTTACTAGGATACAATACTTTAAAAACTCAACCCTTATTAATAGTTATTCTCCATAAGAATAACATTGGGACTGATACGCAGGTTTGCCAGGAATACAACAAATGGGTTTATATGCAAATATAAATTGAACTCAACTAGGTAAAGCCACCTAGCTGTTATGTTCTTAAGGGAGACATAAGATTGTAATTATTATCCATAAGAATTATTAAATGGGGGTTCAGTGCCAAGGTTTTCGCTACGAGAACCATTGGCAAAATATTGTTTTTTTGTGTGCGAAAAACGATAAATTACTACATCCAGATGAAGCTATATACCAAGTTTCGTCATTTATGTTTATAAACTAGCAGTTATTCTCTATAAGAATAACATGGGGGTTGAGTGCCCAGGTTTTCTGCTACGAGAACCATTGGCAAAATATTGTTTTTTTGTGTGCGAAAAACGATAAACTACATCCAGATGAAGCTATATACCAAGTTTCATCATTTTTGTTTATAAACTAGGAATCCGATCAAATATTCGCGTAATGGGATGGCCGAACTCAGAAATGGTAGATGAAGGTTTCTGTTGTTGTCGTAAGTTCTGACCGAATTTCATCAAAAAATATTAAATAAGTAGCCCTGAGGACCCTGTAGGAAATATCTACTTTTCTTGTGGTTAATTTTAGGCCATAGGATAAATCGTTCTTAATTATATTAGAGGTGCAAATTCTTCAACAAAAAATAACATAGTTAGCCTATGCAGTGAGGTATATATTTTTAAATTGGAAATTATCTGAGTACACAAGTTTCCCATGACACGGGGGTGCTCAATTTTTATTTCAGTATTAGTTTTACAACATGAACTAAAGATAGACATCTGATTGGCTCTGGACTACATTCTATGATTATGTCACTCACTCATGATACATGGTTGTGTTCTGTTTATACTAACGTTGTATGGCGGCTAGTCAGTTTGTTTAGATGACTTAGAGTAATATTTCACCACTTCCCCTAACTGATTGCCAGATTTGTATAGCTCTTTTGCCTCTTTTCTGCACTTTTAAGGTCACTCCAATTATTATTTATAACGCAATGGCCCTTTGATTTATTTCAGATATGACTACTCTATATATGCAATCTTCACTCAACAGTTTTAATCACAGCTCTCAAGAAACCACATGTTAACAATCATAAACTCCACGAGTACTACTCTTTGACAGTATTACTTTCCCTGGTTGATTATGAACAGCTGTTACAATCCTTTTTGTTTTGATTTTAAACTCCATAAGCCCATTGTTAATTTGTTTAAATTTCCATTTTAGTTGTTTACATTATTTTATTTGTCCTGGGGATGAGACCTGTCCAGAACTTATTTTTATACCAGAAATTAGTTATTTCCGACGTATGTAGGAAATCGTTGGAGCCGTTTTAGAGATAAGAGTTGCAAGCAAGCACGCACCATGGCACGCACGGACGCAAGAAAGCAAACCTTACTCATACTAGTAGAATGTGTAGCCGTTCTTCGCACGGGTAACAGCTGAAATAAAAACAGTTGTATCAGCTGTAGGAAATTAAATACCTTTAAGTGTGTTTAAACTCATCCCTCTTCTTTATATCTGTGCCCTTAGGGAAAATGTTACCTAAAAACTAATATTTTCCCTCCAATTTGCTCACCGAGACCTTTCATTCAAGTATGCGGTTGAGGGGTGTCAGTGTCAGACTTATGGTTTTCTCAAAATATCCTGGGTAAATGAAGCTTTATAAGACTACCTGCTACCCCGCGGCTTCGCTCGCAACAAATTAAAGACATTAAAAATACTAACCTGACCCGCTCTATCGAATCCTTGTTTAGTTTTACTATCTGACTTCTTTTCCCCAACTGACAAAAAGCTACAGCTGGTATTTTTATTAATAGATTTATTTCCGGTTCAATGTTTACATCATACACAGAATACATAACAACATAGCTTTAACATATTAATAACAGTAGTTGGTTCGCTCTAAACTGGAGTCACCAGGGAACAAAAACAAAATAAACATAACACTAAAATAATGAGCAAGTGTTCATGGAAGAAAGAGAAAGTAAAATAAAAGATAAGAACAATAATTTTAACCATTAGACCAGTATATCAATGATATCTTGGAAAAGTCTGGCCTTTAGTCTTCTGTTATGAGTAGGTTGTCCAATGTTGAAAGTCTGTGCACCGGGAACAGTTCCAAGCGCATTTATGAAATTCCGGCTACAATTCGTAATAAAGTCTTTAACTAGGCATACTCCAAGTTCTTCATGTATATGTTCATTTCGCAGAAACCAGGGCGTATTTATTGCGATTCTCAAATTTTGTTCTGAAACACTTGGATTCGTTGAAGTTTCTTCTGCGAAAGGGATAAACCCCAAACAGGAGAGGCATATAAAATTAACGGTCTCAGAATAGATTTCTAGACCAAAACAGAGCATTCAGCTTTCAACGATGAATTTCTATTTATTAATGGAAATAGTTGCTGGTAATTTTATAAATTATATCCTCTCATAAGATTTGCATTGGAACTTACAGGACCCGGGGGGTGTAGCCCTAAACTTGGATGTGGACATTATCAGGTATATATGTTAAAGTGATATGTAAGCTATGTTCATGCAAAATTTTAGCTTAATCGGTCCAATAGTTTATGCGTAATGGAACTCGAAACATACATACTTACATCCAAACAAACATCCAAACTTTTACATTTATAATATTAGTAGGATTAGAGTATAGGGTAGGGTAAACTGACAAATGAACTAACACAGCTGGCAGTAGTAAATACGAAATAAATGGCTGCTGCAATTTAGTGGATAAACTATTATTAAATCACTCAAATTACTCACATAATAGGAGAATATTATGTTTATTTGTAAAAACTGGTATTCGTTTTTTAAATCTAAACAGTTCAAGAACCTTTGATAAATTGAATTAAATTATGTTAAACGGAGTGTACTTCATTTATTTAATCATAAAACATATAAATAAGAAAATTTTTGAATAGTTTCTTGTAATATCAAAACAATATTGTATTAGTATCTCGTACTTTACTAGCAGTAATTTTTATCTTATGGAAATTTTACAACTTTTAAATTTGAATTATAAAATACCCCCGTAGCAGCAAACCTACGTACTCAGCGAATTTCCAATTCATATGTATGTATCTTAATACCACATAAAGCCACATACCAAGTTTCATCAATATACATTCATAAATAAACGATTTATGACATTTTAATTATTCTCCATAAGAATAACATGGCAGCTGAGTATGCAGGTTTGCTGAAGCAAGGAACACAAAAAATATGGTTTTATACAAATATCAATATAACTCATGTAGGTAAAGCCACATACCAAATTTCATTAATTTATTTTCATAATGAAGGCAGATAACACGTTACTTATTCTCCATAAGAATAACATGGGGCTGAGTACGCAGTGTGCTGCTACGGGAGCCTTGTGTAAAAAAGTGTCTTTTTGAGCAAATATCAATTGTCCACAACCAGATGAAGCCATATACCAAGTTTCGTCAGTATAGGTTCATAAATAAGCGAGATATAAAATTTTTATTTTTCGCCATAAGAATAACATTAGACAACGTACTGTGTTTAGTACTTTCAATATCTCGGTAACCAATTGACGTAGAGAAATGATCAAAATACCAAATTGTGTGTTTTTTTAAGCTAAATCTAATGGGGAAAAATAAAATTTGACTATTTCCAAAATTATATGTAAAAAATTCGAAAAACCCATTTTTGGGGTACAAAACCCCCCCAAAATACCCCTTCGGATAGAGCGATCTGGCTGGTTTTCGAACTTTAAGTCATAAATGTTGCTTTACACGTTTATACCAAATTTCATCAAAATCGGATAATTTTTACGAGAGTTATCGTGCTCACGGACACACACACATATATATATATATATATATATACAGTTTCGAACGAATGGTGTTTTTGGGGTCTGGGGACCTCAAAACGAAAAGTTATCATGGTCCCGGGCCTAGGTCTTACCATGCCGACTACGGTAATAGCTTCTTCCCTATAGGGGAAATTCGCTAAAACAATTTAACGAAAGTTTTCCATTTTTGAACTGGATGCGTGAAACGTACCGGCAAATATTTTTGTAAAATCTGAAAACGATCCGTGTAGCCGTTTTCACGTTTTTGCATTACGAACACAAACAATCACACACACACACCCATATACACAACCATAAACACACTGACGGATAACTAATCATTGTCTCAGCTAATAGATAGATTCCTGTACTTCGTTCCGTCATCAATAAGCGAGTTATACAATTTTTCTTTTTTTTTACAATACGTCACAAAAAGTAGACTGTATCGAAAATGTTTATTTGTTTGTAATTTTATGAAGTTTTTAAAGTATTGTATCTTAGTAAATAATGGACGTACTGAAGTCGATATCACCTCAAACTTTTGCAAATTGTATCCAGTTTTAAGAAAGGATTGGGCAACATATTTTGTCAGGAACATACTTTCGGAGATATAGCAAAATTGCAAACATTTGACTGTTTTTTGGAAGCTGTAAACTTGGTTTCTTACTTGTGGTATAGGACCTAACAACATACTACAAAATTAAAGACCTTTTCATGACCTTTGCCTATGACCTTTTGCATGCAAGTACCCTTTTTAATGTCTAACTTGACTGATCTCATTCATTTTTTGCTGTGGAATGTCGATTTGACTTTTTCTATTATTTTGTTGTAAAGAACACAATTTATATTCCATAATTTTAAATGTTTCTATATCTCATTCGAGTTGAATTCACAACAAAAAGCAATAGCCAATTTATTTGTAAACAAATGCTATTGTGTGAGAAAATTGTAAACAGTCAGTACAAGTGGTCAACAATGTTTGTAATGTGACACTAACAGTGGTTTAAATGAGTAGTTCGTGCATCTGCCAGTTTGGTGCCTCTTACTCCAAACAATTCTTCTAAATATATATGAGAACAGTATCATGTTAAGTAAAAGTATTCTACCAATTTTACTTTCTAAGTTAAAAATGGTTATTAGTCTATGTGGTGTTACACTAGTGGACCTTTAGCTAGAAAAGGGTTCTTTCGCCTTGCCATCATAAACAACCCACTGCTCGAAGTTTAGCAGTTTAAATTGTGATGCCATTCCATAAGTTAGCTTAAAACAGCTGATCTTGCGTGTGTACACAGTGTTTTTTTAAGCCTCGTCCACACCGGCAGATTTGTTTGCAGACTGTATGTAGATTGTTTGCAGACTGTAAGCAAACTGTTTGAAATCTGTATGAAGACTGTATGTATACTACTTTTGGAGTCTGGAAACAGTCTGCAAACAGTCTCTATACTAGTCTGCATACAGTCTGCAGACTGTTTAGAAACATTGTATCCTATACAAGTGTGTTACTGGTTTTGCGTCCACACCAGAATTAGACCTCCATTCCACACAGTCAGTGATTCTAGCGATGCCTAGGGAAGAAGACGTACTTTTGGCTTGTGCGTGTTTTGTATTTCTTAATTATGTGTCTACTCTACCAAGGAAGAGTAGGTGGTGGACACGAAGAGTTCTTGAGGAAGGTACATACTACGGCCGGAACCTACTCTCAGACCTCTGATTTGAAGACGGGGCAGGTTTTCGGAACTTCACTCGAGTGACCCCTACGGATTTTGAAATATTGCTCAACAGTGTGGGTCCACGAATTAGCATAGGACACTAATTACATAGCTTCAGTTTCAACTACGATTCGACTTTCAGTTACGTTAAGATTAGCAAGTGGTGATTCCTACACAAGTCTTATTGTATTTCTTATTTCTTGTTTCTTGTATGCGTGTTTTCCATTTCGCTGGAAAACAGAAAACATTGTATCTTGTCTCTAGAATCATGAGATTTGTTTGTCATTTGTATGTCAATTGTATGCAGACTGTTTGCAAACGGTATGCAGACTCTTTCCGAACATCATACTCCAGTATGAAATGTCTCCCGATTGTATGTAGATTATTTCCAAAAAGTCTGCAAAGATCCCGCATACAAATGAGAAACATTTGGGAAACAGTCTGCATACAATGTTTCTGGAAACAAATCTGCCGGTGTGGGCGAACCTTTACATTTCAACAGCTTTCAGATGCTCTGTTGCAATGATTACTGTGGGGCGTAGCAGCCCTAAGACCAAAAGTGAATTCTGAGGAAATTCGGCAAATCTACGCATTATCCCCGTTATTTGACACACAAATTTGTAAATCGGTCCCCATCAGAAGTCACTGAGAACTTAGTGTTTCAATTTTGTATTAATATAGAGGATAATTTGGCACATAAATCTTGTAAATCTGTTCAATAGTCACTGAGAACTTAGCTTCAACCATGAATAAATAAATATAATGTACAAATTATGTCAACATTTCGGCCGTTGTTGTATTCAAATTTATCTAATATCATGTTAATGCTTTCAAACTGTTAAATACACAAACAGCTGGTTCATAAATGTTATAAAATAAATGTCAAGCATAAAAACTACAGGAAATCTTCAAAACTCAACTTACTAATGAAAGTGATTTACTGCCCAAAGGAAAGTTTTTAAACACATTGAATATCAACAAATGCCCAGTAAACTAGGGGACTGGACCATGTTTTTTTCAGATCAAGCACAGATTGAACCTATCGAAACAGGCTAACAAATTGCTTGTCTTGCATTGTCTAATCCACACCACCTTCTTGATCGAACAGCGTTCTCCATTCAATTTATTTTTATAAAGTTTGTTTAATAAATATTATTAAATAGTAATTTATTGTTACTTGACTTAAATATCTCGATCGCATTGGGAAAATACTAGCTTAATTAATAAAGGTGTTGTGAGTAAGTGTTTATCTTCAATAAAACGTTCAGTCTAATAGCCCCCATTTGCCCCACTGTTGTTTAACAAACGAGACTGATATCTCTAAATTAACTCACTCACTCGAATTATACTTAGAAATAAAACGGAGATTGATCACATAGTTAGCCATAAGGAAAACCATTAACATTATACATATCCTATACTAAAATGTTTAAAAAAACTATCGTTGTAACATTAATATGTGTTTGAGATAAGTAATGAAATATACATACATACACATAATTTTATTCAAAAAAATACGTACATTTATAGAATTACATATTCTTTTTATAATAAGTAACAGTATATTTTAAGATATTCTATACTACTCCAAAGTCTACTAGTTGTTCTTCACTATTGTTACCATTTATAGATACAATCTGCATTCCGTTGAAAAAATAACTTTGAAGCCAAGATAGTGCTTTCCCTCTGCAGCCAATTAATTTTAATTTATGAATTAATTTGTTACAATCAACAGAGTCGAATGCTTTGGCAAGATCAAGAAATACAACAAGACAACGTCTGTTGTTACTAATAGCATAATTATTATTTGTTGTGAGCATAAACAGCACATCTGAAATATTGCGTTCTTTTCTAAAGCCAAATTGACAGTGTGACGAAATATTATTATCTTCCAAGCATGAATAAAGTTGATCTTTGAATATTTTCTCTATGATTTTAGGAAAAATGCTCAATAATGATATTGGTCTATAGTTACTTGTGAAATTTGAACTTTTGTATATCGGAACGACTTTTGCAAATTCTCCTTTTGAAAAACTCAAGTTCACTATGAGAAGAAACGGTTTTATTAATATGTCTTTATTATCTTTAATGATAGATGTATGTATACCATCACATCTAGGAGCATAAGTTGCTCTTTAATTGTTTATGTATTGTGTAAGTATATTTTCTGTTACATCTTCAATGTCAAAAGTAGAGTAAGTCAAGTAATCACCGTCATTTACCACTGGTTCATCAGATGGATCTATGGCTATGGCTAGATTATAACCAACTCTAGAAAAAAATGGTTAAATTCATTTTCCACCTGTCTTTCAAGATTATCTATATTTGGTTTGCCTTACAAAAACATTTCAAGAGGAAAAGCATCTTTTGTGTTTATTTTACCAGCCAGTTAATTTAGAATTTTCCAAAATTGTTTAGGATTGTTAGCATTTTAATGATCTTTTCCTGATAGAAAGTTTGTTTTGCTGTTTTGATATCATTACTTAATCTGTTTCTGAATCTTTTGAAATATGTTTTTAGTTCTGGAATGAATGGTTGTTTTTTGTTAGTTTACTAAGTTATCTCGTTTTCTAATAGCTTTGACTAGTGCTTGTGAAATCTAGGTTTTTTTAATTAAGTCTAGGTCGAATGATAATATTTTTGGTAGATCTTTCAACTATATCTCGAACTATATTATGTAAATTAGTAGTAGATTCATTTATATTATTACTTTTAACGCTGTCCAAATTTTGAGTACGTAAGGTTAGAGAAAAATGTTCATTATTTAAGTATTTCACATAATTTGTATTTATCGTGGTATTATTATGACGATTGTTTTTTTTAATTAAATTTGTAAAACTGTAGTGTAATGATCTGCAATGTGATTGTGAATGACAGCAGCTTTTACTTGTTCAAAGTTAAAATGTTTTACAAATATATGGTCAATTAATGTTCTGCTGTCACAAGTAACTCGTATAGGTCGAGTTATGCAACTTACAAATCCGGTTTTTGTAAAAAGGTTCAGATATCTGTTTTCAAAATGATTTTTACTTAAGATATTAATGTTTATATCTCCCAGAAAAATGTATGTAGTGTCATTCGTTACTCTGACATAATATTGTTCAAGTGCGTCAATGAAAGTCTCAATGTCACCGTCATGAGTTCTATATAAAGCAGTTATATTATATTTTTGGTTTTCTAATTTTATGTTCACGCTTAGTCAGAACACATCCCCTATTGTTACATCTTGGAATACAAATGATAAAGAATTATTTATATATATATATAATTGTACCATCACTACGATTTCTTTTTCGTTTTCTGAATCATTGTGTGTATAAATGAACATGCCCTCCAAACATTACAAAACAAATGACAAATATATTTTCGATTATACCTTTTCTGAAAACTTTTGTTCTCTGAAATTAATTTACAAAATATTCTCTAGCCTAAAAAATGTTTATTAAATAACCACGTAAAATTGCTGTTATATTTGACGAACTTCTGTTTCTTCTTATTAAAAAAAACGAAAAAAACCGTTGTCTATACTGCAAATAAACATCGTTTAAGTAGTTTTCTGATCAACTGAAATCCTTATCTCAATGAGAAAAACATTAAAATTTTGTATGGCAAATGGAGTGAAGTCCAAAGGAATTCCCTAATATTACCTAAATGAATAACGGTTGAATAATAACCAATACATTGACATTTGCCACAAATGAAACACTATCACAGTATTCGAAGTTTCGGAAACCTTGTCATATTTACATCTTTTCCATTCGTTATGCTTAAAAAAAATTGGGAAAGAGTTAGCTATGAAAAGTAAAAATTATTTCGGATATCGTAAGTAAAATTTAAAGGTAAACTTTCAGTTCGCAATAGGAGGGGAAAATTATACCCAAGCCCCTAGTGTTACCCTCTTTCTCGACACTAGCCCCTTTGGGGGATGCGTGATTAGGGTCTGCCCGTCATTACAAGCCTCCCCTGATGCCAAACGTAATAAAGGTCACCGTCGTGAGGGGCTGCGTCCAAACTGACAACATTATATAAATATATAACTACAATTTTGAAACCAATCTAGTCCATGGTAGCACCTTTCTTTTTTTACGATATGAATGTTAAATCTTGAGAAATACTTAGAAGTGACTTTTTCTTTAAGCTTTCGCACGGTCAATACTGGTTAAAAGATCAAACAATAATGATATTATTATTATTAAGTAAATATAATAAAATTAAATAGTGGATTAGGATATTAGTGATTAGGATCAGCGGATTAAGATATCTACATTATTCCATGATTTGGATTTAAATATTCATAAATACATACATTTCTCTTCATCGTATAAATTACAACTTTTGTAGCTCTATAAAAAAGGTTAAAGCTATTTTTATGAAATCCACACTACTCGTCTTATTTATAGTAAAATAAACTCTGTTTAGTGGCGAATAAACTAGCATCGTCAGTGTGAGAGGCAAAAACTTTATTGCCCAGTCTCACAACTTGTGGTGCTTTTGTTTAAACTCCACCACCATCCGGTGTTTAGATTCTGGATGAAAATGTTATTCCTCGTATCTCAAAATATTATTTAAAACAACTAGTTGGATTATTCCCTAGTCACCAGTCGAAAAGTTGTGTACATAATCTTTTTGAAATCCAACCCGAACTAAGACATATTACAAACAAGTACCTGGGGGCCGAGCTTTGCTCAGGGGAAAGCCTGTCAGTTTGTTTAGATGACTTGGAGTAATATTTCACCACTTCCCCCTACTGATAATCAGATCTGTATAACTCATTTGCCTCTTTTCTACATTCTTAAGGTCACTCCAGTTGTTATTTATAGCTCCCTTTGATTTTATGTACTACTCTATATATGTAATCTTCACTCAAATATTTTAATCTCTGCTCTCAGGAAACCACACGTTAATAATCATAAACAAAATTACTTTTACTTTGACAGTTCCCTGGTTGATTATGAACAGCTGTTACAATTCTTTTGTTTTGATTTGAAACTCCATAAGCCCAATGTTAATTTTTAACTTTTCATTTTAGTCTTTTTACATTATTTGATTTTTCCTGGGGATGAGTCCTGTCTAGAACTTATTTTTATCCCAGAAAATAGTTATTTCGAACATTTGAAGGAAATCGTTGGAGCAGTTTTTGAGATCCGTGTCGCAAGCAAGCAAGCAATCAAACCTTACTCATATTAGAGTATAGGATTTAGTTTCCGTTAACAATACGAATTATTTATAAGAAATATAATATTGATTGTGTTTGTCCGCAAGCGTTAGATTTATTACTATCCATAACCTATACCTAAACCTACACAAGCAATATTTGCCGCGTACTTGGTTGCACAAAATACAAAACCAGTATTTGAAGTGACTTTTCTTTAAGCTTTGTTTCAAGTTGAAAATGTATTCTTATTTTTTATCCTTTGGATGTTAACTTAAAATAACATATTTATAATTAAAAATTCAAACACTTTCCAAAAATGTACTGACTCATTCCAAGCACGACATCACATAGGATGATTTTTTTCAATAGAGGAAACCGTTTTCCCCAACTCAAGTCAAAACTAAACCTGAGATTATTTTGAACTTGGGATCCCCAACATTTTATGTAGCCAGTTCTGCTTAATACACAAACTAACTATCAAGCTAGCAACATTTTCCATACGATTTTGTTTGTTTGTTTACCCTCTAGTTAAACTGAAAACAAATGTTTATTACACATGATTTAAGGTTATGTTAGTATAGAATAAAGTCGTTAAACAAGGTTCTCACTATAAGTTTAACATAAACCGGGTTTAAACTACCCATAACAGATTGGGAAAGTGTAATTTATCATAAACTTAAGTTTAAACCCAAGTTTAAGTTAAACTTTACTTGGGGAAAGCGGCCCTTAGTCTTAAATACTCGTACGATTAGTTATATAACTGATTATGTAATAATATAATTCTAATTTGTCGACTTGATAAGTTTTCTCAGGTAAACTCTTTTTATTACCCCCTTAGATTACTGGGAATTAAACATTTACTTTATTTCATAAGCATTTATTGCATTCATAAACAAGTTTTTACATAACCTTCTTCAAAATATTTGTTGGATGGCTTCAATACTCTTTGATCCTTTACATTTCACACGAATAACTATCGGTGCATAATACGTGCAGAATAATGAAGAAGATTTTTTTATTTAGTTTCAAAGAGAGGCACCCAAGATATAATGGGACTCAAGGGGATACAGAATGGCCAGTGAACGAGGGATGGTCAGTGAAAAATTAGTTTTTAAATACATACAGTTAGTTAGATTTTAAAAGAGGTATCAAAACCAGTTGCGAAAAAATAAAATACAACAGACCTTAAATTAGGTTTAGTTAAGAAATAAGAAAATAAATAAATCAGAAATAAGAAATTATTTGTTGTTATCCCGTTGTAACCATATGTTTGAGGTTTAATGCACGATCAGTAAATGAGATACGTAAAATAAATTTAAAATAAGCTCTAATTATAAGTAAGTAATAAAGAAAAACAATTTTCATAGATTGTTAGTTTTTAGATAAAATGTTCAGTTCGCAAAAGCTATCATACACTAAACTTCTACAACTATCTTACGTTGCAGTACTTCTAAAAGGTTACCAGCCAACGAGAAATAACGTGAAACATCCCCCATAAGAAAAGCATGGGAATTTAAATACGTCTGCTTTGATTACAATAAAACATGTGATTAAGTGTCTACTTTGTTTGCGAACTGACATGTGTTCCTACTCTTATTACTTTATTTTCCTCAGCATGTGAGTAAACAAAAATTAGATGGAGTATTGAAGCAAGGTAGGGGCTATGACCCCTTTAAGCCACTAGTATAACTATAATTTCCTATGCGAAGCTTGCACATCCCGTTTTGAGAAGCGAGGATAATAAATAGTTGCATAGAAAACAAAACAACGGCAGTCTGTAGTTAGATAAAATCCTCAAAACAGCTGTTTATTTAATTGAATAATAAAAAACACATGTGGAATAAACCAAACAATACTCTCCTCCATAGCTATTATATAGCTCCATAAGCACATTGGGTCTTGGAAGACACGTGGGGCAGAGCCCTGAAGCCTAAATCGAAAATGAAAAGCCAGTTTTCACATCTGCACACCGTTTTAGTGGTTTCTATGTGGGGGTGAATCTTAAAACAACAACAAAAACGTATTATTTACAAAGTTTGTATGTAGCGTATATTATATATAGATATACAGATATAGATATAGATATATAGATGACAGTAGTACAAAAGTAGCCGAATTTTCAGATGTCTAACCTCAGGCCAGGAGGATACAAAAATAATTTATGAAAAAAATACAGTGGTGTCGCTCAGAAGATAAAGCCAAGTTCTAGTCCGTCGAATGACGACGAAGATCCACAAGGGCGTCAAAGTACTTGAGGGAGAGAAGCTTGTGCCAGATCCCTAAAGGAACATTATCTCTCAGACTTACAAGTCGTTTCTGTGGTATTAGGAAATGACACATGATTGGATACATATCTCCCAAAATATAAATTTGGTAGGACCACCAATACAACTTTCAGTTTCCAGCCTGAGAAATATCATTATTTTTGGTTACACCATGCAATATATATCATTGGACTAGGTTTTCCAAGAAAAACTCCAAGTGGCGGTAGATAACAGGCAAAAACGTGCTTCCTACGAGAAAAGAATGGATCATGTATACATTGCATGCCACGTGAATTAAAATTATACGCTTAGTTTGTCTTATCTTTTCTTTTTCTTTTAGCTCCTGAGAAAAAAATCCGTTTTAGTGATATGTTAAATAATTTGTAAGTTTAAATTTCACCATCTTAACAAATTTTTAGAAAATATGTTTGGGTTGTGATTTTGAATATAAGTTAATTTTAGTAAGCCTTCATTTTATTGGTAATTTTGGGAGTCGCCTCCTGTCTTACAAATTCATAGATACACATTGTTGCAGGTTACGTCATACTAACATTTAATATAATACTTAGTGAAATCAAGTAAAATATAATTATTTTAAAATACGCAGTAAGTGAATAGAATGAAAAACTATTATATTTATAATATAATATTTAAGTATTTTACTGTTGTATTTACGCTAAATGTAACCCTTGATCACAGCAAAAGCAGCGCAGTGCTCATGAAGATTTAACCTATATAAATATTATGTAATGATTTGATTGATTGAATTATTTAAACATTGAGATTCGCCAAAAGAAAAATTGCCTTAAATAATTTAAAGATATATTAAACTGTTTGTAATCGACGTAAAATACTTAGAAAATTCTGTTATGTCTAAGTCGTTATGTACAAGTATTGAATCTAGTTGAATATTTCTCTCTAATCATTTCCATTATAGCTATTCAAATTCTATATGATTATTAAACCAAAAAGCCACCAATGACGCATAATTATAAATATTCATCCAATTCTCTCCGCTAGTTTTGCTCTTCAAACATTACGAGAGACACAACCTTACACTGTCTCTCTCCATTATTGCTGCATGTACACCATAATGTCTCTTGTGCAACGTAAATAACCATTTTAGAAATATTTATGTCCACGTCTCCTCATAACTTATCATTATACTAATACATTTTCTTCATGGTTCTATACATACATGCTTGGTATTTTGTTATGCTCTTTATATGTTTTCTTTTATTTGATACAACTAAGTCGAAGTTAACAAAATAAAATAAACTATTTGATTAACCTTTATATTGTAAATGAATTAAAATCAGACAACCAAGCATTTTAATACTGTCCTGTTTTTAGTTGTCTTTACTAGATACTAGTTCCTACAGCCAGTAGTTGCAATCGTTGTTTTTTCATGGGCAACATTTCACCTAAAAATTGTCACAGACACCTTGTGCTGGTTTGCATTAAGTTTAATGTCAATTGATAAGAAATAATATCTAAGCATCTAAAATGTATGGCAAAATAACTTCTAAACCTATAATTCCCAATGGCGATTTGTTTAAAACAGAACTCATTCGTTATTTATGAACCGATATTGACTATTGGGGTTTTTAAAAATGGCTTCGACCCATATCCATGTAAAGTGGTTTTCATTTTTCGATAACTCCATTATGAAGAGCACAGATCGCTCTCAATTTGTTTTGGCCCATAAGGATAACACGGAGATAACTTTTCATTAATTTACGTTATGAAAAATCAAAATGTATTAAATTTTGAAATCATTAACATGCGTTATTAATTAATTTTACAATATTCAAATTACATTTTTCATTTGTTATTGTACCATATTTATTTATTATAACCATTAAATACAAGTTGGAAAAATATATAATATGGACTATGTGTTAACCGCGTCATTAAGAAATGGAAAATGTCAAATTATGATGAGTTTTACTAGTGGTTTGCAGTGCACTCGTCTGTGGAAAAATAGTTTTATTTACCAAAGAGCCCCTTGACAGATGACATTTGTAGTACGTCCACCTGGGGAATGAATAAATAGGCTGCGTGATCTGACTCCTTGAGCAGGCTACATATAGCTGCTTGTGTAAAAGGCAGTCAGATCCACTGAGGTCCCACATCACAAAGCAAATGCTGACCGGGAACTGCTGCCACGTGAACTCGAATAGCTTCTTAGAACTGAACATTATGCTTAGGTTTGTAAAAAGGGTATTCTTTATTTATTTCTGTTTTCGCCAATAAAGACCGGGTCACACTAGGATGGTTACCAGCGCTAGTTACTGGCAGCTAGGAAAATCAAAATAAACAAATAAATACAAACATTGCGAGCTGTACAAGTTATTGTCAATATTTTCTTTACGCCTCTAATAAAACAAAAAAGTACAATCACTTTTAATTTACTTAGTTGATTTGAACCAGCTGATATTTAACTACAGTAAGAGTGCAAAATTAGGATAAACTTGGCAGTCGTTCCAAGGAGGTATATTGGTAATAGGCCCACGGGAGACAAAACTACTCAACAAAATTGCATGTCGCCGCCATTTTGTGGTGAAGACAATTAACTAGTACGCATATGACGGTGTTGCTGTTTCACCTGGCTTGTAAGGCTTAAATTGGTATTAAATTCTTCATCCGTTTACAACACTGTTTAAATTTTGATGAGATACATAAGCAAAAACACCTGATAATTATTAATTTTCCACTACTAGCAACCAGCTTAGTGTGACCACTCAAACCTGTCTGTTTTGCTAGAACTAGCAACATTTGTTAGTTCTGGTCAGACTAGCTGTTTTCTTGATTTTTACTAGCAGCTGGGAACCAGCTGCTAGAGACCCGGCCTTTAACGTGACTCTCTCCAATAACAACAACGACCATGAGTTTTTCCTTGACTACACGTGAGTAGAGTCACGTTCCTAAGTTTTTGATTCTAAATACGGGTTTACCTTCCGTCAACGGCTCCAACTAATTGTAACTTGCGTTACGATCGTTTCGGCATTATAATGCCATCTTCAGACACAATACAACGAATTTCAGATGAAGCAGCGTCGTCACACTAAAAATTAAAATTTTGCTTCTGTATGCAATTTGTATCACAAAGAAGCAAATAAATAATTACTTCATTTAGTTTATTAGGTTCAGATTTTTTTTAATATTCAAAATATTTGCAACAAAAAATATTAGGTAGAGATCAAACCTTGGTCATAACCTCGCTAAATGGAGCTGTCACCAGATTAAACATCCCTGCAGCCATCTACCAGCGAGATGATGAATCACTGACCTACTTTAGCTGGGAAACTGACCACCAGATTCTCTATTTATTTAACCTCAAACCACAAAAATGGTAACTTTGATACTAATTTTTATATACCTACAATAGTATAAACCTGACCCTGACATAGAGTTTTATCACTCGCTTAAAATATCACTTATTCACAAGACATAGTATTTCCTTTGTTAAATTACTGATTAATCAGACGAAAAATTCTGTAACATGAAGAAGGTAATCATTATTCACAGAATTCACTAAATTATTTGAACCTATTATTACCTTGTTATTCTTCAAGGATGCAGTTATTTAACAAAGGAAATCTTTTATCTTATAATTCAAGTTTCCATCCCATACACACCAGTGTTGCAAGCCACTGTTGTTTATTAACACTCTCAATCCAAATTGTTGTATTTAAAGAAGATCTAAATACAATCTTTAAATGGAAGATAAAATCACAAAACATTTTATTTGTGGAGTAAAATGTAAAAAATCAGCCCACCCTTTGGTTTTGATAAGACTGAGTGTTAATATAATATATTGAAAATGCAACAGAGTTTTTTTTTATATTATCATATTCTTGCTTCTCAAAGGTAAATCTATTACAAAGGCTGCTACGCATTGTACCCATGGAATGAAGGTAACCAAAATTGTTGTCATTTCGAAACCACAAGTCTGTATTATTCTGTGGCTCACCTAAACTCAAAACTAAACGATACACAACATGGTACTAGGTTAATTTTACTATAGTTTTATATATTACGTCATAGAAATGTGATTCATTTTGGTAGTAAGATAACACCAAATCCCCGCGCACACATCACGTATCTCAATCATCTAAGGAAGCTAGAGAACTACTACACCCCGATTTTTATTTTAAGGAGAATTAGTGGTTGGCGTAGCCTTCATTTATTCTCTCTGATGAATACAATTTTACATTATTTATGTATACACATTGTAATACATTTTATCTGTCGCTTTATTTTTATGACTCATAAATATTAGCATGATAACTAGTTTCCTAATAACAGTTGGTTTTATTATTTATATATATTTTTTTTTTAATAAAATATGTTTCTTGCGTGCAAATTGTTTGGAAAATATTGGACACATTTAAACTGTTGCTATATTAAAATATCGTGATGCAGCAAGATATTAACGGATCATTTGGCATAAGAAAGCCACTGAAGGGAGTAATCTGGTTTGCTGTGATTGGGGTATTGGAAATGTTTGTCAGGTATTAGTTTTTAACACACGTAAAGTTTTCGGATGATAAATTAAACATTCTCTCCCAATGAAAGGATTTTCCATTTCCTGTATTTAAAGAAAGATACTTTACCTCCAATTATACAACGAATTGAGGATGCGCTATTTACAACTTACTTTTAAAACAGTGAATCGGGAGGATGTTGCACTCAGAAGCGAGTTTCTATCAAATTACAAGTCATACAATTTTCAGATGTAGAAGGTATACTGATTGCTCGTCACGTTCAACAAATTAGTTACTTGGTACTCATACAAAATTGCATTGAAATTCATAAAACTAATTGTCTAAAAAATTGGAAGATTTAGTTACATAAAAAAGTTAAAATTAACAGTTCTAAACAAGAACACATTTAAAGAGAAGGGCCACAAATCAAGGCGGAGGTGAAATACGGCTTTCAAAAGTGGCGGAGCGAGTGGAAGAGCTATTTGGTCCAGTTCATCATCGACAAATATCGACGATAAGTTACGTCCTAACCTCGCCCGGTTCTCAGTAAGTTCTTGCTGCGAGTTACAGTCAAAGCCGCTATTTACATTTTTGTTTGCAAATTTAAAAGATTCTACTTCTTCTAATTTGATATAGTTACACAATTCTCTCTAAAACGTTCCCTCGTGAGGTCTCGCACGTAGGCCGCATTCAATGTTATTGATTTCCTTTACATACGCATATTTTTTATTGCCTTTTCCCTTTTAATGATTGGTCTTCTAATATTAATATTATCTGAAAATATCGTTATTAGTATGCTTATACAGGGCGTCCCCTGAGAATACTGTATGGCACGAATGCAGGATTTGGTAGAATTCATCTAAAGGAGCAATTAACTTCCTACAAATATTTTTGTAAATCACTTCGTTTTCCGTCTGTCTGCTAGTGTGTGATTTTTTATATCAATACATGATGTATTTAAAACCACTGGAGGAACTGACTTGAAACTTGGCACCTGTTTTTTTTTATTGCATTTGACGTTCTAGCTTTGCCCGTTTCTAAATTGCTGCCATTTCAATTTAAATAAGCTTATTATCTTGAAAAAGGCAAATTATTGAGTAATTCATCTAATCATAAAAGGTGTGATAAAAATAGGATTTAGATCACTCAACCCACAGCTGAGTAATTGCCGTTTTATGAGTAAAGTCTTAGTAATTTATGTTAATTTACATAGAATTTGCACGATTTTACTCCTAATAATTGCAATTACTTATCTACGGGATAAGTCATATTTTCAATCTTTTTAGCATCCTTTTTGGCTTAAAATTGTTTGTTTTGTCCTTAACCAATTATAATTCTGTAGCCGTATTAGTTTTGACTTAGATTTCATTAATAAGACAAACTAAAGTAAATTTTTAAAACTAACTCTATGCAAGTTTCAGCTTTATTATAATCTGAAATTTTAAGAAACCCAAATCAATACTTAACCTAGTCTTTCAATACTAGTCTTTAATACTTTACTGGTCTTTCAACGACGTAATGATAATTTACAGTACAAATGTGCTAGTTAAGTTTAAATTTTTTTTCACCTAAAATAAAAATGTTCATTACACTAAGATCCCCTTGGAGGTTTGGACGAAAAGCGTAGTTTATTGAGCTAGCTGTCTACAACGTAGCTTACATCGATGAGGCCATTTACAACGCTTGTGGGAGAGTGACGACCAATAGGTTTACGACCAATAAGAGATGACAACACCACGTGACCAGTCCGAGTGTGATGGGGAGCTTATAAACTTACAGCTGACTTGTTGGGAAGAGTTTTTAAGAAGATAAAGTGTCTGTACTCACTTAAGTGATGCCTATTTTATGTGTTTATTTAATGTGGATGTTTTCTGTCAGGAATTAAGGTAATGTTAGTTAATTGAATGAGGTATTAGTACAATATAAAACTGTTGTATATTGCACATAGTATGTCATTTAGTAATTCGTCTATTTCCTGGCAATAATTGATGATTTAAGTAATATTAACCAGCCTGTAGCAGCATACGTGCATAGTACAAATGATAAAACGAGTTTGCACGCAGCACGCTGACGTGAGGAAAGTGAATTTCCACAAAAAAACGATTAAAACTCAAAATCTGTGTAAAAATATAAATTTATTCCAATTTGTATTGAAATCTGAAAACATTGTTTTTTGGCTGTTCTGATGCTCCTGGTTTCATTTACCTGCAAAGCTGGGAATACAATTTTGCGCATTATAATGTTAGGAGAAGGTTCAGGCAGGCTTGAAAGTAGGCGTGAGTTGCTGGGGATGATAAAAGTACTCTACCAAAGGAATAACAGGCTTTTCTAGTGTAAAACCCCCATAAGACAACGTACTATGTTTAGTCGAAACACATTTTCTTGAATAACACGTAAATATTTATGCTAGAATGACGAGAGAGGGCTTAAAACTTTCGCCTTACTAATTCCCATCATTTTACATCCGTAAATTTCACATCCGGGGCTTTTCTGACCCTTTTTGAGCCCAAAAACTCTAAATTTGAAAGATTAATCCCCAAAAAAGGGATTTAGAGTTTTCCGATTGTTTTGCCCAACGAACTTGTCCAATTTATTGTAGAAAGGAACGTCCCTACCAAATTTGAAGTTAATCGGACAAAACATGCGACCGCTAGAATGCAAACACACACACACACACACACACACACACACCCACACACATATATATATATATAATTTTGAACGACCCACCAAAACGTGTTCAGGGGGTCACGTTAGGAAATTATATGGTGGTCCCGGGCTTAAGTTTCACCGTGCGGGTCATGCTTATAGTTCACTTTCCAAAGTAAATTCACTAAAAAGATGTTCCTAAAAATTTTACACAACGTTAATCATCAACTTAGATTACATAACAGAATCTCAATAAAAATAATCAAAAAACTATAACAGAACTTAGACAACATGAATACATAACCGGAATCTCGCCGTGCATCGAAATATATTCTGCACAATATGAAACAATACCTTTTAGCGAATTTCCTCTATAGGGAAGAAGCTATTATCGTAGGTCTCATGGTAAGACTTAAGCCCGAGACCATGATTATTTTTGGTGTTGAGGACCCCAGATGCCAAAAACACTATTTGTTCAAATTTATATATATATATATATATATATATAAATATATATATATTTTTAGTGTAATGTGTGTGTGTGTGTGTGTGTGTGTGTGTGTGTGTGTGTGTGTGTGTGTGTGTGTGTGTGTGTGTGTGTGTGTGTGTGTGTGTGTGTGTGTCCATGAATGCGATAACTTGAGTAAAAAACGTCCGATTTCGATGAAATTTAGCTCAAATGTGTAAAGTGACATTCATGACTTTAATTTCGCAGGTTTGCTGTGACGGGGGTATTTTTATGTATTAAATTAAGTTATATTTGTATATAAAATTGTTACTTAATATTTTTCTTGGTTTCTAATAAAATTATCTTTTACGTAATAAACTTTTAATTTTAAACACACTTGAGAGACGTATTAGATAGTGAACTTTTCTCAAGACGGGAAATAATTACGCCTAAGCTTTTAACGATGATAGTTTATATTATTCGAATGGCATAAGAAAAAAAATTAAAATGTGTCAGTTTAAGTACCCTAGCACTCTCCAAACTGTTTACCAAACAAATATACTACAACATTTTATCATAGAATGCAACCTTTGTGAGCGGTAAACACTAATTAATAGAAAGGGTATATTCTTCTTAAACAGGTTGTCAATATTCAGTTTTCTATCAGTTGTCATAATTAAATATAATAGTGGTTTGTCTTAATTTTTCAAATATAATGCAGAACACGAAAGAATAAAACAATCCTGTAGGTTTCACTGGTTACAACAGTAGCAGAGACTACGTACTTACATAGTTACAATGCAATAATGTTATTGTTTTAAGTTTATCCAGCTTGCTTTCACTGATATGTAACTTAGGTAAATATTTTTCGTTGACATATTTACTTGACCAGAACAGTAGACCAATTGCATAATCATATTAGTTAGCCCAAACATAAGATCGTTTGCATAATGATCGTAAACATAAACAAGTTTTATGTAAAACATTTAATTTTAAAATATTTAACTTTATCCATTCAAATGTTATTAGAACTAATAACACACAGCTTCTAAATGTTTTATGATTGGCGGTACGAATAAATACGTTTGCGAGAAATGCGTGAGGCGTCGGGACGGGAGAACATCTCACTTCCCTCTGTACTATAAATTTGAGTCACGCCCTTTCCTTGGACGTTGGTGTTGGCGTCCCCCTTCATGGTGATGATCGCTTTTATTGCGTTTGGCAACAGAGGGGACTTGGAAGTGCTGATTCAAGGCCTAATCACAGTTTGCTCTCAACATCTCAGAAGATTCAACTTTTTAGAGGTAACTTAAGCTGGTTTGGTTTCATCAAACGAACCATACCGAAATAGTAAACATGTTATATAAAAATACTTTATTTGGTTCATTACGAACAATGATTCCACTTTATATTTGTTTAAAGGTGTTTTGTTTTCATGGAAAACAAACGAAATAAATACATCACATATCTTAATTAATGTAGTTTCAGTGTGAATGTTGTTAAAAATATTTTGAAAGATAACTGATTAATTTTTCTGTTTTAAATGCATTGTTCGTGATGACCAGTTTAATTTATTTAAGGTATTATTGCGTATATTTTAAATGAAGAAAACCTATGCCATGACATTTTGGGATCTGGAATCTCATCCCGTCTTTAGGTGAAAACAATACCTAGAAAAATTTAGTGACAAAATCCAAGTAAAGCTGGAAAAAACACACAAAAGCTAAACAAAATATAACTGTGGGAACTGTAAAATCATTAAAAATAAAATAACCCTTTGTTTTTGGTTTGGTGTTATCTTCTTTTGACTACTTACACAGTTCATTGTTAGTTAATTTCCTATGGAAAAGTGAACGATTAGTATTATCCGCGCGATGAAACTTAAGCCCGGGACCACCATAGAAGTTCTTAATGAGACCCCCTGAACACGTTTTGGGCGGGGTAGTTCAATATATATATATATATATATATATATATATATATATATATATATTTATACAGGGTGAGTCAGACCACCCTTCCAGCATGTATAACGGGAGAACGGTTTGGCCTAAACTCATAAAACAAAATTTACTAAAACGCATATGGGCTATCTATTAAAAATATTTTCATCAAAATCTATGTACAGCATGTTCAAAAACTGAAGGTCACGGGTTCGAATCTCAATGTTTTCTTATGTAAACATAGGGACATTATCCATCGTTTTAAATTTCTCGTTAAAACAAACATTTTGGCGAAAACCCAGAATTCACTTATCTTTATCCGTTTCAAATTGGCGACCATTTTTGTGTAAAATATTGACATTTACGGTATACCCTGTATTTTCTAAACCACTACTCGTATCTTTTTTCCGACTTAAATTTCTTACTTGTGATAAACTCAGCTTTACTCTGATATGCCACATGACAGCCTTTATATAAGAAATCTAAATCTCAATGAAATATCGTATGTTTATTGAAAATACTTATATGCCCAAAATTCAAAAAAGTTAAATGATAGGATATGTCTTAAATCGCACCTTTAAAAGGTCTATAAAACATAGCAACTTTCTAATCCACACCAATCTTGTATCTCTTTTAGTTTTTCTGTAATCAGCAAAAAACATTGTTTTCCCATATGAAATGCTTGTTAATTTGCATAACACTTACATATATTCTGTGGTCACGTTCGTTTTAAATGTGTTATGTACAATTAGCATGCATTTCATATGGGAAAACAATGTTGTTTGCTGATTGCAGAAGAACGAAAAGAGGTACAAGGTTGGTTTAAATTAGAAAGTTGCTAGGATTTACGAGACCTTTTCAATGGTACGCTTTTTGATGTACGCTACCATTTGACTTTTTTGAATTTTGGGAATATAAGCATTTTGAAAATAAATATGTTTTTGAAATATAGATTTCCTCAAAAAAACCTGTCTTATTGAATTCTGTTTTCGCCAAAATGTTTCTCTTAACGAGACCTTTAAAATTATGTTTAATATTCTCTGTTTACGTTAGCAAAATTTGAGATTTGAACCCGTGACCTTCAGTTATGGAACATTCTGTACATAGATTGTGATGAAAATATTTCTAATAGATAGCCCATATGCGTTTTAGCATTGACTATAGTATTTATAGTTAATGGTTGTAGTGAGGAAGCATTTTGTTTGATTACTTTAGACCAAACCGTTCTCACGTTATACATGCTGGACGGGTGGTCCAGTTGTTACTATAACTCAATGCCCCTTCAAGTATTTTTTATATCGTATACTATTTTAATTTATTTGTGATATATCCAATTTAGATGGCATTTTTATTCAATGGTCTTATCATTTGTTTGCACTCTACCATGTGAAAGTTACATTGACGGTTTACTGGATATTTTTACAGCTGTAATGATTTCTTTTGTTTTGATTTGAAACTCCATAAGTCCAATATTAAAATTACCATAGTTCAAGATTAAAATTAGAGGTTTAAAAGTTGAAATTTGTATTTTTTGGCAATTTTCCCTGGGATTTCTAGGTTAAACCTAAATGCATGCAAAATGTCACGTTTCTAGCTCTTCTGGAAGTGGTCTAGAATTCGTATACGTGAGTGATTGACTATACACATCGGGCTGTATAGTTATTTAGATATATAAATGTGTTTACCCTCTAGCAGTTGAATTTTCTGTCCGATTTACTTCATTTGGTAGGAACATTGCTTTCAATTATCAGTTGGACAAGTTCGTTGGGCAAAGCAATCAGAAAACTCCATCTTCCATGTTTGGGATTTTATATTTCATATTTTGTGTTTTTGGACCCAAAAAAGGGCCAGAAAATCCCTGGATGTGAAATTAATGCACGCACAAATATGTAAATTAGTAAGGTGAAAGTTTTAAGCCCTCTCTCATTATCCTACCATATAAATTTACCGAGTTATTAATTAAAATGTATATCGACTATATATAATCCACAGTACGTTGTCTTATGGGGGTTTTACATTAGAAAAGCTTGTCATTCAATTGCTGATGTATTTTATCATCCCTATCAACCCCACGCCTACTTTAAATCCTAACTGGACCTTCTCCTAACCTTATAATGCGCAATGTTGTATTCCCAGCATTGCGGGTAAATGGATCAAGGAGCATTAGAACAGCTAAAACAATAAATGTTTTCAGATTACGATAAAAATTGGAATATATTATGTATAATTTAACACTGGTTTGGAAAAAATGTGTATATATAAATTTACTTCCATCTCAAATTTTAAGATATTCTCCTCACCTGAAGAAGGGATCAGGTTCCAGAACCCGATAGTCATGACATATGTCTATGTTTTCCTCATTTAGAATTATATACGCAATACTATCTTGAATAACAAATTATTCATAGTTGCTTGTGAAGTATGTTTAATTACTTGTACCCTTATTTAAAAAATATCCATTAGTAATTTTAAACCTTTTTATCCAATGCAAGAAAGTGTTTATTTAGTTACTATACAAAATGAGACTTATACGTAATACGTAATACGTATTACGTATACGTAATAGTTTTGAACTAGTACATTCTACAAAAATCACAATTTCAAATTACCATGGGTCAGATATCAAATGTAAAGACTGTAGTTATTTTGAAATATAATTATAAGATATTAATTTATATATATTTTCGCTCATGCAATTAAATATTTCGTAAAATATCATTACAAAAACACTTGTGAGATATTTGTTTAATATTGTATGGCTTCAAACTAAAACCTATTACCAAAAATGCTGGATACGCGTTAACCAGAACAATATCGGTCGATCAATGACGAAGTAGAAAATGCAAGGAAGCAATTTGTTAGCCCCTTTCAAAAGGTTCAATTTGTACTTGTTCTGAAAATACCGTCCAGTCCCTCAATTTACCCGGCATTTGTTGCTATTCAATGAAATTAAACATTTTACCTTAAGAGGTAAATTTTCAATTGGTTGTAAATTAGGATTTGCGTTCGGATCATTCTACGAAGTTCTTTAATTCCTTGTTTATTTATAAACATACAATACGAACAGTTTTCTCTGTACTGTATATATCATCAAATTATTGTGTTCGTGTTAAACATTAAATGTAGAGATTGTACCAGTGAGTATACATAACAGATAAATCATAATTACTAATATGTGGTCGATTATGCTGCTGACTAGGGATGGCTAAATATATTAGCATTAGGTTTTTCTTAATATTCTTAATAAATAAACTGATATAAAGATGTGATAAGACTAATACCATTTGTTCATAATCAATACTAATGCTAATATCTCTGTGTAATATGTTTTACGATATGTGTTACTTACAACTAGCTATCCGTTTACCTTTGAAATCAGTTTTTGTTTGTCTTTCGGCATCTGATTTTCTAATATATCACTTCTGACTAATGCAAAACTGCCGTATTGCTTAGTATTGCCCAGTATGACGCCCCTCTCCTGACTAAACTTAATAAACGGCATTTGTGATATTTCAGGCCGCCTTAAAATGGACATTGTTTATAACCTTGTGCTGTGTAGCACGGTCCAATGGTACGCGTGTTACTGACATTCGCCATCTGCAACGTGTTGTAACGCACTGCAGAAAGATTGGCTAGTTGATTATTTAGTATAAACATGCGTAGGAAACTCGGTAGCTAAGTAGTTGATGAAATAAAGTTTAATATGTCGTGTTAATTGTAGGGTACTAGTAACACTAACTCACTTTCCTATCATAACAATTAAGATTACGACCACGTTACAAAAGGCATACAGCAGAAACACTCCCAAACGAATTTACATACTTAACTATTAACACATTTTAGGATTAAACAAAAACGACATATTTTTCTACTTGTAATTCAATACTTACTTTACATTTTACAGTGCAATTTTTACAAACGCTTTGATTGTTTGAAGGAAAATCACCATTCGAGGTGAGAGGCAAGAAAGAAACTGGACGACCGCCATTTGTCAGACCGTTTCTGAAGGTTCAATCTCTACCTCTGAATAACAGCCACAGAAATATCATTCCTAATTTAATTAGGTTGACTTGAATTATTACTGGTTTATTTATGAGTTTTAAATCAAAATTATTGGTGCATTGTTTTAAATGGTTTATGGTTTAATTAATATCTTATGGATAACATGATTTTTTTCACTTGACGGAGTTTCACGATTTTGTGTGGGGAAAAAGTTAATTTTGAGCAGTCTTTATATGCTCAAAGACATGTCGAAGCCAAAATGTAGATTAAGGGGTTTAGTGTCGTACAGACTCGATTTTAATTTCTAAAAGGAATAATAGCTGACGCTATGTTTTCTAATCATAAGGAGTAAACAAACAGCTGTAAAAATTCAATCCATGGAATATATTTGAGTGAAAATTGTTTGTAAACATAACGATATAGAGTTAACATCATAATATATATATATATATATATATATATATATATATATATATATATATATATATTACAAGAGGCTAGTTATTTTCGGCAATATATAACCACTAGACGGATTTCAATTATTATTTGTAGGGATAAATTAATTTAAGCTGAGTTTCAGGGAGAGATGATTAATTTAAGCTGAATTTCGGTTTAGGTTCCTGAATTTAAAGTTAATGTATTTCAATTACAAGGTTCATCTGACATTATAACCAAATAAAGTGTATTTATACTATTGGTATATTACCAGTATTTGTTCTATATTTACTTAGAGGTTATGGTTTTTGATTTAGTGTAGTTCCAATATAAGATCTTATTTTAGCTTGGTGTTTACAATTGGTACACAAAATGTGTAGAGAGGATTGAGAGTATTAATGCAGAAATAACTATTGATTACTTGCGTTTACTCATGATATGTTCGAAACACTGCATCACAAGCAAGCATGTTGAACTAAGGCTATGGACAGATAGCAAAATATGTTTTAGATTTCAGGAAGGCTTTAACATCGATGATTTATAGGAAGGCTTTAATTGATTTATAGACGGGGCTATAGAATATATTTTGTCTATTCATTAGCCAAGTTTATAGAGCGCTAATTAAGTGTTTTTTAGCTAATTTCCCCTATAGGGAAGAAGCTATTACCGTAGTCGGCATGGTAATACCTAGGCTCGGGACCATGATAACTTTTCGTTTTGTGGTCCCCAGACCCCAAAAACACCATTCGTTCGAAACAAGACAGATCGCCCCATCCGAAGTGGTATTTTGGGGGGGTTTTGTACCCCCAAAACGGGTTTTTTGAAGTTTTTACATGCAATATTTTAAAAGTCTAATTTTAATTTTCACCATTCGATTCAACTAAATATTGTTGAGTTATATTAATAT
Source organism: Allygus modestus (assembly GCA_963675035.1). Taxonomy (NCBI): domain Eukaryota; kingdom Metazoa; phylum Arthropoda; class Insecta; order Hemiptera; family Cicadellidae; genus Allygus; species Allygus modestus. The sequence goes on along the minus strand of OY776114.1, from coordinate 78,701,574 downwards.
TTCCATTAAAAACAATTTTTTGTTTCTTGTTGCAGCAAACCTGCGTACTCATCCCCCATGTTATTCTAATGGAGAAAAATCAAAATGGTATATATCGCTTATTTATGAATGTATATCGATTAAACTTGGTACGTGGTTTCAACTAGGTGATTTAAATTGATATTTGCATGAAAACCCATATTTTGTGTTCCTTGTTGCAGCAATCCTACGTATTCAATGTTATTCTTTTGGAGAATAATTAAAATTGTATATATCCCTTATTTGTGAATATATGTTTATGAAACTTGCTATTCAGCTTACGTGGTATTAAGACATATATTACTAGAAATTCGCTGAGTACGCAGGTTTGCTGTGACGGGGGTATTTCTTTTTCCTTTTGATGCTGTGAAATTGCAGAACAGAGCATTTTAGGTAGTATAGGCAGAAGAATCACCCTAGACAATGACCTGAGGATTACTTTTCAAGGCATGCTAGCCGGTGTCACGTTCTTCGCACGGGATATTGCAGGCATAATACCAGATGTTTTAAAAATTCTACATTCTAATCAGCTGGGTACCTAAATAAATTAATTCTATACGATAAACATTGGAACTTTATAAGCCCAAGGAGCTGAGTTCTGACTGTGGATGTTTTATAAACCCCCAAAAAGTATGTCAAGAGAATAAGAGTTTTTGAACGATGTCACATGTGTACAAAATAATAATTTTTGATTCAAACAAATAGTAATAATCGTCAAACAAAAATCAAGAATACTTTATACTATAGATTAGTACATAAAATGTAATAAAATTGATGTCAAATGATCTTGGCTTGAAAATGAGTTTGCACGTCGCACGCTGACGTGAGGGAAGTGAATTTCCACATTAAAACTTTTAAAACTCAATATCAATGTAAAAACATACATTTTTTCTAATTTGTATTGAAATCTGAAAACATTGATTTTGATTGTTCGAAATTTGGAAGATAATTCCCCAAAAAAGGGGTTAAGAGTTTTCCAATTGTTTTTCCCAGCGAACTTGTCCATTTGATTGTAGACAGAAATGTCCCTACCAAATTTGAAGTAAATCGGACAAAAATGCGACCGCTAGAGTGCAAACACATACACACACAAACACACACATACACACACACACACACACACATATATATATATATATATATATATATATAAAATTTTGAACGACCCCCCCCCAAAACATGTTCAGGGGATCACGTTAGGAACTTCTATGGTGGTCCCGGACTTAAGTTTCACCGTGCGGGTCATTCTAATAGTCCACTTTCCATAGGAAATTCACTAATGAATGAGCATTTCGAGTTTGCATAACAGGAAAATTACATTTCCTCTTAGCCCACCATCAAGGTGAATTCGCCCGCCGTATAGGCCTGTCCGTTATGAAGTAAATTTGAACGCCACTGTCCGTCATACGTGGTTTAACATATAGCAATTGAATTACACTTAATCATTAACGTTTAGTTGCCGATGGTGACGACGCCACGACAAGCAGCTATTACAACAACCAATGAGAAGGAATGTCGTTATCAAGTATTTTTTGCTTTACAATAGGTCCAATACGACAATTAATAATGTCTTCACACCCTAAAAGGCCCAATTTTGAATTCGCCCCTGGAATTCTTAGAAAATCTTTTATTATACTTTACTGTGACATTTTTTATTAGATACAAGTTTAATTGATTTTTAATTTAATTTTTAAACTCAATAAGAGGCAAACACAAATATCCTATACTCTAATACGAGCTATTTATAATTTTTTTTATTTGTTTGTTTGCAAAGTTTATCTTGAGATCCAGCGGGAGGAGTTTTCTGAAAGTTTGGGATTAGGGGCTTGTGGGTCTAAAAAATCGATTGGTGAAAACCACTACCTCAGGAAAACTCGTATTTTTCTAAACAACTCATTTGAAAATTGAAAATTTTAACATTGGGCTTATGGAGTTTAAAATCATAACACCGGTTACTATGAATATCAAAAACAAACCATTAAATCATCTTCTATAAATTAAAATATTATAAAAAGCTGTTTATCATTATCGAAGTAAAAAACCTACTTGAATGGCAACTCTCATAATGAAAATAAAAAGCTACTTGAATGGCAACTCAAACTCTTTTTTCGAGAGGCGAGTGAGCGAAGCGAACGAGCTCATATTAAAAATGAACGAGTATTTGAAATAAAAAAAATTCCATGCCTCTTCTGCGGAATCAAACACCGAGCATGGCTCGGTTCCCTGGTACTTTTTAACAAAACAACATAATAACAAAATACTGACATACAATACTTTTTATGTAAATTATTTTCTTCAACAATACCGACCCCAATCTCAAAATACTTGTATAAGTACTTTATGTGTGCAGCTTAAGAGGCAAGCTACTCACATAATAAGTCTTACCGAAGTTAATACAAACCGCACAAGACGTGTGCCTCTTGTAGACTTAGCTGTGTACTTGCAAACTTCTCTCTTGAGTTTACCTTGCAGTTGTTACCTCTACGGAAAATTCCATTTTTGCCAAAGTTTATTTTTCTCAATATTATAAATATGATGAGCGAATGGATATGTAAATTACGTTTAATTAATAATCATGCAGTGATGTAACAATACGTTTGATAACTCCTACTCTGAATTACCCCCATAAGTGAGTGCTCTAGCTGTTAGAACATATAATACAAATGTTCTAACGACTTAATAGTGACTTAACACTTTGGACTAGAGCAAAAGCAGATTTTGGGACGTTTAACTCCATTAGGACAACTCTAATCTAGCGGATAAAACGCGCCAGATTGCCTGGTGTAAACTCGCGTCTAAAACAGATCCAGAGAATTACAGTTAGCCTACCTTAACGACTAGTTTACACATCTAGGGAGAGCAAGCAACTAATCGTCCAACCGCTATGATTCAACTGCTTTTATATAATGCACTTTATATGAATGTAAAATATTACGTTTAATCGGCAACACATCTGCTCGAGTAGACAGACTTTGCCATAATGCGATATTTTCCTAAGGGTTTCCATAAGTTTTCACTACATAGACATACGATTTTTACGACATTCAGATTAGTCTTTCCCATCTTTAAAGGACAGCAACGGGTACAAAAATTGAAGATGTCATAGCATGTAGGCTATCCATTATGTTAAGCTTCCTTTTCGTCTTGGTCTCCCTTCGTTGTTGAAGACAGCATGGATCGGATCGTTTTTCCTGTAGCCGTGGTCGCCAGCTACAGAACGTGGCTGACTTGATTGTTAGCCTAGGAGTTCATGACAGATCGTCTGTTTAAAGCTCGATTAACAGCCGACTCAGGAGTCACTTGAGTGTGCCCTCCACGAGGTTAATTGGCAGCATTACATCGCCCTACCAACCCTTCATCCCCCTGGTCCCTTTACTGCGGTGATCTGCCTAATAGTTTCTTGTGAGAGACGTAGCTAGTAGACCTGCTGGGGTTCCCTAATCCATCTGAATCTAATTACAACTAATTTAGCCCCCGAGTCGTGACCTGTATTGATCTGTCCTATTATTAGAAATGATAGATACATTTCATGCATATACTGTACATTTTAAATTGTATACAGTTGGATATAAACGTAACATTTTTAAATTGACTATTTTTCTTTTAATAACTTCAATGTTTTGATTTTTAAGGACGTGAGGTCAACAGTTTTGTTGGTATTTAATGGAAAATTTACAATCTGTTCAACTGAGCAAAATCGTAATAGATTATCTGAGTGTTATCGAATTTATACTATACGTAGAGGGTCTAATGTTTCGAAACGAAATTTTGTTTGAGGCTAAGTTAGGAGAGTTTGTTATTATGAGGGATTCGGTCGTAATTGTATCTAATGTATGACAACGTTTTATTCTACTACACGTTCACCCTTATTTCAGATACATTGATGTAAATTGATAATCAAAACCACAGACCTCCTAAAATTCCATCTCAGTAGGTAAAGGTATGGCTCAATGCAAATGTGTTTACTAACGAAAGAATATTTTTTTCCCGTGAGACCAGTGTTTACTTTCTGGAACACCATTACAACCGACTTATGGTATTGATGTTTGTAAAGGCATTTTCAGGTGTTTGGTGGGCGAATAAGCAAGACAGACCAGCAAATATCTTAATGCGCTTTCCGTGTCTTTCATTCTCGTAAGATATAAAGTCTCTTTGACATTCTTGATTTTCTAGTTACTTTTTTTAATTCCAGGATAAAGAATTTATTATATTTATTATTTTTATTATAAATATATTAGCTCTGTTTTTAGCAATATAGTTTAATAACATTTATAAAACATTTAACAAATGGCTTTTATAAGATGATAACCGATAGATACTTAAAACAAGCCCAATATCATACCAATCCCAATAAAATATGGATTAAAATAAGTTAATCGTATTTTGTTATTTTTATTATAAAACTGTACAGTACTCTTTCATTATAGTAATAGTATTCGCAACAACATGTTCAATAAGTTCTACTGACCTATGTATATAAAGTTTATTTTAGTAAAATATAAATAAATCATTTGGATGGTAAAATTATTTTTTTATAAACTTATATAACCCTAAACCTTTAAAAGGCAAAACCCTCACTCACTCATCACTAACTCTCCTACTTTCCATTAACCTAGAGAGTTTAAATTTGGTACACTGTTTCATCAGGCATAAACAGGAAAACTAAATAGTTGTCATGCTGATCTGACCTTAGAGCTCTGCCAGAGACCTCGACAAAGTTACCATGTATTCCTTATGGACATTCTTTTTGTTTGGGCTGATGAAAAAAACAAACAGCTGATCTTGATTCGTAGTAGTTCCACGGGCTAACCACAGAATGCAGCACACACAATTGTCATAGTATTTGTAAATCACTTGCGGGGTAAAGCCTGTGGGTAACAGCTAGTTTGTAATAAAATTGTAAAAACCAATGAAACACCGTTTTGTATCTTCTTCACATACAATTTCCGTTCATTAATATATTTCTTGTATACGTTTTTTCTATACATATGGGGTTTGCACACATTTTAATAAGGAGCATTAAGATCAAGTGTGTGAGACTTCCTCCTTTCCGGAAATATGATTTGTTCAACCAAAATAAATGCAACACATATATATATATATATATATATATATATATGTATACTTATAAATACCGGTATTATATAATAAATACGTATACTTGCAAAAATTCTGAGATATTTAAATGTTAGTACATTTTTACGATGAGCTTTCTTTATGAACAACTGTAAATAAAACAAATTAGAACAAACTCTGTTAAAAGGGTCGTAAATCAGTTGTAAAAGGAGTTTTTGTAGAGGGCAACCGGCCAAGTATCCCCGTGACAATGTCATCAGCAACTGCTCTGAGACGTTGGCCCCGCCCATCACAAATAACTGGGTGAAATTCATTTGTTAAACAAACTTAGAAGATATTTTTACTCAAGCAAAGTAGCATTTTACCATAAGATATGGATTTCACAAAAAGCTATGTTTTCAGAATTGTATGATATTTTAGAAGAGGATTTATATAATTTGGATAGCAAATACTTTTTTCAAGATTCAAACCCGTGACTCCTAAAGTAACGGAAATGCCAGTTTCAGAGTACAAAAGGAGTTATTAATGCATTTATTTTGTAATTTCTCACTATCCTTTAGGAATATCAAGAAGTATGTAGGACACTAATAAAAACGCTGTACACCTTTCGATAAACAGAATGGTTTACACTTTTAATCTTATTTTATAATAAAATATACTTAATTATAATTAATATACATAATCGTATAGTTAAAATAACTATAACCTGATATCATACTTGCTAATGTTAGGATCTGATCTTGTGTAACTAATTTTGAAAGTTGTCATAACTCTTAGGATTACATTTCTTCCTTCCAGATGTGTTTTCACTTTTATTAAAACCTTATGTATAACACGCTTTAATGATTATTAGATTCAATGGAAAAAATGCAAAATGTAATCAAGTTACACCAAGATTACACAAATTAATTTTTAACCACTTTATAGCATAAAACCACCGCCTACAACAGGTAAACATAAAATTATCGCCAAAAGGGCGAAGCAATGAATTTGAATACACCTAAAAATTGTATTGAGCAGATTTAGATGCATATAAGTATAGCGTGGTTATGGCCCTATATTACCTTAGAATTTGGGAAGGTATAATTTTCATTGTATTACTTATATTTCTAAATAATATTTTTTATTTAGACGCTGAATTCAGAATAAATATATATTAATGAAGTTTTTAAGCGTAAATTATTTGAGATATAAGTGTACCCAAAGAAGTATAACCGCTCGTTCATTGCCGATAAGAAAGAAAGACGGCTTGTTAACAGATATAAGATTGCTATTTAGATTCTCAAAGAATTGTTCACGTGATGATCTTTAAAAATCCCGTTGGTTTACAAGTTTCAACTTTAATGTTTTCCAGACTTCAGACTAAAATATCAAATATTACCCAGCAATATCAACTAAATACATAAAAGAAAGATGTATTTACCCGTTGTAACCTTGGGAAATTGCAGGCATTGTAAAACCTGCGAGCGAATTTATTACACCCGCTATTATTTGTGAACGTGGTTATAAGTTAAACTGGTTAACATATATTTCAAAAATAATATCAGGCAAAAGTTTAATATTTCAATAAAATTCTAACTCTTATTGATATGCAAAATATGATATACAAAATATAATATATACAATTCTCCTCTCACAGTATTTGTAACAAAACTTCTCCGAAACGGCTTGACCGATCCTTATAAAATTTTGTGTGTATATTCGGTAGGTCTGAGAATAGGACGAAAACTACTTTTTTTTCGTTAGGCGAGTGAGCGAAGCAAACGAGCTCATATTGAAAATGAACGAGTCTTTGGCATAAAACAAATTCAATGACATTAAGACAGGGCAACGTCTGTCGGGCCAGCTAGTATTTAAATAAAATCGGGGAGTCAGATAACGAAATTGAGTAATGATTTTGTCAGTAGTGGTCAAGAAAAGATTTAGCTCAGCTGGAAGATCCATAAATGAAGTAATGAAGAGATTCACAATCCCTGCAGCCACATTGCCGGCAAGTTGATGAATGATATAGCTTACATTCGTTCTGCTGGAGTAAGCTTTGAGATTAAGGAACATTTATTAATGTGACGATGTAAAATCATTACACTCTTACGATTAAATTGGGCCAAAATACGTTTCCGGAACTATAAATTTCAGAATTTGTAGGTAATCGTGTGCATCTATAATAATAACGATAGGTTTTTGACTATTTGTGTGAGTGCATACCAAGCCAAGTCTGCAATACCCCGTATTTCTAATGCATGTATATGTTTCTCAGGACCACATAAAGCCACTTACCAAGTTTAATAAAAATAAATTTATAAATAAGTGATATATAGCATTTTATTTATTCTCCATATATAAGAATAACGTTAGGGCTGAGTAGGCAGGTTTTCTACAACAAGAAATATAAGAAATGTGTTTTTAAGCAATTATCGATATAACTCAACCAGGTCAAGCTACATACAAAGTTTTAATAATTTATGTTCATAATGAAGGGAGATATAAAACTTTACTTATTCTCCTTAAGAATAACATTATGGCCGAGTGTGCAGGTTTGCTGCTTCGGGGATGGTCAACAAAAATCCCAATGTTTTGTGCAAATATAAAAATACCAGTACTAGGTGAAGCCACATACCAAATTTCATCAATATACGTACATAAATAATGGAGATATCAAATTTGATTTATTCTGCATAAGCATAACATTGGACAACGTACTGGGGTTAGCACTTTGAATATCTCTGCAACTTAGAATCACAACTTAAACATCAAAATGATTGTTTTTTTGAGCTGAATTGATTGGTAAAAGCAAATGTAAAGTTTACAGTAAAATTAACTGAGGAAAAGCTAAAAACCTTTTTCCCATAATATTAACATTGGTTATTTTATGAATACATCTTTTTGGATTTCCTTCTGAACCACTTAACATGATTAAAAATACTATGTTATTTTTTAAGCTCTATAAAATGGTCAAAATAAAAATTAAGTGTTTTAAAAATTCCAAGGTGAAAAATACAAAACTGATTGTTGGGAAATTTTTAAGCCTCTTCCCATGGTCCGATTTTTCTGGTTTTCGAACTTAAAATCATGAATGTCACTTTACACATTTGAGCCAAATTCAATCGAAATCGGACTTTTTACTCAAGTTATCGCATTTACGGAAACATATATGTATATATCAATTTTAACGAATAGTGGTTTTGGCATCTGGGGACCTCAAAACAAAAAGTTATCATGGTCTCGGGCTTAAGTTTTACCATGAGACCAACAGTAATAGCTTATTCCCCATAGGGGAAATTCGCTAAAACGAGACGTGTGAGGATTTACATGTGGAATTTATAGCTATCTAACTTAAAAGATTGTTGACTCTATTCTTGTACAATTGTACTTATTGTGAATAAAGAATTATTTTATTTGATTTGAATGCAAGGATCATCTAATTGACCTCGAGGCCTGTGTTTTCCTCCTCTTTAGCAGTTTTAAGTTTTGCATGTCATAGTTATGAACATATAGTTGTATTAATTAGAAGATTGCATCAACTTATTCAATTACTTTAAAAAATTAGTCTAAATGTCGTAGTTATTATTGAAGGACAAAAAAAGCTAGTGGGTAGGAAACATTATGCTTCCGTTTAGTTTTTGGAAACAGTTAATATAGTTCTGGCCAGCTATTAGATTTAAGAAATGTATATTTAAAAAAATAATAAACTAGTCCCCCTGTTGACAAACAGACTTTGGTTGTCTTAAATATGAAAACTGCTGTGTTTTATGGCTGAATTAATATGACTTCTAGAAATAGATTTTGTAACTTTTTATGATTAGTTTCTAGAGTTTTTAAAAAGAAGATAGTAACTAACTGGGTTTTATTAAATTAGTAAAAGAAGACAGGTATTTTATTAAGGGGTAAAAAAAGGGAACAAATTCTTAAACTCTACCGTTAGGGTTAGTTTTACATAGTTAAAAAATTACTGTTTGAAAATTCACTTTGTCGTATATTAAGCTTAAGCATATTTTATACATTAAAAGCATAATAGGAAATGTTCTATATGTTCCTTATTAGTATGTTTTATTTTTCATTAAACTATTGTAGTTCCACAAAGGGGCCTTCCACCTTGAGTCCTTGAGTAAACTAAAAACTAAAAATATAGTTCAGTGTTTAAAAAGAAAATAGGAATTTTTCTGTGCCACATGGACATGCAGCCGTATCAGACACATTGCTGAAGCTTGGGTGTTTTTATTACTAGGCTCTTGATGGCATATATAGCTGGAAATGAAGCAAAGATTATTTTGTAACATTCTTACGGTAGATTTAAGAGTGATACAATTTATTTATCGCATTATGAAATGTTCTAGATTTATTATTCCCATGCGTAACTATAACTAATTAGACTGAACATTAAATTAATGCAAAGGTCAGACACTATTATTGTACAAACATGTACCAATAAGCAAGACATTGTCCGGATCATGCTGTGTGTATTGTCCGAGACGACGACGCATTTGGACTAATTGGCCGTCAAGTCATGTAAAATTATATTTGTTAACTTTAAATTATAATTATGCAGTCTGTTTATAATAAAACTTGTATTTTAATTAATTTTATCTGTATCTGTATACTAAGTGAATATGGATTGAAATATATTTTAAAATTCTTAATAAATGAAATAAGGTTTTGCGATGTTAAGGTTTTTCTATGGTAATGAGCTTACCTTTTAAATTTGTTATACAGAATTTAGATAAAATTTAAACAAATGTATGAATTAATCACCTTTAGAATCGTAGTTCTGAATCATAATTAATGCATCAGGTACACACGGATAAACGAATATTGATCGTATAAAAACAACTGTATATAATCACATCTCCTTATAACAATGTATCAAATGTGCAATTCACATAGTAAGGCAGGCTTTGAAACTTTATTACCAGTGTTACTCCTCATTATAATTTTTTCGTTCAGTTTATTTTTAGAGGTTTACTAACAAAAGTAACGCTTCAAACAGAGCCTCAATAAGGGGTTTCTTTTATAATTTACCAGTTTTTATGAATAATTATATTAAATATTTTTTAATATATTATTTGAACATAAAATAATGTTACTAAATATGAGTATACTCTAACAGCGGATTCGCATTAAATAACATATTTGTTCATATGTTTTCAAAACATTAACACTACAGAACGTTAGCATTAACATTATAAGATAATGTTAGGAAACTATTTTTTATAATAATGTTTTCCAATAATTCTCCTAATCAAAGTCCTTTACATCAAAATAATCAATAAATATCCTCATTGAGTAACAAGGACAATCCTAGGATGCCTCAATCCTCAAAGAAAAAAGTCATAATAGAAGTGATTTTAAAAAATTAATACAAGCCAAGCTGAGTCTATCTAAATTAAAATATTCCCTAATTATTGTTTAATTTAATTTTACAATGTGTAATCAATGTTTAGAATTTTGTCACGTTCTTCTTTGACGTCTCACCTGTGTCGTGAGGTTTAGGGGAATGAAATGTGTTAGATAGGCGAGAGGCTGCAATTGCAACACACGGTAAAATACGCGTAGAAGCCTCATTATGAGGCAGGTGGTGGTTCTCTGTAATATTTGTGCCGTAAAGTAAACTGCTCCCAGTAGTGGACCAGAATGTTCTCTTTGAGGATAATGAGACCCACCCAGCCCTTTGTTGCTCTCCATTCGGTTATCAGCGGGTCTGTGACGTATCACAGGCGTTCGGTATCATTTGTGACCCGTACTTAAAGACTCTCTCAAAAATGAGGAATTCGGATAGCCTTAAAAATACTTTAGAGCCTGAGTCCACTTAAATGCGAACTAAAAATGATCACTATTATAGTTGTAAAAGTAGTAAACAACTAGTGGACTGCAGAGACTCTAACATTTTGGATGTAATTTTTACTGGAAAATAAGTCAATAGCAATGTTTCCATACCTTATCAACTGCAAAAATCTTACAATGACAGCATTTGTTTTTGTACAGAGGAAAAGACAAAACGAGGAAAAATAGGTCTCCGTTACGTTCTTCCTCATCTAGTGGTATATTAATGTAAGTTTTAGCCTTCCAGGTCTTGTTTCAGAAATCTGGTGAAAGAACCTTATTTTTTTTTCTTTACGCAATGAAATATTATAAGATACCATTACGATTATGAATCAGACTCACGATCATTATAATTAAACAAACACCTTTATATGTATACTAGCCGTCCCGTTGCTGCTTCGCCCGCGTAAACTATGATAGTTGTGTGTGCTTCAATCTGTGGTTAGCCCGTGGAACCAATACGAATCAAGATTAGCTGTTTGAATTTGTATCAGCTCAAACCAAAGTGAATGTCCATAAGGAATACATGGGAACTTTGGAACCCAGAGGGCGGAACACGGGGAATTTCGTAATACCGTTTCTTAGCAAGCACCTAGGGTCAAAGGGGAACCTATACGTCAAATTTCAACTCTGTAGGTCTTATAGTACTTATAGTATAGCAATTTAGTGAAAAGTCAGTCAGTGGTATTTGGATTTTATATATTAGGTTTCATATATAAATTACGTTTTGATTCATCGATCATTAACGATATTAGAAACGATCGATTGTAAACGATATTCATCAGAATTTCGTTACAATTACTATGATAAAATTACAAAATGTCAATGGGAGTTTTTCTTTTTCTTTGCCAGTGGCATTTTTTAACGTTTTGATAGGGACGGTCCAACCCCTAGTCTTGATACTATCTAAGGTCGACCTTTTCTTAGAAAACATCATTAATTCATATTTTAAAAGGTCTATTTTGTAGAATAGGCCTTACCTCCACAAATGTTGTGTTTATTAGTATGTAATAGGAAGGTCATAACTAGAGTAGTAACTAAGAATCAGCTAAGCAGTCCACAAGCAAGAATTTAATTATAGTTTTAATGAGTGTATAGAAGGAATACAGTATACGGTATTTTAATTAATACCTAATGGACGCCTGCGATTTTAATATATGTTGCAGTGTTGCAATAAGTGATTTCAAGCTCTGTTTCAACTGTGCTGTTTTTATGAGACCTGACCCCCAATTTAGGCAAAATGTTACTGCACTGCTCTTAATGCTTTACTCACAACTAATTAATCATGATCTACTTGAACTTTGTGAATGATATAATGAAGGGAATAAATACATAAATGTATTTTTGTTATTATTTATGCTAATGTGACAACTTCAAAGGTTAATGTTTATAATAAAGACTACACACGATATACTCTCCTTTAAGGAGCAACGCCTAACAAAATAGATCATTTCAACAAATCAATAATTAATAAACGGTATCAGGAAACTGACACATACTTTCTCCCTTTTAGCCCAACTTTAATGAATAAATTACTTTTTTACTAAATATAGAATACAAAGCACGGTCGAATGTACAGAAAATCTTGTAAACAAGTTGTTTTAAAAAATATTCACCCAAATCCCTGCTTTGGAGGCACTACAGAATCCACTGCTACACTCGTGGTTTTAAGAGGGGAAATGCCCCTTATTCCCCCCCAGGGTTATTAAGAGCAACATATTTCGAATTTCCTCTGTTGGTCAATGCTAAATTGACAAGCATATCAAGTTTGAAAGAAATTGATCAGTAAATAAGAGAGAAATAGTAATTTTTGTATTCCCCATAAGAATAACATTGGACAATGTACTGCGTTTACCGCAAAATGAAAATTTCAATTTTCTCCGAAACCAGCAATCTTAGAATAGTAATTCAAATACTAAATTATTTAGTTTTTTGAGCTATTTTTAATGGTGAATAGTAATATTTTTTATATTTATGTATTTTTATCAAAAATCAAAAAAACTGAATTTTTGATGTTTTGAGTCCTGTAATTTCTGAACCCGAATTTTTACAGTAATGCGGGTGGTGTCATTTTGTTGGAAAACTAAAGTTCTACAAACGACTAAAGTTTAATCGAAATCGTTAGAGCCGTTTTTGAGAAATTTTGATTTTTCATGCTTTTTGGCGGTTTTTGAGGGATAATTACCCTTAAAAATCAAAAATTCAAAAAAAAAAGGCCTGGAGATATCGTGGATTAGTACCTACTTACCAAATTTCATAAAAATCGGTTCATTGGTTAGGGCTCTAGCTCTGTACGCATCCACACAGACACACACACACACACACACACACACACACACACACACACACACACACACACACACACACACACACACACACACACGTAAAAACCACTTTTTTGGGTTCAGGGAGCACCAAAACGAATATTTCCACTAACAACTCAAATTCGAAAATTTTGACGAAAACAGTATTTTCTCCATATACTATGTATAGAGGGAGAAAGTAAAAATGTAAGACTGCCCTGTGTTATAATGTTTTGAGCTCATGCACCTTCCTTTAAAACATTAAAAAGTTAATAATGCTTATTGTTTTAAATTTTAAACGTTTAGTTGTGATAAATATGTTACAGAAATACAAATCTAATTTTGTTTCTAATTTTAAGAACACTAACTGTTGTGCCCGTTATAGTTTTAATTAATGACCACCTGTTGGATCAATGTTTCTCTTTATATACCTTTACACGGGAATGCTCTAATAACAAAATCTTACTCTGAGATGTATGAATAATATATTTTATATTGGAGCATTGGTGATCTATGGACAAAGCCTAAACGAGAGTCTACGGTTTGGAAAAGCTAAAAATCTTCTTTTTACCTCTAATTGACATTAGAAAATGTTTTATAAAATTCAGTAAAGTAGTTAATTATTTGTAGTTAATTCTCATAAATAATAATTGACTCAACAGACACACAGAAAGGCAAGCAAATAGAAATTAAGTTGCCACTGATTTTAACTGTTTTACCCATACCAATTAAAAAACGAGTTCGCACGCAGCACGCTGACGTGAGGGAAGTGAATTTCCACATAAAAAACTATAAAAACTCAAAAACAGTTAAAAACATAAATTTATTCCAATTTTTATTCAAATCTGAAAATATTGATTTTTTGGCTGTTCTGATGCTCCTGGTTCTATTTACCTGCAATGCTGGGAATACAATGTTGCGCATTATAAGGATAGGAGAAGGTCCAGTCAGGCTTCAAAGTAGGCGTGAGGTTGTTGGGGATGATAAAAGTACACCAACAAATGAATAATAGGCTTTTATAATGTAAAAACCCCATAAGACAACGTACTGTGTTTAGTCGATACACACTTTCGCTAATAACTCGGTAAATATTTATGCTAGAATGACGAGATAGGGATTAAAAGTTTTGTCACACTAATTCCCATCTTTTAGCTTGCGTTAATTTTACATCCGGGGCTTTTCTGACCCTTTTTGGGTCCAAAAACTCGAAATTTGGAAGATTAATCCCAAAAAAAGGGGTTTAGAGTTTTCCGATTGTTTTGCCCAACGAACTTGTGCAACAGATTATAGAAAGGAATGTCTTTACCAAATTTGAAGTAAATTGGACAAAAAATGCGACCGCTAGAGTGCATACACATATATATATATATATATATATATATATATATATATATATATGTCTATATATATATATATGTCTATATATATATATAAAATTTTGAACGACCCCCCAAAACGTGTTCAGGGGGTCACGTTAGGAACTTCTATGGTGGTCCCGGGCTTAAGTTTCACCGTGCGGGTCATGCTAATAGTTCACTTTCCATAGGAAATCCACTAATAACTTCTAATGAGAAACATCAAACCTATATGTAGAAAATTTACACAGGATGACCAAATCATGAGATATGGTTAATTTGTTGTGGAAGAATATTGCACATTAGATGAAAAATATTTAATTTTTATCAGTAAATCTTTGTTTACCAACATATAAAAACAAAAAAGACAAACTAATGCTAGTGCTTACAAACTAATTAGTTTTCTGCCCTCTTCAATAAGGCTGTATCCTCAAGAATGATTGCTCGTCCAGAAGACAAGGATTAGAGAGGGGATCTCAACTAGTGGACGTACAAGTGGATGGGGAGAGGGTGAGAGGGAGAGGGGAGTTGTCCTAATCCTAATCCAATCACCTCGTACAATCATGTGATTGTCACAGAATTGCTTGCTCCACCGACCCTCAGCCTAAAGAGCAAAATACTCTTCTTACTTCAGATATTGAGTAAGCCCCTCGTTAAAAAGAATAAGTTTGTTAATTAAAGGCTTTTTAATTCACGCTGCTGTTTAGAATTAAAATATAATATAAGGTTTCATACAACAGCTTTGTGGCTAATATCTATGAATTATATTTTTTAAATTTCATTGTTATTATTATTTCTGGGAGATTAGTGGTCTTCAATCTGCGTCAGCTGGTTAACTTTGGCTCTCCTTTGAAAATTTACGCCACGATTTATCCAAGTAAATTACAATAAATTTAAAATTTGCAATAAGTCCTACGTTTTACAAAAATATTATTCATTAATGACTTAGTTTTTTGATTATTTTCGATTTACTTGACCGAAGAGCTTAACATAAGAGGAACAATTTTAAAATATCTATATCAATAACATCTATGTTCCGCTGGTATTTATTAGCCATACGAATTATATTGAGATAATTTTATTGTATAATAGTCATAATTTTCTCATTCATCATTTGATTATATAAATCAATTACTTGTTACACAGGAAATTACTACGTAAATAAGTAAATTTTAGTACTTAATTATCACTGTCACTGGTGGTGTCAGTGAAACCTAAAACAAAACCGTCGGTTCTCTAAGAAATGTATTACTACATAATTAAAAATAATGTAACTTGTTTGTGAGTAACATTAGCAATTTCATTATATTTTATATTAAATTGGTAATATTTTCCCATTAACTAGGAATGAATAATTGTTACTAAAATCGTTTTTCAAAAATGTGAAAATAATTTTATTTTTACAAATATATATGAGTTTCATATTAGTTAGTGTCATATTTGATTATATAAATAAGTCTAACATATATATCAGTAGCTTAGTTACCAATCAAAAATATATTGTGAAAGTTTTAAAAACACTTACGGCAATACCTTTGTATAACATACACCTACGAATGATCAGCACTAATTCTACACCATTTTGCAACCTACTCACTAAAATTTGTGCACAACGGACTAGTGTATGTATGCATATTAGCCATACATACAGGGGTTGAATGCAAGGGTCAGATAATGCTGTTGTACATGCAGCAATAAGCGATACATTGTCGTGATCTATTGCACGACTAATCTGCTTTACAAGGTGTGGCAATGTTAGAATAACCTACTCACCACGTTTGGTCCAAGACAATCACAAATATAGACTTAATGTTTACTTAATGAGGATAGCATTAGACAACTTACTGCATACTTACCAACAAATTCATATTTCCTCCGTAACCTATTATTGTTGAATAATCATTAAAGATACTCTTTATTTAGGTCTTATGTATTTTGTTAATGGTGATACATATTTGCATTAAGAGTTAGTTTTTTGGGAAAACCCTAAATAATATGAATTTGGAAAGATTTTGGACCCTAAAGTTTAAGACCCCATGTTTCCAAGATATGATCTTGTTTAATATGTTAAACTACCGTCATATAAGTCCTGGAGTCCTAGTAGTACCAAGAGTCCTGAAGCAGGACAAAACTCAATATTTAATTAAAAATCACCAATTCTATTTTTGAGAAATGTTTATTTATTTTTGGCATTGAAACTTAAAAATCAATAATACAAAATAATTTAAATTGTTTAGATATACTGTATCATCTAAACTTATAAATTAACTAAGCTTCGTGAGATCTTTGGACATGTAGACATCCAAATAAATAGACAGATATTCCGACAAACATCACCTCAAAAAACAGTTTTCAAGTTCAGGGAGGGTTAGAACGAATATTAACACAAACAAATATTAAGTTAGAAATGTAAAGGAAGGAAGTAAAAATGTCTATACGACAGGGCATGTACTATCTAAGGTGATAATACACTATCCTTAACAGTTAAGATGTTACCGTCAAAAATATGTAACAAAGTAATAGAGCACATTAGTTACTAATAGTTACTAATGTGCTCTATTACTTTGTTACATCTTTTTGACGGTAACACAAACACCAAAATAACTTCTTGCTTGGAACTCGAAACGCGGGCAAGTTGACCTCCGTGAACCATCCATCATCAAACTCCGGAAGTCACCAATAAATAAGCTGCTCCCGTATTTTTTACTTGCAGTTTGTAAGTTCAAAACAGTAAAAAAACATAATCTGATAACACATTTAAGTCGAGGTCATCAGCTGATAAATATGAATCCAACGAGTTATTTTACTTATAAACAATGAAAACTTGAGTAACAGCTATTTTCTGGAGTAGGAATATCAAGATTTAGGACTCCATCGCTCATTTGTCACCTGAGGTGGAGCCAAGGCCATGAAACTTGACCTCTTATCTGAAGGCTTAATTTTTGGTCCAAGTTAAATAAATATACTCTACTATCATAAAAAATTTTTAACTTTTATGAGAAAGCGTTTTAGCTTTTAATTGAAGTGCATTTGTTATAATAGTATAACAGATATGGGGAATTGGAAGAAAATGTGAACTTTACCTATGATCTTAAAAAGCTGGTTACCTTTAGTTTATTTCAAATAGTGCCCCTACTCTCATGGACAAAGTTCTTCGCTCTCTGCATACACAAAAACATCTATTCTTGATCCCGTTTTTTATAAATACTGTTTGTGTCAATTTATTTTATTTAATAAAATAATCTCAGCTGTGTGATAACCACCGAATAACACGTTAGTAGATAAGGATAAATAAAATATGAGTACTTGGGCTGAGTCATAAACTAATATAATTCTTTCTTAACAAAATTATACCAATGGGTAAGAAAATTATATCTGTACAATCGATCTAGATTTGCGGAGTATTGAAAAATTATTACCACTTTGCATTGACCTTGAATTAATAAAAAGTTACATGACATTCTTTACGTAAACTGCGGCAACGAAAGTTTTATTATAAGAGATTAAACATTATAAATGTCCGTTTCCAAAATATATCCAATTTTATTTAGGACTAGCTGATAGCCGCAGGCTTCCCCCACAAATGATTTATAAAAACTTTTACAGTTGTATGTGCTTCATTCTGTGGTTAGCCCGTGGAACACAAATCAAGATCAGCTGTTTGTATTTTCATCAGCTCATACAAAATTGAATGTCCATAAGGAATACACGGGAACTTTGTCGGGGTCTCTGGCGGAGCCCTAAGGTCAGATCAGGATGAAAACCATTTAGTTACCCTATTTTACACCTAAATAATCAATGTGCAAAATTTCAGCTCTCTACGTACATTGTAAGGTGGAGAATTAGTGATGAGTGAGTCAGTCAGCCAGGGCTTTGCCTTCATAGATATAGATAAAAGCTATGCAATGCCTTTAGACAATCTGGAGTATTTTTCTTTGGGTATTTGTATGTAGCAAAAAGGTTTCACATCACACGTAAAAATTATAAATCAAAGTCTGATAATTTAAAACCCTACAATAAGATCTCTTTAAAATAATTTAAAACCACGAAGAGGTCCATAATATTAACTATAAATAACAAAATATACTTTTACAAAATGAAACGTTGTAATAATCATAGATATAGTTCTATCTTGTTTGAAAATTAGTCGTTTACACTAGAAATAAACGGATTTAAGTACACAATTATGCATGTTCTATATGCACATCCTGGAGCAGCTGAGAGCGAGGGTCAGATAATATAGCTGTGCTTGCAGCAATAAGCCAGGCATCGTCTGATATATGCCGCTAGTAATCTGCACATCAACATACATGGTGGTTAGATTGCCATATTCTCAAAGTAAGTCCGCTTTTTAAAGAAAATATGGCTCATTCGATTATTTTAATTGTTAGGAACTGTTTAAATATAATACATTGAATTTCAAATTTGTACTTGACTAATCCTCCTTGAAACATGTTTTTAACAATTATGGGTTTCCTAACTTTTTAAATATCTATTCACCAGGTAGTTAAACTTCGAACTTTGTTTAATTTAATACAAAAATGGGCATTGTAATAGCATAAAGTATTTATGAGTGAGATAAGACACATAGAAATTTTGATTTATCTGTTTAAAATTACCATGTGTATTGTCTAGTGTGATGTGCTCTCCTTTTCAGTTTGGGTTGGGTTTCATGAGCTATCTGCTCTGTTGGACACACAAAGATGAAAACCTGGGTAAACCTCACGCTAGGAATCTTCAAGGAATCTGGTATACTCATTATAACTGTTAATTTATACAGTTTCGTTTGTTTTTACCTATCAATGATGAAAAATCTCCGCAATAATTTCTTAAATAACAGTAATATTTACTTCAAATAAATTATAAGAATCTGTCCATTAAGCTATTGCACTCATTTAGCAAACTATATTATTTAATGACTGGCCCAAAAGCAAATTCACTCAATCAAAATACAAAAATTGTTTATATTGCTGTAACTCGTTCCGCCAACGGCCCTTTCTGTTCCTATTTAGGCGACCAGTTTCAGGAATCTAAATCATCATCATCAGGCTTCAACAAAAGCCAAAAGTTTTTCATTCATAGTAGGTCAAAAGCCAAAAGTGCAACTAGACATGTTACATCTATCACGGACACTCACAGTTTCTCACATTTTACACGAGACAAAAACCAATTTGGTCAAACGAAACTTACGATGCGGTACGATTATGACAAAAATGCGTTTTGTGCTATGAGTGAAACACTTTTTGTTGAAGCCTGATGATGAGGATTTAGACTGTTTGACCCGGTCACCTCTGCAGGACAGAACGGATCACTGACGGAAAACAGCGTAACATAAACCATTTTTGCATTCACAAGTGATCCAGGGTCTTAACTCGTACAGTGACAATTAGTTTTCTTTCTTGAATCTTTATACCAATAATTATACCAATAAGATAGTTCTGTAAAAACATAATTATTTGTTAATCACTTTCTTACTACAGATTAAAAATAGAATCTGCCCCTATGTCTTTGAATAGCAAAGCGTCGCCGGGCCGGTAGCAAATTACACGTCACGTAGGCTGGAGCTAAACTGAAGTGATGCCCTCTCCCACGTCTCGCTGTCGGTTGAATCCAGTTTACTCTTTATTAATTCCTACAGTTTCGTTTGTCTAGCTCTATGTATCCAGTTTACTTTCCATAGTACAAAACAAGTTCTAATATTACAAATGCAACATTATTATTTAAGAAAATGCTTGCTTAAGTGGGTTCTAACCGGCAGCCGGAAGCCAATTCAAGATGGCGTATTGGATGGTCTCGCGTCAGTTCGAGCTCAAGTGGTTGTAAGCGTGGCCGTCAGGCGCGCTAGTTACGCTGGCGTTGCCAACCGCTTGCGAGGGAAAACTATAACTGCCTGTTCTGTCAGAATCTGAGACTGTTATCTCCCGCCGTCGCGTCGTCGTACTACCAGCTGCTAAGCCTAGAGATGCTCAGTCCGTGTATCTAACTGCGTAAAACCTTGTTAATTATAATGATTTTGTAATTGGGCAAAATATACATCGATTGCTATTGTACACTTTATTGTTGGAGATCTCAAAAGTTTAATTTGTCACAAAACCAGGCTGTGATAGAAAATCAACACAACAAGCTTTTTATGAAGATTGTATTAATAACTACTAATTTATTCAACACGTATTTCCATAACTTTATTAAATACTGAAAATTAATGCGCCTACTATTTATTTTATTTTTAATTATAAATTAATTGGCTTCGGCAGATTCCATACTACGCGTAAAATAAAAAACGCTGAGTGCATTACAAACGAAATTACAGTTGTGCATCATAAAATAATTTACAAAAGGAAATCTGTAGCTTAAAATCAATTAAATAATAATTTGTTTGTAATTTATTCGTATTAATTTACAAACATAAAAATCAAAATCCAAGTACACGGAGTAATACTTAAAAATTTGCCAATAATACTCAACTTAGATATACAAATACAAGTTTAATAAATCAAAATACTAAACCACCCAAAGTACATTTCGTAAAAATGCCGTCAAGTTGAACTAAAAGATCAAATCATTACCCTACTATCAATAAGTGAATTACCTTTTCGTCATTAAAACAAAATAAATACTTCAGAATCAATTCAGAAGGAATCATTGAAGTAAAATCAACTTATTGTCTATTTAATTATACAACAGGTATTTAACTATTTAAAATGAGGTCGAAAATTACAGTTAAATACTTTTAGAAACCTGCAATACACGTTCTTGTGCAAATGTAATGTAGACTAATAAATTTCTTACCTATGAAAAGATATGTCGCTCTCTTTCATCTATCTTGTTGTGAAGTTGTAAGCGGCACAACTAATTACCATTAAATAAACAAATCAGCGAACATTCTAAAATTATGATAACTGAAAAATACTACGACGATAAATCCACGATTAAAAACTAAAAACTAAATAACAACCACTAATCAACCCAAACAACAGCAACGGCGGAACGGCAACAATTACGCGAAGCAAATTAGACGCTAGATCAAGGTCGAGTGAGAATATCCCGCCCAAAGTCACCTGTGCTTCCCGCCCAAAGTCACCTGTGCTTGACAGGGAGAGGATGATCAGCTGATAAACATCTGTTTTTACCAATCTTTGCCGCGCGACGCCCGCCTGTATGCCGCCAAACATACAGAGCGACAACGCGGGATCGCGCTTTTGCCCCCTCGCGCCTGCGATTCTCCCTGGATGCAACCACAACACGTAGCTGTGTGCGCTCGGAAAGCTGTACACTCACACTGGCCTTGCGGGCAGCGCGCGATCCAGTGATCCAGTAGTATTTTATATCGATGGTCCCGTCACCAGCACAGCTGTAGTGCTGTAGTGTCTAGTGACCCGAGGGTGTTACTGTCAAACTTTTCCAAGGCTGACTGACGGCGCTACTGGCATTGTGAACAACCAATTAAATTGAAGTACTTTTACGTCTCAATATATATCACCATTCTTATTCAAAGCAATGACTATACAAATATAAACGTTTTGATACAAATTTTTAATATATAAAAAAAAAAAAACTTGAATGGCTCATATTTCGCCACATTGATGAAAATTATACAACGTAATTACAGTACAAATGTAAACATATTGTGAATGCAACCTGTTGTTTATCAAACCAGGAAAATTCAAATCACACAGCCTTTGACATAATACAAGGTTCCAAACTATAACTACGCTATTACACTAAAATTACTACACAATTTTCTTCGTGTCCTCAATTAGCTTTACTTTCCTTTGGATTTTTCTTGCACTTTTGCTCCTTGCTTTTTTTCATGGCATCAACGATGTAGGGTGGGTCACGTATAGGCATTGACCTTGTGTGTCGAGGGTCCACAAGTTCCGGCAACAAGCAGTCGTGATAAAACTTTTTCAGTTTTTCTTTCATTTCTCCCTCCCAGAACGTATTATCCCTTAGAATTTTTTCATACCTAATTCCCAGGGGTGTCCACATTACAAGGTAACAAAATTGTCGTTTTGTAACGTGGAGTTGGCCTTGAATTTGGTAAAAATAGTCGCTGGATTTGTTAACTGGGCCAATACTATTAGACTGTTTGTCGATATGCCAAAAAGTAAATTTTCCACTCATAACTCCGTCCTCTGGGGTCATGTTTTTGCAGGTTGCTGGACACTTTACTTCAATGAGACCATCTTCGCCTATTAGGCCATCCGGCGTAGCTCCTAAGTATGGAATTTCCTCATCTATAAATAGTCCACACTTGTCAACTTTTAGTCCGGTAGTTTCTTCAAACACCCTTAGGGCCACTGCCTCATTCTGTCTGCCGTAGGCCGTAGAAGATGTGTTGAAGTCCTTGCTGTACAGTAATGTTCTGACGAGCTTTTGACACGATGTGGTTTTTCGTCTCTTACAGATAGAGGCGTATTTGGACGCTGTGACTAACTTTCTCCTTTCTTCCATCCACCGCCCACTACTAGCTTGAAGTATTGTCGCCCGTTCTATCTCTTTTCTCTCTTCTTCTGTTTTTTTCAATGATTTTAAAAAATCTTTTGCCTTACGACGAAATACGTCTATAGGCATATCCGGTTTCATTGCTGCCTCTCCATAATGTTTCGCATTTTCTTGTCTTTCTTTTCTATTGATATTTGTCGATTTTGGTTTCCTTGGTTTCTCTTGTATTTTTTTATGTTTATTTGTAATTTTCCTTGATCTTGCTGTTTGTAATGTTTTCAGTACTTTTCCTGGACTTCTGTTGAACATTTTTTTATGAAGTCTGTACAAAGGCTGGCCAGTATTGAATGAAACAGCCGCTGCCAAACACCTTGCCTTGTAAGATCTTTTAACTGCAAAGTTAACTCGTTTGCCACCAATATACTTGGCGATTATTGAGTTGTAATGCTCCACAGGGTTGTTGTTCATTTTTAACATCAGACTTCTGGCGTTGTCTGCCAGATAGTTCACATGCTTCATCACTTGCTGGTAAAGCCCGGATTCCTTTAGCTCCAATATGTGATTTTTTTCATCTTGTTTCGGTCCTTTGCAAAAGTAGGTTTCGCATTTACTGTGCTCCCCGAACACGTGACTTGGACCGTTTATAATGTCTTTAGCCAGAGCCTCCAATTTTTTACTATCTGTATTTGTCTGCGATCTTCGGTATTCTACAGCTCCGGTTACTGCTCGGCGCAAATTCATAACATTTCTGCCAATCACTTTTCTCAAGTGGATCGGACCACTTCTGGTGTTCAAAGCTATGTCTTTAACTTTATTACAATAGTTCCGCATTAAATGATTAGTGCATTCCACTTTTTCCACAGTCAAGTTAGGGTAAGGTCTTGCTTCTATTATAGATGCGTATACGGATGAGTCGCCGTCAGCCAAAATCCTTCCGTACATAACGCCGTACATCGCCATACTAGACATGAAGCCTTCAAGGATGATGTCGGGCTCCATACTTGATGAACTACCAGTCCAGTTCTTGAAACAAGTATGTTGGCGAGCTTCCGTTGATGTACTGGCAGCTCTAGCGCATATGGTACAATATTTGTTTCTCACTCCAAGAAAGATTACCTTCTTTGTGTGATATCCTACGATGGCTGCCTGTGAAAAAAATTATGAGATTTATGTTTATACTAAAGTGGAATATATAGTGATACCCCCGTAGCAGCTAACCTGCGTACTCAGCGAATTTCCAATGCATATATATGTATCCTAATACCACTTAAAGCTACATACCAAGTTTCATGAAAATACATTCATAAATAAATTATTTTTAACATTTTAATTATTATCCATAAGAATAGCGTGGCGTCTGATGATGCAGGTTTGCTGAAGCAAGGTACACAGTTAATGGGTTTTTATACAATTTTTTGATAACGCAACTAGATGAAGCCACATACCAAATTTTAATAATTTATGTTCATAATTAAGAATAACATTTCATCAAATTCGGACCATTTTTACGAGAGTTATCGCACCCACGAACACACACACACACACACACACACACACACACACACACACACACACACACACACACACACACACACACACACACACACACATATATATATATATATATATATATACAGTTTTGAACGAATGGTGTTTTTGGCATCTGGGGACCTCAAAACGAAAAGTTATCATGGTCCCGGTCCTAGGTCTTACCATGCCGACTACGGTAATAGCTTCTTCCCTATAGGGGAAATTCGCTAATAATACTCTATTTATAACAACATAGGGTAAGTATCGTTTACAGCTTTATAATATGAATAACAATAATTTTAATAATTAATTGGTTTCGAGTACAGATCTAGAAATTAATGCGGATGTATTGAACGTATTTTTAACACGAAGCATTCCATTCACCTCAACACTAAAATGTTTCAAAAGGTTTGGTTGTGTCTTAATCAATAAAATGTATACTTACCACACCAGCTAAGGAATTGTAGTTGGTTCGATATGACCGTTTTGCCCAGCTCCCATCTGCAACCACAGTCAAAACAGGGGTACCGTCTGGTGACACATGGCCATTGTCCCTGGCAAATTTCACTTCTTCTGTTACTGCAGCTCTCATTTCGTCCAGCGCAGTTTCTTCCCAACTGTATGCAACTTTGTCATGTGTTTTGTTGTACGTTTTGAAAGACATGTATGGTATCTCCATAGCTGCAAATAACTCTTGCATTTGGTAGTGGCCAATACCCACGGCCATAGCACCGGCGACACTGCCTGTATTGACATCCATTGTTTCCAGATGCGGATCTTCTGAGTGTAGGAAGAGCTTTTCGCGGCACATGTTACACTTCAGTGTTATTGTAAATTTAAGTCCATTGTTCTTTTCACTTACAACGTAGCAGTTGCTTATTGTACAACCAAAATCCCGATTATGGTTATCAATTTGTTTAATTTGTTCAAAAAAGAAAGCTAAATTGACTATACGTCGGCCAACTACATCACGCGAAACTGGTAGTCCATCACTGACATTTCCTTCAGATAGGTTATTTGAGAAGTTATCCTCAGTTAGTTGAGGAGTTGAGTTATCCTTATCCACATCCATGTTTAACCTTCGACGAGTTTTATGCTGAGCTGTGCTGTCTGGCTGTGGAGTGCTGCTACATGTACTGGAAAAATAACATAGCAATTACAATAGAAAACAACATTTTTGAACACTATTTACTTTACATTGTGAAGGCCCCCAAGGGACAGTAACAACTTATTGTTGCCTAAACACAATATATGTAAACAACATTTGGAAATTGTAACGTTAACTTAGAATTCTCCCAAACTTACAATGGTTACAATTAACTTACATTTCAGACTCGAAGGCGTGAAGTCTACATCTAGGTTCACTTTGTACATCTGGAGGTTTATTGTACGGGTGGTCTAGAAGTATGTGAAAGATTTCATTTTGTGTCATCGGCCTGAAATGAATGCGGAAATACATTCTATGAGTTTGTGACATGTCGATTTGTAAAGTGCATGATTTAAAAATAATCAAGACAATCATTGGCATGCATTGGCAATTTTTTCAAACGAATCCTTTTTTTTATACAGTTTGTATGTCATCTGACAGGCAAGCTAACGGGATAATTGAGATAACTGCAGCATAGTAAAACTTAATGTCCAAATCAATTAAAAAGTGTTGTATCTTGAGTTCCACGGTAGCAACAAACTTCGTTCAAGGTTACTTATAATATAGGAATTTACATTGATTGATTAAAGGTTGACTGTAAATGAAATTCACAGTCGCAATTTCGGCCCATTTCTTTGTTATGGGCCGAAAATCTACAACGCGTTATTATCCAAGCGTAATTACGGCAGCGTCAAGTACACCCCGGATTCCGGCCAGTCCGGAAAAAAAAGTTAATATAAGTTAATATAGGCGGTGAATTTTAGACCCACCGGTATAGGCTGGGCATTGCCCGAAATATTTTCGGCTTAGAGCTTTGATAGGTAGATGAGTAGCCTCAAACAGCGAAACATATAAATTAAAACTAGAATAAGAAATAGGTGTATGGACTTACGTTTCAGTTTCGCTACAGACGGTGTTAGATTTGGGTTCAGTTTCCATTTCCATTTCAAGGGATTTATTTACACCAGTATTACATGATGAGTTAGAGGCTTGTAAGTGAGATCTGTAAAACAATTGTGAGAATAAATATTTTTGAAAAAATACCTTCTCATGCTGGGTTGAAGTTTTTTATCAAACTTTAAAACAATTGTAAAGGTATACAAAATCCAAATACTTTCAAATAACAAAATACCCCCATCGCAGCATACCTGCGGTCTTAGCGAATTTCCCCAAATTGAGTTTTCACCCCACCACGTTTATAAAAGAGTCGTCTGTAATTTTCATTAACTTATTAGGATATAATAATGCTACTTGACATACAATTCATTGAATCAAATGGACGTGTTTATACAACGCGTCGGCGTTCCGCGTCCCGCGACAAGGCAGAAGACCATAGAACTGTATTAATACACCTAGAATGCTCGGGCTGTGTCAAGAAATCGGTCTTTACCCCCACCCCTTCTTAGGAACTCACGGCCGCTCAGTGGATTTCAGCATTGTACGCCCTATCGTTTACACGCTTTTGCGCCTCGCCATATTCATGTAATTACAATAAAGTGTATATATTATTGATCTACATGAACGGTATCTAACAGTTTAAACTTCTTGTAGTTTGGTAATTTAATTTATTTGTAGTAATGAAAACTATTTAGTGTTTTAAAAGTGTGACACGAAAAAGTCTCTAAGCGTAAACTTTTTTTGTTTTGGGGTTGAAAAGAAAATTCCAGCGGAAAAGTTGTAGATAATTAGTTGATCCACAATTTTTATCCCAAACTTTTTTTCATAAGTTGATTTATTTGTTCTCTAAAGAGTGTATTAAAGTTTCCCGCGCTCAAACCAATTCGAACCGCACTCATACCGAACCCCGGACAAACAGTTGAGACATACGGAAGTAGTTAAAGAAATTGTCGTTGTATTCTTTAGGTTTACTGAACAACGTATGGAACACTCCTCTCTGGAATCGGCCATAGAAGACACCGGAAACGGCGGAAACAGTAGAAAATGACCTTGGCCTACGCACATGTACGCTGGTGAACACCGTTCATTACAAAGACTAGGTACACACTTGAGTGGGTGGGACTTTTCACTGATTGTAAGACCCTACTCATTAGGCCTACATTGCCTACATTGCCATACATTGCTAATGGTCTTTGCGCTAGGTCTAATGCAGTATCCTGTTATAATAAATTAGAATAGTGAGTATTTAGTTGCGCTTTTCTCCTAACAATGTTTACTACAATTGTACTTGATTATGTATAAACAGCTATAATACAGATAGTTATGAAATAATAATAAGTTGTTGGCGGGATAACCTTACCTCGTGTGCTTGTTTTCCTGCAGCCATTTCAATAATCCAGGATTCCTCCGTCTCTTCTTAACATAAGAACTCAAAGACTTCCTACTTTTGGGCATGGTTTACAATGCCGTCAAACAAATGCGCGCACAAGATAAACCTACATCTAATAGGAGCAGCACAATATACCACCGGTCGACGATGAGGAATAAATCTCGGCTTTCCGTCAGTTCTCAAAAATAGGTTGGCCAACCTAACAACATTTGCTAGAATAAAACAAAATTGTAGTGCAACACAAATTCCCGCAATAGGGTAAATTTGGTTTTTAAACGTTCAATCGAAATTTGTATGAGCGGTATGTATTCAAAAACAATTTTATTTTCGTTTTCGAACAATTTCAGTACAGCTCCTGAATACAACAAAAAAGTATAGTTTTAGAAAATGTGGTTATTAGTTATTATAGTAGGAAGGTAAACAATGACAAATAATACAAAATATCTTCATAAGACACTTAAATAAATAATATTAACGACTCTTAAAGTAAAAATACCACATTATTTATTAAAGTTTGTTTTGAAACTTCCATAGTTCTAATTTGTTGAAAAATTAACTACATTTAATTACATTTCAATTTCATTTTAGACAGTTATTACATTTAAAACCATAAAAATAATATAACAACTTTGCCGATTCACAGTATTAACAGTACAGTAGCAGGGCAAATGACGTATATTGCCACGCTAGAAGGTGCAGTTTTTTGTTGTGTCAGGTTAGGTTGGCAGCACCGGCCGGCACTACGCGGTACAGCGAGTGACTCCCAGGGGCGCCACCGTACTGCTGCCTGATGTTACTGAACATGCCTTTGTAATATATACTCACAAAATTCGAAAACGAAATATGTTCCAACAGTCTTGTGCTTGATGTGCTCTTAACATATCAGAGCTTGTAATGGCTGAGGACAAATTCAGTTTTAACTATTATTTAGATATAAAAATTGCAAGGGAAAAACAATAATATAGGGTTATTTTAAAGTGATTTTGCACATACATAACGAATACATTTCGAAGTTTTAGTTCAGCCATTCCATACTGTGAGTTTTTGTGACCATGTTATAGTTTATTGCAACTCAATATACGATCAAATAACGCCGTGAGGGCTTGTAATGTAGGAACACGTTTTCACGGCACTAAGCCGACGGGTGGAACCCTCTTAATGTAACAGCAATACTTGGAATAGAAATAGTAA
This sequence comes from Allygus modestus, assembly GCA_963675035.1. Lineage (NCBI taxonomy): Eukaryota > Metazoa > Arthropoda > Insecta > Hemiptera > Cicadellidae > Allygus > Allygus modestus. The sequence goes on along the minus strand of OY776114.1, from coordinate 78,672,405 downwards.
ACTAGGGCGTAAACTTTGTATCTTGATCACTGTATCAGAATCGTTCTGAGTGTAATTTATGTTGTTGCTACAAGCTCCTCTTGCCGGTCCTGGTACTACTACTACTACTATTCTCTCTTTTTCTGTATAAACTGTTATTTGGAAATGAAATGATGTCAAACTAATTCCTGTGTTAATCGAACGAAACATATCATTGAAGGCTTACGTCTTCAGAATAGAGAAATTGAACAATTAAAACAATAGTTCATATATAGTTCGATTTGGAAATGTTTGTATTTGGAATTTGGAAATAAGGTTGAAGTGTTATTATAATTAAATATGAAAGAGGTTACATTTTGAATTAAAATTTATTTTTTGAACCTTATCAAATATGTTGTAAAATTAGAAACAAGTTTAGAAATTATAATGTTTTTATTTCTAGTGGTGTTCCAGCTTTGTGGTCTTTAACTGAGATCACATTAACTATATAAAACCCGTTGCCGGGCAGTGTCTTTTCCCAAAGGGCAAAGATTTTACAAACTAATTGACCCTACTAGTTGCTGACCTTTTCTTATTTGTAATTTTTCACCTTCTCCAGTATTGTTCTCAAAACTAAGAGAAATTTCCTCTTTAAAAAATTACGTTTTCAAAACTAATATAGTAATCAATCACGGGACAAATTGAATAGATTACATTTCAGACGCCAAGCACTGTGACTCGAACTGTAATAGGTTCATAAAATTTGTGCTACAAGATGTAAACACCAGGATAAAACTGAAATAAGTCAGCCGTTAGTCAAATATAATACACCCTCAATTCCATAAATTTACCTTATTTTCTTAGTGAAAGCAACCAAATACAATAAAGAGATTCCAAAATTTTAGAAACTGGTGAAAACCCCAGACTGGGATTTTGAAAGTACTTTGTAGTTTGTGAGACTATAAGTAAATGGTCCTAATTATGGGTCTAATTAGGCAATAAGTAGAATAGTTAGTAGGATTGCTTCGCTATGCTCATCAAGATATTAGGTAAGTGTGCTTTTAGTTGTTAACTAAAAGTATACAACCTCATTAGCATTAGCAGAATGATAGGCTGTAAAGTTTCGATTTCTGTGACTCTCAATACTGAATTCCATCGATACAAACAGAACACCCTTATTAAAGGCTTAGAACTTGTTGGACCGAACAAATGGCTGCTAAAGCCGAGCTATTTTCCCTTTTAAATTTTTGTAAAAATTAAAATCACATACATGTGTATATGTTCATGTTTCTTATGTAAGTGTGCAGTTTCCGAATCCATTTTTTTACTTTATTCAACTTTCAAAAGTTTTTGCACGCTAGTATATTCACATACTTTTTCCCTATACGACTAACTAAAGTTGAATTCATAAAAGCGGTCTTGAATGTTATTTTAATGACAAACACTGTATCATTTTAACATTTATGGTATGTTGCATGGACTTGGGCATTTGGAATATTTTAGTTTTAATTACATACGTTACGACCACCCCTATTACTTTAAAAACAATCATTATATTTATTGAAATAATTGAAAAGTGTAGCATTAACAGATAATTAGCAATAAAATTAATCACAACTAATACATTCACCAATTAATTCATAAACATTGAAAATAATTGTAAAAAATTACCTAATGTAATTTAATGCATGGAAGTAGTATTACGAGAACAAACTGAAAGAGTAAAATAAATTTAAAAAATTTGGAAACCAAAGATAGCACAAGGTTAAAAAACATCAAATGATCCTTCAATCACTCCACTTCCATATCTTTATTCTATATCGCTGTATTTTCACAATCTGCTTGTGCGATTTTGAATAACCTTATTACAACTAAGAAACCATTGTACGATGACTTTTTGCAGATATATGTCTCGTTTGAATTACTAATTTCATGAAATTTTAAGTTTCAGCTCTTATCTGTTTGAAATTAACTGTTATTTTAAAGCTACGTATCTCCCAAAAAAATAAAAGAGAAGAACATTATAAAACTTCATTTATAAAACTAAAACCTTGTTAAGTTAAAACTAGTATCTTTTGCGTTGTAATAATACATAAAATATATATTAACATAACTGAATTAAGTTTCTCTAAGTTTTTAAAATAGCATGTGTATTAGCACATTGAACTATCCTATACTCTAAATACGAGCTATGTCTATCTGTCTGCGAATGTCTACCCAGAATCTCAAAATCTAGCAGGACGAATTTGTTAAAACTTTGGAATTAGGTTCTTTTGTACCTGAAAAGACGATTGGTACACTGCGTCAACCCCAGGAAAATTCATATTTTGTTGAAAATATCATTTGAAAATTGTAAATGTTGGCATTGGGCTTATGGAGTTTCAAATTAAAACGAGTTCGCACGCAGCATACTGACGTGAGGGAAGTGAATTTCCACATAACAACATTTAAATCTCAAATTCAGTGTAAACACATACATTTGTCCAATTCTTATTGAAAACTGAAAACATTGATTTTTTGGCTGTTCTGATGCTCCTGGTTTCATTTACTTGCAAAGCTGGGAATACAATTTTGCGCATTATTAGGTTAGGAGAAGGTCCAGACAGGCTTAAAAGTAGGCGTGAGGTTGCTGGGGACAATAAAAGTACTCTAACAAAGGAATAATAGGCTTTTCTAGTATAAAACCTCCGTAAGACAACGTACTGTGTTTAGTCGATACACATTTTCTTTAATAACTCGGTAAATATTTATGCTAAAATGACGAGAGAGGGCTTAAAACTTTCGCCTTTTTAATTCCCATATTTTTCCATGCATTGATTTTACATCTGGGGCTCTCATGACCCTTTTTGGGCCCAAAAACTCGAAATTTGAATGATTAATCCCCAAAAAAGGGGTTTAGAGTTTTTCGATTGTTTTGCCCAACAACCTTGTCCAACTGATTACAGAAAGGAACGTCCCTACCAAATTTGAAGTAAATCGGACAAAAAATGCGACCGCTAGAGTGCAATCACATATATACACAAGGTAACGTATCAACACATGATTTCTTGAAAACAGTAACTAGAACCATGAATAAAGATTGGATATACTGTATATATTTTTTCACCCACGAAACTAATCAAATGTCAACGAGCATGGCTCGGTCTCCCCGGAACTTTTGTATTAATTATATTAAGATTTGTATTAAGAGGTATTTCTTAAAAAATCACTCAAGACATTATTTAGTAAGTAAATAGCATCATTACATTAGTCAATTTAGCAATTTTTCTGTATAACAATAAAACCTTCTACTAGATCTTCAATCGAATGTTACTGGAAACTCAATCACCACTACAAGTGTGAGAGGTCACAACATTGATCACACAAGTCAGGTCAGATACGAGCCATGGGGCGGTGTGAAATGTAATGTAAAGTGTAATAGAAAAATTCCGATACATATGCGTATGCACCATTTATGCGTCTAATACCACATATTCTAAGAGCCGCCGTGCGCTGCACCGCCAGAGCCCGGGCAGTCATCCGTCATAATACAGCGACAGGGGCTGGGACCGGGCTGGGGCGCTATTCATCACTGGTCCATGTGTAACTTTGCAACCTCTGCGTAAACCTTAGGCTCCAGGAAACGGAGTTATTTACGTTATTTGTTTAAAAAAACATGTCTTAACATCAATTCACTTCATGCATTTATTGGACATTTCGGCTTCAACTTTAATCAAAACTAACCACGTCAGTCGGGAAAATGATTAAATTGTTGAATTTTTCAAGGTAAATTTTAAATCATATAAATATCTTTATATATAATTCGGTAAGTGAAATTTGTAAGTCAAAATTGTGGGAGTTTGGCAAATCGCAGAATGATGGGAGATGGCTCAAATTAAAGGTCTCGATCCCAGGGACTCGGGAAAAATAGCAGTATTTCCAAAATGTTATAGCAAACGAGAAATAACATAAAACATTCCCCATAAGAAAAGCATGGGATTCAAAACGCCCACTTTATTTACATTAAATCATGTGATTAAGAGTCTACTTTGATTACTTCTATTTTCCTCAGAATGAAAATCAGATGATGCAGAGTATTGGAGAAAGATTAGGGGTTTTTGCCCCTTCAAGCCACTAGTTTGATATAATTCTGTAAGTGAAATTGTTAAGTCAAAATTGTGGGAGTTTGGCAAATCGCAGGATAATGGGAGAGGACTCAAATTAAAGGTCTTGATCCCAGGGACTCGGGAAAAATAGCAGTATTTCCAAAATGTTATAGCAAACAAGAAATAACATAAAACATTCCCCATAAGAAAAGCATGGGATTCAAAACGCCCACTTTGTTTACATTAAATCATGTGATTAAGTATCTACTTTGGGCAGAGTATTGGAGCAAGGTTAGGGATAGCCCCTTCAAGCAACGAAGCAACTAGTCGTTATTAACTACGCATCAAAAATACGTTTGACTTTTAACAAAAAACTTGTATGTTCAGTATTTCAATAATGTTAACTCAAACTTTATATTTTCCCTTGAAGTGAGTCCCAATGATCAAAGATCAAGGATGAAGGATGAAGAGGTTGGACGTTTTTATCAAGGTAAGTATGTTTCATTCATCAGATTTTGAAAACTTAATCAAACTTTTAACTATAAAATATGGTAGTTTATTATATTGTTTTTTTTTCATCTGGAGCTAAATCATAAGAATTGTAATTAAATAAAGAAGAATCCGATATGCTGATATGTTAAGAATCCGTAACGTTGACCATAAAATTATGACGAATAATTCGTTAGTTTATTATGACTGTGTATGATGGAAAGCTGTATAAATCATACGGTCAGAACCTTATGTTTAAAGCACCCGGCAAACTTAATAACAAGCCAAAGAGTAATAATACATTTCTTATTACAGATTGGCGTTTGAATTTATACCGTGGTTTGATAAATTGGGTTATGGCAAGATTAATAATCCCGGCAGTAGCTTAGCTGGAGAGAGATGATGAATGAGTGGCCTACATTGACTCTTAGAAAATGACTTTGATTTGGTTTTAACAAAAATTGCTTGTTCTAATAAGGTTTATTATTTTTAAATAAAAACTTACAAAATGATTAAATTACGATTTTTGTAAGAGGAGGAGGAGCAGAGAAAATGCTGCTTAAGTTAAAAAGTGCTTTCAAAATATAAAATATATGTATTTTTTCATGATTTCCACAGCTAAGTTTTGTAAAGATAAATATATCTTTCCGAATTTAAGGCCAATTGCCCTACAGTAATGGGGCAGCTCTATGCATTTCCATTATTCAAGGTATTCCAGCTCTGTTATAACGTAACACTGAGTATATCAAAATAAACTTTCCAATTGTTAACTTAGCTTTAACACCCACACCTTGTCACCTTGTTTTCAAAGAGCCAGACGATTAAGTCCAAACACAACTCGGTAATTGAAGCGCAGGACGAATCTTTAGTTAATTAATTAACTAGGTGGCCCGACAGATATTGTCCCGTCCTAATGTTATTGAATGTCAAATACTCGTTCATTTTAAAGATTAGCTCGTTCACTTCGCTCACTCGCCTCCTGGATGAGCTCGTTCGCTACGCTCGGTCGCCTATTTTTATACAGTGCCAACTTCGGCATCGGAAAAGGAGTTTGAGTTTCCATTCGAGTGGATTTGTTATTTCCGCAATGAACATATGTTTTTAGATATAATCCTTATTAACAGCTGTTTGGTGTAACTAACTGAACTTTGATCAAATCAATGGCAACTTGAAGGCCAGTGGGACAGAGCCCTTAACTCGAATTAAAAATTGTCTTTTATAAAAACCTTGTCCTGACATTAACGAACAAAACGAAGAAAGAAATATTCAATGTGGTGCACTTATTCTCAAGTTAAGGCGTGACCTAGGGAAATAGGGATTCATTTGTATAGATTATGATTAATTTATAAAAAAATTAATTAAACTGGTTTAATGTTAAAATAAGTAACATAGGAGGTAACTCAATGTTACCCTGGAAAAGTCTGATGTTTTCCTTCAGGAAAGCTGGCCAAGTGTCACTCTAGCCAAGGTCATTAATAACTTGCTTCTTGTTTCTGTGAAGAAGATTTGTGCGGAAAAAATCTTAGTGCCAATCTTACCAATCCATTTTATTTATTGGTTTGTCTTACAAAATGCTGTGTATACCATTATGAGGTGGAAATATTGTTGTTTAATAAAGTATAATTTTGTTATGATTTGAATTACTCCTATTTCACTACTAACATAAGATAAATGTTAAGTAGAAGTAAAAAATAGTAAACAAAGTTATTTAACAAAAAATCTATTATATAAACAACTTTTACAGTAATTTTTACATAACGCATATTTAAAATGAGTTGTCCGTGCCCGAAGAGAGCTCGTCCACCTCAAAAAATTTCAAAAACAAAATCAAATCGCACAACTTAATATTTATTTTGAGAAAAATAGTTATCTGTTATGTATTTGTTAGTTGTTAGTTATTTTTATTTGTATATAGTTATATATTTTCCAAGAAGGCTGCAAAGACATTTCATTGAAATTTGGGATTTATAAGTATCAGACTTACAGTTTCCTCAAAAATTCCTAATTCTGTTTAACGTTATATACAGATTCATCCAAAATATTAAACCAATCTATATTATTAAATTTTATTTGATTTTTGTTCGGCGATTTTAGGCCTCAGAAATTAGTATTTTTCTTAAATGTTTGGTATCATTATAAAACGCTTTTTTACTCAAGAGGCACATCTTGGGGTTTTGAACAACATCCACCTTCAGGGCTCCCCCCAAGAGCTTTTAAAGTTCCAATGTTAAACTTATGAAGTTATATTTTATTTAGTAAAACAGGTGATCATAATGTAAAAATTTCAAAATCTCTGAACCACATGACCACAGGATTCCCACCCGGAGAACGGGACATCACCTAGTAATAATCAAAAATAGTTTATTCTTCGTGAGAGAAATAAATAGAATCGAATTTTTAAACATATGTACAGAAAAAAAGACATATTCATTGATATTCATTTGTTTGTGTTCCTCAAATGATTCTATGAAGCTTGTTTTCTTTGAAGTACTTTATGCGATTACGAAAGAAAATATATACAAAATTAATGATCATTAAAATATTTGATAGTAGTTGTTTTTATTAGTGTTTGATTCTCACGGTCTATAAACTGATGCTTGAAGATGTTGCTGTTTTTAGGCATTGACCAATGACAAACATTACGAGCGTCCACAACCTTATCCGTCTTGTGTCCCCACCAATCAGGTTAGAACCTTTGGAGTGATTGCTTGTTCCTAGCTACAAGGGGGATTAAGGGAGAAGGTTTCCTGTGGTTGATGAGGGAGGGTGTAGATGTCCTAATCCTGATTCAATTACCTTACAAAACCGTCCCTGTGTACTGACCGTATGCAGCTTACACTGTGTGACGTGCGCAAATTTCTAGTAAATACTGTGGCATTTTGTAGGCTTGATCAACCTACATTTTAAGATTATTTAGTGACGTAGCGCGCGCCGACATGATGCCAAACGCAACTAGCAATGTGCGTATGTCATAATTGACTATCGTATAAATGTAGGCGTACGGAAGAAATCCTTAACTGGCCGTGGCTCACCACGTGTCCCTTCGGCCGAGCTACAATAGGCAGTGCCTGCGGATACCTGCGAACTGATAACGGGCGAGTCTAATTGGGAGTGTAGGTCCAGACCTGAGTGGTATCGTCGCCGCTTGTGTTGCAGCATAGATTAGGGGTATGCTTAATCTATGGTTGCAGTTTTTGGAAGCCCTGCAGCTCGTCATCGTTGGATATTTGGAACCAATTTTGGAAAAGGCCAAGGTTACTACCATACTTATTTAATTATAAATTGTGCATGTTTAAGAAATCATCAAGTGAATATTTAGCGTCCTCATGGATATTCTCAATAATTTAAACCAAGCCTTGGTTAACCTGAGCCTATTACGTTTTGAAAGCTGTTCCATGTCTTCAGAACCTGAATATGTTATGTGTGTTTGCATAAATGTATGAGGTTTGTATATTTTAGGTATTTAGCTAACAATGTGATTATTATCTGAGTAAATAGGGAAAACCCCACACTAAGTTAAATTACAGAATAGGCACCTGCAAAGTTTTATGACCTAGTCTCAATTATAATTGTTATGATGCTTAAATAATTATGTCATACAATTCATGCGATGAATTCATCCAAACTAACTGTAGTAAACTATTGAGATTAACAACTCACTAGCTGTAAAATATAGAACAAATTATAGCCAAGAGAAACTGATTATATTGTTGCAATTGACTAGTAAATTACATTTATTATTTGTAACTAACGTTGTATGACCAGTCTCGTATTTGTTTATCTTGCAGTCAATGACAAATATAAATTGTTCTATGACAGATAAATGTTTAATTGAGGGTTATGTTGCTGATAGTGTCTATAAAATACTACTTTTAAAAATGTCCTAAAAACTTATAGTTTAAAGTGTGTCTTAGATGTTTGCTCCTTAAACTTTAAATTTAAATGTAAATTGTACAAGGTGTGTAATTGCGATAATTCTGACTGGTCCATGGCTCAAGTATAATTCATGTTTCATGATAATTAACTGTTTAGTTGATAGGTATGTGAAGTGATCCTGATTTATTTTAATGGGCTTAATATGTCAATTTTTTTCTATGGGGAAAAGCCAACAAATTAGTAGAGTAAATTCATGATTTAATTTAGTAAATTCAACTGTTAGCTACTGATTAGCATATTCTCGTGGAAAGTAATACATAATATAATTTAATGTTGTTACTCATTTTAGCAATGAATGTACGCCCTGACGAGTTGATAATATTGAATTTAGTATTAGATAAGCTTATATTTTGTGGGCAGAAATCAACTGATTGATTATATTTATTAGTGGCATTTATAGCTTGTGCAAATGGCATATTGAATTATTTGTCTACTGTTGAATAATGTTTCTATTGTGTTAATGTCTAAATGTTTCATGAATAGATAGTTTACTAAATGCTGCTCAGTAAATAGTTCCAAATTATTATTGTGAGCAATTAATTGCTTTGTTGTAAATCTAATTTTTGCAGTATATAAAATATTGAGACCTCACATAAAGAATTTTATTTCATATGTGTTATTTTGTTGATATAAAATATTCTTAAACAAAATAATCTATATTTTTAATACGTTAGGCATATTTTTGTCATAATTGTTTTGGAGGGGTGGTGCTACCGATCACCATGTCCAAGGTGTCGTTAGAAAGGTCTTAGCATGTAGTTTTGCCATCAATTAAAAAATTTATAAAAGTCACCGTGAACATGGGAAAATATGGGGTCAAAGTCGCGATTTTCCCCATAGACATAATATGCAGTTACAAACCAACGATCGAGAAATCAGCTGTTTATTTAAGGAAGTGGTTAAACAAATAAAATCTGACCCTGAAAAATGGTTATTGAACGTACAGTTGGCAACAAAACACAAGTTTTTATTTGCACAAAATCAAAACATAACCATAAAAACGTTCGACATAATGGATACTATAAGACGTCGACCAGGACGGCCAAGAGGAGGAGGCCGACGAACTTTAACTGGTAGACGCGAACGAAATACAAATAATACTATTGTCGTTGATAGCCGAATACAGCAAGCACCCTTCCGTGTTGGGTTTAAGTGTGCTCTCCAACAGCCGCTTGAAGATTTCACATTCAATTTAGGACCCCATATTCCCCCGCTATGGACCCCCGCTATTTAGGACCCCCGCTATGGTTTTTTTTCTTCACAGTCATAACTCGATAACGGCTGGACGGATTTTAACGTTTGAGGTGTCAAATTAAATGTATTTTTACGTAGATTTGCCAATACGTCTCAGGATTTAAAGAAAGGGCATCATCCAGTGATGGGCTGAATTTTCGGAACAGTGGCGCTATCCGTCGGCGGAAGTCTAATACTACGTGTTGATTGAAAGTACGTTGTTATCATCCATTTTAATATCAGATGTTCAGTAATTTTTGTTTACAGCTGAAGTAACCTTTCGTTGTGTACAAACTTGCTCGAATTCGAGCAACAGGACAACTAGTAAAAATAAAATATAGAAACAATCTATAGCCAAGAGAAATTGATTATATTGTTGCATTTGACCAGTACATTACATTTATTATTTGTAACTAACTTTGTACGACCAGTCTCATATTTTTATAGCTTAGAAATTAGTTTTAATTTTGTACTGAGCGCACCACTATTGTTGGACTGAGTATGTTCAGGGCTCTTTTGTTTTTCCGGACGTTGGGACCGTCTCTGGATCTCTCGTTGGAGTTACTTGGGCTGTCCCTGGACGGACTGAGCGACCCAACCGTCGCCGCCTTGCGTGAGGCCTGCTACTGTGTTGTGCTGTGCCGCCCCACCGCGCGGTGATCGGCGCCTGCCACACCCGCACTGCCGCGCCGTGCCTTATCACCGCGGGCCGGACGCCGCCTTGCGTGAGGCCTGCTACTGTGTTGTGCTGTGCCGCCCCACCGCGCGGTGATCGGCGCCTGCCACACCCGCACTGCCGCGCCGTGCCTTATCACCGCGGGCCGGACGCCGCCTTGCGTGAGGCCTGCTACTGTGTTGTGCTGTGCCGCCCCACCGCGCGGTGATCGGCGCCTGCCACACCCGCACTGCCGCGCCGTGCCTTATCACCGCGGGCCGGACCGATCGTTTCGCTCGAGTTGATCGTGGCTCATCCTTTGTTTAGTACAGAACTTTATTTGGACTGCATCAACAATCGAATACAGGGGTATACTGGACTTAAACCAGTGGTTCTGCCTCCAGAGTGAGGATAGCGGCATTGCCTCACGGTGAACTTTTCTTCCGCTATTGTGCGAGTTTTATCTAGTTGAAGATACAACCCAGCGGACTAAGGCCTCTACAAACTTTGATTGAGCCTTGTTTTATATTTGTTTAAGTTGTTCTATATTGTGTATATTGTATACGGTTTATTCTTGTCTATTGTGTGTTTTGTCATATATTTAAGTTATCTTGGGTTCAACATGATGGGATTTAATTCTGAATTAGAAATAGAGCGCTCCAAATCTCAAATCGCTCAATTATATGTGCTTAAGTTTATTGATAACTATTGTAGTTATAAGTAGAGGATATTTTCCTAAGGGTTAAGGAAGTACAATAACTTATTGTTGAGTTAGGATTGTTTGGTCTAGGCAATAAATCGGCCATTTCTGAGTTTAGTCTTATCTTTCACGTCTGTGTTTCAATCAAATAACATTTTCTATGATCAGTTGCTTTTAATTAACACCCTATATATATCATAGGAATTCAAATGTTCCAGTTCGGTCGATTGCCATTCATCTGAGATATTACACCGGATGAATGGCTAATCCCCCTCAATATGTATTGAATCCAATTCATTATTACATATAGAATTGGTTCATAAATCTAATCAACTACTCTGATGAAGTATTGGATAATTATTGGTAAGTGCAGTGAAATTGAAATACGTAATCGGTTCTATTCAAAACTGCTGACGGAGATTTGGAACATGTGAGTGCACTTGTAAAATAAATGATTATATTTTTTCGTAGGAAGACAGCAAATTTGTTCTAAAGTTCTTGATATATACACAGTATATTGGTAATTATGTTATGAATCATGCAGATAAGCTTGTAATAATCAGATTTGTTGCAAACCTGTGCAGCATTGATGTTTTCAATTGCAGTTGTGATTCGTATCAAAAGCTCTGTAATACATACTGGAAAAATTGCAATATTGTAATATCAATTGTAATATTGATCCTAACCAAAAACAAAAACAATGAAATTACATGCGCTAGGCTATATCGAGATTGAGAGGCCAGGTAAAATAGTTTCAAATAATTATCAATTCTACTTGTAATTCATTTTAATGGTTAATGGTTGTTTAAAACATCTAGACATTACCTACCTTGTGTGTGTGTCTCTCTCCTGCCTAACATGAGTTAGTTTTTCCTTCAGGTTTTCATGATAACAGATTGAAGTATTTATATAACCCACTGTGATTGCCTCAAAAAGATCTGGTTGCTCAGGCTCAGAAAACAACCACAACATGCATAGTTGCAAACATTGTTTCATCGTTGCAAAGATAAGTATTGAATGGTTAAGTATGGTAACCAAATATTTCTAAGTACAAAATACAAATTTAGGGAGCTATGTAACAAATAAAAATACTTTGTTATCTGGAGTAGGCTTCATGATATAATATATCAAAATATAATAACATTATTGAGTAGTCCCTTTATAATAGTCTTTTGACAAATATACATTTTATGCAAGTTATGGGAAAACTTCCTGAGCGTGATGTAGATTTTATATTCCAGCTTGGCCCTATGACGTTGTTTCCCAAGCCCTATGGTGTGCAGCAGTTTGTCGGAGAACCATCTAAAGCCCCCATAATGAGCCCAGTTGGTCGTTCCCATCCAGTGCGGTGGTTGTAAAGCGAGAGACCCCTGATCCCTTTGATGCTAATTAGCCCCAAGCTATCTTTGTTTTCCTTAAACTTTCATTTTGGACCTTCAGGCGTTTGGCTCACAGTCACACAAGCTTACATCACACGATTTAATGATACAGATTAAGATGCATTCGAAACTGCACTGTATTTGTAAATGATCAAAGTTCAAATGACAACCAAACAAACAGGAGTTAAATATATTCATTCCTGCTAAATCCATTTAAATCTGATAGCAATTTTTTAAGTTTTAATATTATAAACATGTCAGCATTAAACTAATAAATAGTTTAGGGGATGGTAATATGTGTATTATTACAAATTACTTACACTACTTCATGTAATTTACTAGAGAACCCGTGCTGCCCTGCGTCATCAGTCAATGTTGAAATTTGAATGTGACGTAATTGATGAGTATTGTCTAATCAAGTTAAAATATTATTGCAGTTTATACATATCTTCCCATAGATTGTATTTACGTTAATTGTTCCACTGCACATCACGTTAATTGTTGAAATATCACATAATAATATAATTGTAAATTATATAAACTCCGTAAGGCAACATACAAAACAAAATGTTTGTTATTAAATCAGCTTTTAAATAAAAATAAAGAAAATAACTTCATATTTATACTATGTTTATTTGCAAAATAAAAAAGTAACCACGTTTTGTTTACCGGCAATTCTTTCAAATGCTTCGTGAAAATGAGTCTAATGTTTATAATTGTTGCCTTAAGTCATTAACCAGGGTGATTATAAATAAATATAACGTTCACTTTAACCTTGAAGTCGGTATTCCTAATATTTTATCCGCTAGAGGGCAGCTGCACAGGGTTTTAAATGTAATGTAACAGCTGTTTTATTTTATTACCAGTTTATCTGCTTAAAATAGTTATACGGGGATAACATATTATCTAGATTGATTTAAGGAAAAGTACAAATACATTTTTTTAGGATGAACGTAGGTTATCACTAACACCAATACACTAATATTCTCAGGCCTTCTTTCCCGGGGCTGGTTGATTATGCATATATTTTTCCAACAATGTTGTGTTCCATAGTAAAAAGAAAGAAAAATGTCCTGATAGTTTCGTTTGTAAGCTCATCCCATTACACGATAAAAGATAAACCTTTAATAATAATCAATTATTGTTTTCCCTTCATGGCAGCTATTGGTAAAGCGTCCTGCAGGGTTCTTTATTTGTTTCTAGTACAGCGCATAGCAATGCTGACAATCTTTGTAAAGAGTAACTACAGGGAGTAACTTCGGGAGTAAAAATGATAACATAGTGCTAAAACCACCATTTGAGAACACTAAAAACTGGAAAAGCAAATTAAAAACAAACTTAGACTGAACCATATACAATTCTTACGTCAAGTTTAAAATCAATATCTGAAATGATTCCTAAGGTATACAACGCAAATTAAAAAAAATAACAAACATACATATGCGGAAGATTTTTTTAGAAAATCTGTAGGTTTTTGTCACTTTTTTAAAACTTAGTAAGAATTCTTGAAGTTCCTGTGGAGGGTTTGCCGGTTACGAAACAGAGGCTTATTATGAAACGATTAGGAATTCGATGATCATGCGTGAGTTTTTTGATAGCTCTAAACGTAAATCTCTTATGGGTCAAAGGTTTTTGAAAGGGCCCTCATTTAACACCAAAACCTCAAAAAATAATACTTTCCATCCAAAAACATATAGCTTGCTTATTTCTCTTATGTTGCAGCTTTTTCTCAATCTATCATCGTGAAATAATCACTGGATTTCATGTATATTAGTGAATGTATAAACGCTCATAAAGAAAGCAGCTATTTTCTCAATTTATCTTATTCATACAAAAATAACAGGATTACATGTAAATTGTGAAATATATAAAAACCTGTAGAGAGGAGAAAAAGAAAGGATTTGTATTTTTTACTGCATTATTCTTTGGCATTATCTCTTAATTAATGAACATATTTTTTAAGTAATCATCTGATGTAAACAAACTTTCTCCATAAGGTTAACATGGGAACTTTGGGAGCCACTGGAGCGAAGTCCATTGATGATATGTTAGTTTGGATGGGTGATGACATATCTAGACATAATTACCTATCAGTTAACAAAATAATCATGGAAATTGGCCTAGTACAACGGTCTGACGGACTGGAAAAAGTTTTGCATTTTTTTAAATAACAGGCTATCTGCTATCTGCTATCTGTGACTATCTGTTCCCACAGGCTTCGCCCCGCAAATAATTTATAAAAACTATGACAGTTGTGTGTGCTGCATTGTGTGGTTAGCCCGTGGAACTACCGCGAATCAAGATCAGCTGTTTGTATTTTCATTAGCTCAAACAAAATGAATGTCCATAAGAAATACATGGGAACTTTGTCGGGATCTCTGGCGGAGCCCTAAGGTCAGATCAGGATGATAACCATTTAGTGTTCCTATTTTATGCCTAAAGAATCAGTGTACAAAATTTCAGCTCTCTACCTACATGGGAAGGTGGAGAATTATAGTGATGAGCGAGTCAGTCAGCCAGTCAGTAAGTCAGTCAGCCAGGGCTTTTCCTTTTAGCGAATTTACCCTATAGGAAGACGCTATTACCGTAGGTCTCATGGTAAGACTTAAGTCCGAGACCATGATAACTTTTTGTTTTGAGGTCCCCAGATGCCAAAAACACTATTCGTTCAAATTTATATGTATGTTTATATATATATATATATATATATATATATGTGTGTGTGTGTGTGTGTGTGTGTGTGTGTGTGTGTGTGTGTGTGTGTGTGTCCGTTAACACGATAACTTGAGTAAAAAACGTCCGATTTTGATGAAATTTGGCTCAAATATGTAAAATGACATTCGTGACTTTAAGTTCGAAAACCAGAAAAATCGGACCATGGGAAGGGGGGTTTATGGGGGTTTTAAATTGTCCAAAAATCAGTTTTTTGCATTTTTCGCCCTAAAATTTTTAAATACTCCCATAGCAGCAAACCTGCGTACTCAGCGAATTTCCAATGCATAAATATGTATATTAATACCACATAAAGCCACATACCAAGTTTCATCAATATACATTCATAAATAAACGATTTATGACATTTTAATTATTCTCCATAAGAATAACATAGCGGCTGAGTATGCAGGTTTGCTGAAGCAAGGAGCACAAAAAATGGGGTGTTATACAAATATCAATATAACTCATGTAGATAAAGCCATATACCAAATTTCATTAATTTATTTTCATAATGAAGGGAGATAACACGTTACTTATTCTCCATAAGAATAACATGGGGCTGAGTACGCAGGTTTGCTGCTACGGGAGCTATTGGTAAAACATTGTTTTTTTGAGCAAATATCAATGGTCCACAACCAGATGAAGTCGTATACCAAGTTTTGTCAGTATACGTTTATAAATAAGCGAGATATAAAATTTTTATTTTCCTCCATAAGAATAACATTAGACAACGTACTGTGTTTAGCACTTTCAATATCTCGGTAACCAATTGACGTAGACAAATGATCAAAATACCAAATTGTGTGTTTTTTTAAGCTAAATCTAATGGTAAAAACTAAAATTTGACTATTTCCAAAATTATATGTAAAAAATTCGAAAAACCCATTTTTGGGTACAAAACCCCCCCAAAATACCCCTTCGGATAAAGCGATCTGGCTGGTTTTCGAACTTAAAGTCATAAATGTTGCTTTACACGTTTATACCAAATTTAATCAAAATCGGATAATTTTTACGAGAGTTATCGTGCTCACGCACACACATATATATATATATATATATATATACATATATATATACAGTTTCGAATGAATGGTGTTTTTGGGGTCTGGGGACCTCAAAACGAAAAGTTATCATGGTCCCGGGCCTAGGTCTTACCATGCCGACTACGGTAATAGCTTCTTCCCTGTAGGGGAAATTCGCTAAAAGCTTAATTTTGGTTTTGACCATGTTATAGAGCTTAAAAAAAATAATATAGTATTTTGATTTATTAACCTAGGTTAAGTGGTTGCGGAGAAAATCCAAAAAACCTACTCATAAAATCTCCTATGTTAATCTTATGGGAAAAAGGTTTTTGGCTTTTCCTCTGTTTATTTTAATGTAAACTTCACATTTGCTTTTACCAATCAGTTCAGTTCCACAAAACAATCATTTTGGTGTTTAAATTGTGATTCTACGCCCAACTGTTGCAGAGATATTCAAAGTGCTAAATACAGTACGTTGTCCAATGTTATCCTTATGGAGAATAAATAAAATTTGATATCTCGATTATTTATGAATGTATGTTGATGGAACTTGGTATGTGGCTTTTCGTAGTACTGGTATATTGATATTTGCACAAAAAATTAAGTTTTTGTTGATTATTCCCGTAGCAGCAAACCTGCGTACCCAGCCCCCATGTTATTCTTATGGAGTATAAGTAAAATGTAATGACTCCCATAATAATGAACATAAATTAATAAAACTTGGTATGTAGCTTCACTTGATTGAGTTATATTGATAATTGCATAAAACCCCATTTTTTTGTTCCTTGTTGCAGCAAACTTGCTTACTCAGCCCCCATGTTATTCTTATGGAGAATCATTAAAATGTTATATAGCGCTTATTTATGATTGAATATTGATGAAACTTGGTATGTGGCTTCGCCTAGTTAAATTCTATTTATATTTGCATAAAAACCAATTGTTTGTGTTCCTTGTTTCAGCAAACCTACGTACTCATTACCAATGTTATTCTTATGGAGAATAATTAAAATCGCTTATATATGAATATATTTTATGAAACTTGGTAAGCGGCTTTATGTGGTATTAAGACATATAATATGCATTGGAAATTCGCTGAGTACGCAGGTTTGCTGCGACGGGGGTATTATAGATATAGATGATGATAATAATATGTTTATCTATCTAATATATATACAGCCCCATGTGTAACACACCAGACATATGAATTCTAGACCATTTCCAGACGAACTATAAACGTGATATTTAGCATGCAGGTACCTTGTACCTTGAAACCCCCGGTAAAATTGCCAAAATATACAATTTTTTATTTTAAAACCACTAATTTTTATCTTGAAAATTGGATATTTTAACATTGGGCTTATGGAGTTTCAAATAAAAACAAAAGAAATCGTAACAGCTGTAAACAAATATCCAGTAAACTGTCAAAGCAACTTCCACAAGGTAGAGTATAAACAAATTATAGAGCTATTGAAAAATGAAAACATCTAGAGTGGATTTAACCATAATGAATCTAAATAGAATACTATATAAAAAATACTTGAAGGGTCATTGACCCTTAATAATAACAACTGGAGCGACCCCAAGCGGGGGTCTGGGGGCTCCGCCCCCAGCGAGCAAAGCGAGTTGTTTATATATAATTCTGTACGCGAAATTATAAGTCAAAATTTTGGGAGTTCGGCAAATCGCAGGATGATGGGAGACGACTCAAATTAAAGGTCTCGATCCCAGGGACTCGGGAAAAATAGCAGTATTTCCAAAAAGTTACCAACAAACAAGAAATAACGTAAAACATCCCCTAAAAGAAAAGCATAGGTATTTCAAAAATCGTCTGCGTTGTTTACATTAAATCACGTGATTACGTGACTACTTTATTTACCAACTCCCGTGTATTTCTATTAATAATGTTTTATTTTGATAAGGATGTAAAGTGTAAAAATGTAAAAGGAGTAAAGAGTAATTCAGATGGGACAGAGTACTGAAGCAAGATTAGGGGCAAAGGCACCTTCAAGCCACTAGTAAGATATATTAATATAACTGGGGTTAGTATGGGTAGCTGAATATAAACAAACACATTTTTAGAATGTTCGTTTAGACTCATTAAAACTACACTACATACATACATAATAAAAACTAGGTACTAGGCACTAGGTACTGTGCATTAAAAATATTGGAAAAATAAGTTATAAAAAAGTAGTGAAATAACATTTTGATTTTTATATTTGTGAGATGGACCCTTTGATGATACGCAGTTAATGTTTTAAGACGTTTAAAATTAATTGTGTTCGTTATATCGCAAGACAGATTATTAGAAGTTAATTTCAATGTAATCTGCATCGAAAGTTACAAACATTTATGAGCCAATCGAGAAAGTTAATTATACGTTGTGTCTTAAATGTACTCATTCTTACCCATATACGTTATCTTAATTTGTACTTATTTAATAGGCAAACAGGTTTTTTGTGACAATCACTCCTCCTAAACTACTGAACCGATTTTCATGATTTTGGTGAAACTGGAAAAACCCCAACGTGAAGTTGTGCAGGAAACCTTTTTTATGGATAAATAATTTGTGAGTGAGGCCCTGGGGCCCCTTAAAGTTGAGTTTTTCCCCATAAGCTTAACATTGGAAAATAACTATAAGTTTAAAGCAATCAGCTGGATAGAGTAAACACAGTTAATCAGCAGGCCATCTTGGCTTTGGAACGGTAACACAATATTTATACGGGAATGTAAGTATAATATTACGTTGTGATCGCGAGCGAAGCTGCGACAGGCTACTAGTTGCTATAAATGGGCTGAAACTTGTACTGATGTTGAATTATTTGTAAGCAACATTCTTCAACACCACTATTGTGAGTTCAATTTGGTGATGTCAATTTGTGAATTTGTGCCGTAAAAACTGATTGCAAAACAATAAAAGTAAAATATGTACTTGATCAAAACTAACGCTTCATTTATCACAAAATAAATATTACAATGCCTAAACCAACTCCAAATACCAGGTCATTGCTTTTTTAAAGTTTTTATCTATTTTTTAAGGACAATAACCAATATTTTTGTTATTACAGAATGTAGTAAGGAAGATTTGTTTTTAAATGACGTTCGAATTTAACTTATGTGTTAATGCACATTTTGTACTTATACAAATTTAACACTTAGATTTAAAAACAGTACTAGTGGTTTGGCTAAGGTTTACAAAACGTATTAGCTCATTATGAAACAAAAAATATACTGTGATGTTGTTTTAAGACCAATACACCCTGTTTTGTTCTCAGCGTTTAATTTTAAGAGTCACGATAATGCTACGAGTCAAGATCTTTTTTGTAATTCCTCTACGTTTTCCTGTTATGTGGAGCTTTTTTATGTGTCTCTAAGCATTCACGTAACTTCTAATAATTAATAATCAAGTTTGTATTTCAATTAGAGAGTTTAATGGGTAAAATTGTAATGGGTTCAGATTATTCAAATCTGCTCAGCTAAAGGTTGTAAGTGACATAGCAATGCTAAATGTAAATGTATATATAATGTATAAATATTATTTAGAAATATACTAGCTACGCAATGACTGTATGATAATATTATTTTTCTAAAATAATACAATTCTTTTGAGGAACTAAAAAGAAAGAAAACTTAGCTACGTGTTTTCCTGATTTCCTAACTGCACCTGAGCACGTCTGAATCTCAAACTTAATTCTCTTAATCGTGCCTTAGAATTTATTCTTTCGATAATTTAACTACCACAATTAACATTTTCTCAGGTATCCTTTGGCTAACCTGAATAAACCTGTGTAGTATTTTTTAAATTATAAAATGTACAAATTGTATTCTAGAGGTTTCTATATATATTTTTTTTAAATCAATATACTCTTCTGTTGTTGAATGTTTCCTTTTAGTTTTAATTAATAGTTTGGTATTATATTAGTTTTCTGTAACTAAAATTGATACACAAATGACACTTGACCTTACAAAAATCCATATCAAGCTATTAAAACAATTTATCCTTAACAAATAATAACTAAATGTTACAGATAAATCTATTTGCATTGCATTTCATTACATCGACAAAAGTGTTTATATTTTTAAGTTAGTAATTTACTTGTTTTCACGTTACCTGAATGAGATACAAAGTTTTTAGAAGGAAATGTCCATAGTCTCAAAAAATTAACTATAAACTATCATAAGTTTACCATAAGTTTACCAAAAACGAGTCAGCAAAATCGTTAAAATATGTTATATTCAACGAATTCTCTATAATAGATATACGAGTGTAAATTGTACATTTATATTATTAATCATATTCTTATGAGTGCCACAATTAGGACCACCGTTAATCTAATTTAATGAGTTTATTGATATTCCTCCTATCTCCAAAAACAATCAGCCTAATAAATTCATAATTACTATCATTTATTAGTTATACTGTATATATTTGTTTATCTCATTGGGATGGTTGGAGGTCTTAATTTCATCATTGAGTCAAAATGTTCGATGTGAATGTACTATAGGTCATTATTCTGTATTAATTTACTTAAAATAATAAGGTGAGATGAAGTTAGTATCGAGCTATAAAACAATTTTTAGTCATATTGCTTCAAAAACAGTTGTTTTTAACACATGCATTGAGAAGCTTAGGTTCCTCTTGTTATTATTTGGATAGAAAAGTAATATTTTGGTAATCTTTTTCGTCCTAGGGCAAAAAACACCATTTGATGATTCTGAATTGATCGAATTATTCAACTTGTAAACAATGTAAACGTGTGTAACAACTATTTTTTAAAGTAGCATCAAGATGGAAACAAGCTATTGAAGGCAAACAGGTAATACAATTTTACTTTCTGTGCATTGTTATCTGCATATTATTGTTTTCAGTAAGAAAAACATAGTTCATTACTGGGATCTAAAGTGTTTTTTCGACCCTCGCTCATTTTTCTTGGTCTCGGTTATATTTGAGCTCGTCTCGAAAAGCTTTACTTTTGGTCCTATTGATGAAATATACTATTTATACGAAAACCAACACATGTTCGTTGTTTCTTATTACAATTAGAGTTTAGTGGGTAAGCATATATTTGTATCTCTCGTTTAGAAAGGCTAACATGATGCAAGGCTGATTTAAGGCTCTAACATGATTGAAGTTAATGATAATGTATTAAAATCGTATACATACAACTATACAATAATACATGAATGATATTTTTATTATGAACATGTATCATTTTGTACAAACAAACACATTTTCGAAGAAATCATATTCAAACTGAGATAAAAGCAATTTCGATTTATTTATATTTAAATTTACCTCTCGTTCATGCTAGTTTTTGGTAGTATTAAACAGCAAGTAATATACTCCTGTTGCCAACATTTTCATGATTACAGTTTTTTATAAAACGTGGAAGTTAGTGAGGGTCTTAAAAAGTAATGATGGCCAAGTTGTAAGGCTAAAGGTCTTAAACATCGCCTTAAGACTGAGAAGCCAACTCCTAATGGAGGCTAGGCTTATCTCCTTGGAAAAGATTCATGAAATAGTACGGAACGGAAATTTTACCAAGGTTTGAGATAGTTGACCTGGTTCGATGTTTCAATCTATTATTTCTTTTCCTTTCATAAAATCTTGATAATGACTAAGTAAATAAAAAAGGACAAGAACAATATTCCTAAAAGTATACAGTTTTAGGAATACAGTCAGCTTTAAAAATATTGTCAAGGTTGAACAATTTTAGTGAGAGTTATCGTGTTAATGATCATATGCAGACACGTCACACACATTTACAAATTTTAAAACATTGTGTTTTTGGTATCCAGGGACCTTAAAACGTAAATTAATAATATATGCCTAGGTCCTTACTATACCGAATGCTATGGTAAAAGTGTCTTCTCTGTAGAGGAAATTCGGTTTAAATATGGGGTGGCTCAGCATTCAATATAGAATGTTCAGAGTTTAATTTATTTGGGGACTTTCAACCAAATTTCTAAATTAAAATAAATATCACCCAAAGTATTATAAAATGTTTATAAAATATGGTGTGTTGTCAACATCAGTGCATAAATCCACAAGCAGGTATTTTGGGAGCAAGATACTGAGCCGATTTTTATGCTTAATGTATCAATTTAAAGAGGTCGAGTTGCAGATTATAAACTTGTTTTAAGGTCATAACCTCTTTTTCGTGTTTGTTATTCAAATTTAAGGGTCTGCCTTACATTTTTTCAAATACTCAATATAAAATGTGAAACATGGGAGAGTATATATAAATTGAAATGTATATTTAACAGCTGTTGACACATTAATATGTACAGCAGTATGCATAATATGTTGTGAGGTCTGATGTTCAGGATATTACTTGCTTCGTCCTTGTAAAACTTATTAGTTCTCTTAGTGCTCTTTGACAAGAATAAATCTCAGCAAAAAGAGAGCTTAAAGGTTTCCCAAACTTTTATCTTGAGTGCAGATCAGATGAAATATAGTTTTTGTGATTCAAACAAACAATACTTCATGCCAAGCCTTCAGTTGTTATTTTAGTTAGTTCTTATTTAGTTAAACGAGTGAGATAAAGAACAATATCAGTTTTCTCGCTAGTCTAACAACTAGCCTTACTTTAGTTATATATAGTTATTTAACAGTAAGTTGGTTTACATCCAAATGAAATTAGAAATTATAATTTCATGTAATATAACAAATAATAATTTTCAAGATATACATCACAAATTCATAACAAATATACTTACGACATAAATACATATTTCATGGTAACTGGTAATTGATAATACAGCACCTATTGTGTCTATATTATTAAAATAATAATTTATTGATTATTGTTAGGTGGTTTTAGACCCCTAAAACTATTATTTTTTATACATATTTGGTATCAATCGGAAGCTCTTACCGTCTAGATGTGCCTTTTGGGGTATAGAAGAAAAACATCCAACTTCAGGGTTCCGCCTCTTTGGTTCTTACAAGTTCCAATGTTAATCTTATGGAGTTGTATATTTTATTTATTCAAACAGCTTATTATTATGTAAACAGTTCAAAACATCTGCCTGCGCGATTCTAGTAATGATCAAACCAAGTTATTACTTTGACAAGATTTGTTTTAACTGCTCTTTCGGCACTTTGAAGAGACAGGCAATGTATACAATCCGGTTATGTATACACTTGTTCAGGTTGTCTAACTGTATCACCAATACGCGCATCCAATACGTTGCATCCGCTTGCGGTGACTGGTCGACACTTCTCCCAAGTCGGCCGTGTGAATCCGGCCTAAGGTTGCGGTTGAAATGATATCGGGTTCAATTCTAGGTTACATTCCAGAAATGTTCAGTTCATTATGGGTGTGGAGAGATTTTTTTGGAATCGTTCATACGATCTCAATGAGAGAACAAAAATATGGCAACACAAATATATCAGCACATGATCCTTCTCTGTTAATTTTTTCCATCAATATTGATAATAATGTAAACCAAAAATAATGCTGTCTACTTCTATGTATAATATAGTTGCTATCATATTTTTTAGTTTCTTCGTGGTAGAATCATAGTGAAGAAAAGACCAACCATATTTTAATTTTAGAGTAGTAGTAATCCTACTAATTTTTTAAATGTTAATGTTTATTTGTATGTTTGGATGTATGAATATGTGGTGTTCCATCACGCAAAACCCACTAGATCTATTAAGCTAGAATTTTCCATGAACATAGCTTACATATCATATTAACATATGACTATATTATCATATTAACAAATAACATATCATATATTAACCTAAAAATGTCTACATGCAACGTAAATGTAAAAATGTAGGGCTCCGCGACACGTACCCTGTAAGATCCAATGCAAATCATATGACAGGATATAATTTGTAAAATTACCAGCTGTAGTAATTGTTTGTTAGTTACTGCAAAGGAAGTCATATGGTAAAACATAAACAAAGATTTTATAGTGCTAGTCAGGTTAATATTTCAAATATGTTTAAAGAAAAATAAATCGCGAGCGAGCCCGCGGGTAACAGATAGTTATTTATATAAACTAAATACTCCCGTCGCAGCAAACCTGCGTACTCAGCGAATTTTCAATGCATAATATATGTCTTAATACCACATAAAGCGGCATTATATCATTATATCATAATACCAAGTTTCATAATAATATATTCACGTTATTTGTGAATATATTTTGATGAACTTGGTATGCGGCTTTATGTGGTCTTAAGACATATATTATGCATTGGAAATTCGCTGAGTACGCAGGTTTGCTGTGACGGGGGTATTAATCTGTTGTGATGTCAGGTAAAGGACGTAAAGGGAATGAAAGTTAGGGAAAATATCCTAAATTATTCCTAATTGTTTTTAGCTGGGAAATTAATTACTCCGTCAACTCCGGCAAGAAACCATTATTATTTTTCAATCCATGAAACCAGATTAATTCTATATCTGTAATGATTTTAAATCTTTAACTGTTGCTATAAAGATGTAATTACGCGTCGCCTCACCCCTCATTAGTTAAGATAACTGAGCAATAAACATATAGTTGAGCGTTTGGCAATGGTTTATCTGGTTCTCAAGATAATTGTGTTTCTGCTTCTTCTGATCAGTAATAATTCGCAAGCAATAATTATGATGGACTTCATTCATAAAATAAAATATTAGACTTTCAAAGCCTAAAACCAAAAAAGCCTAAAGTGCAACAAAACTGATGATAAATTATTTCACTAAGGGACAATAAAGGTGTTAAACGTAGTTTACATTTCTGTCACGTTTGTTGGTTTGTTTATGACTCGACTCTGTCGCTACTTTATGTTGTATGAATGTTTGGAATGTTTATACGTCATTCTCCTTGAAATATCTCATAAAATGTGTATGTTAGCGAATTTCCCCTATAGGGAAGAAGTTGTTACCGTAGGTCTCATGGTAAGACTTAAGCCCGAGACCATAATTACTTTCCATTTTGAGGTCCCCAGATGCCAAAAACACCATTCGTTCAAATTGTTATATACAAATTTGAACGAATGGTGTTTTTGGCATCTGGGTATCCAAAGTGAATTTTTCCCGCCCAAGAAGTGTTACCAAAACTCAAAAATGTTAACATTTGGCAATTTTTCTGAATGCTTCTCGTCAAAAGCTTAAAGTATGGAGTCGTGGAGGGTCCGATTACCGGAAGGCCCTCATAATCTTCTACGTATATAAAGCTACTGATTCTCTGACATAAATTATGTAAATGAGACAAAACAGTCAATATTACTCCTCTCGGATGAATATCGGCTAAACGGATGATCGGACCTTCTGACGACAAATTGTTAGTTTGGAATTAAAATTTCGACGAATTCTGTATTACACATTTTTTGCCATCACTTACAGTTTTCTTGCAAAACGTGCTTAAAGTGTAAAAACTGAAAAAGTGGAATTTTTCCCGCTATAAAATAACCTTCAAAACTAAATTTTTCTGACAGTTTCTTGAATTTTAATTCATGTGGGAGGTAGAGTACGGTCCGATTTTGTGTTCATAAGTTATGTCATTGAATCAGTCAGTCAGTAAACCCTCTAGCTTTATATAAGTAGATTATTACATAAATTTCTACAAAATGTCCAATCAGTCGTGATAGTCTAGTACATTTTTTGTGAAATGAATTTTTGCATTTCAATTTAAGTGGTAAAATTTGTTGCATCTGTTAACTGATTTCCCATGATATTAGGGAATATCGCCTATATAAAAGAAGCTATAACCGTCATCGGTATTGTAAGACCTAGGCCCGAGACCATAACTTTTCGTTTTGAAGTCCCCAGATACCAAAATCACCATTTGTTCACATTTTTATATATGTATACAAATATATATATATATATATATATATATATACAGTATTTTTATTTATATGGATGTAAGTACGCACAATAACTTTTGAAGGTCCGATCTTAATGAAATTTGGTACAGCTGTGTAAAGCAGCATTGATTTATGTTTCACATGTTATTTTTTTTTTAATCAAATTTTATTTTGCATCATTGTATTTAGCTTAAAAAAAAAAACAATTTGGTGTTTTTATCATTGCTCTATGTCAATTAGCTACTATGGAGGAAAAGAACAATTTTATAACTTGCTATTTATGAACGTTTACTGACGAAACTTAGTATATGGCTTCATCTGGTTAATGTCTGTTGTTATTTTTACACACTAAAAATACTTTTTCCTTATGGTTCCTGAAGCATCAATTCTGCGTACTCAACCCTCAAGTTGCTCTTATGGAGAAGAATTAAATTGTTATATATCACTTATTTATGAATGTTATAGATGAAACTTGGTATATACTTAACTTAACGTAGTTTAGTTCTATTTACTTCTGTATAAACCCAATTTTTTGTGTTCCTTGTTGCAGCAAACCTGCGTACTTATCCCATTGTTATTATTTTAGAAAATAAATAATATTTTATAAATACGGCTTATTTGTGAAGATATTTTGAAGAATCTTGGTAATGGCTTTTTAAGACTTTGGAAATTCGAGGAGTTTGCAGGTTTGCTGCGGCAGTGGTATATCTTATGTAAATTTGTTTATTTTTTATTGATATAATTCATGGTTTAAGAATTCATGATTCAATATAGTTAGCTTACTATTAATGTTTGTTGTAGTTAGCTTACCAAATGTCACTTTTTTGTTGTTTAAGTTTATACAGAACAGTTTTGTATTTTGTTATTAATTTGTATTACTCTAAGTGAAAAGGCACTGGCATTAGTGAAATAAGTAAATAAATCATATGGTATGCGTATGTTTTATTCTGGTGAATTATCTACCTTCTTTGCTAATTTCAGCTCAATATGATCTTCCTAAAATTTCTTAAGGCTATAATATTGTTAATGTATAATATGTGTATTTAGTGGTGTTATAAATGTTGTACTATTGTTGATGGTTTTTATGTTTTCTGGTAATTGTTTAAAAACATTACCCTCATATCAGCAACCCACGACCCCAATCACGTTTTTCTTGTCTTCCTCGCAATAACTCACTTTATTGACCAAATTGGCAAACCAAATTCTTACTTTAGTGAAGTAAAAAAAACATTATTTAAAAACAGTAATTTAAAACTACTAGCGATCGCCCATAGATCGAAAATCAACAAAAAATAATTCTACGTATAAACCCAAAGCGGCAACTACGAATAATGGCTGTTTGCGGGAATGTTTTGCCATATCCTGCGAGAGCAAAGTAATAAAATAACCAGTGTCCTAATGCCAAACTTCAAGGATAACCTCTCTTTCTCTCTCCCCCTCTCCCCCCCCCCCAACACACAGGTTAATTTTAGCGAATTTCCCCTATAGGGAAGAAGCTATTACCGTAGTCGGCATGGTAAGACCTAGGCCCAGGACCATGATAACTTTTTGTTTTGAGGTCCCCAGACCCCAAAAACACCATTCGTTCGAAACTGTATATATATATATATATATATATATATATATATATATATGTGTGTGTGTGTGTGTGTCCGTGGGTGTGATAACTCTCGTAAAAAAGGTCCGATTTTGATGAAATTTGGTACAAACGTGTAAAGCAGCACTTATGACTTTAAGTTCGAAAACCAGACGGATCGACCTATCCGAAGGGGTATTTTGGGGGGGTTTTGTACCCCAAAAATGGGTTTTTTGAGTTTTTTACATACAATTTTTGAAAAAGTAAAATTTTATTTTTTACCATTGGAATCAGCTTCAAAATACGCACAATTTTATGTTTTAATCATTGCTCTACGTTAATTGGTTACTGAGATATTGAAAGTGCTAAACACAGTACGTTGTCCAATGTTATTCTTATGGAGGATAAGAAAAATTGTATATCTCGCTTATTTATCAACTTATCCTGACGAAACTTGGTATATTGCTTCATTTCATTGTGGTCTATTGATATTTGAACAAAAATCCATTTTTTGCTCGATAGTTCCCGTAGCAGCAAACCTGCATACTCAGCCCCATGTTATTATTATGGAGAATAATTAACGTGTTATCTCCTTTAATTATGAACATAAATTAATAGAACTTGGTATGTGGCTTTACCTAGTTGAGTTATAATGATATTTGTATAAAAGCCCATTTTTAGTGTTCCTTATTTCAGCAAACCTGCATACTCAGCCGCCATGTTATTCTTATGGAGAATAATTAATATGTCATAAATCGTTTATTTATGAATTTATATTGATGAAACTTGGTATGTGGCTTTATGTGGTATTAAGATAAATTAATATGCATTGGAAATTCGCTGAGTATGCGGGTTTGCTGCTACGGGGGTATTTGTATCGTGGAGTTAAAATGAAGAATAGAAGGGTGTTATCATTCCAGTAGTCATTTTTTATCTAAATTAGTCCTGAAACATCTGTTCTTGTTATTATATCAGCTGTAAAATATACAATTCAACTGATTACTGTCGGTCCATAAGATTAACATTGAAACTTTGAAGGCCTGTGGGGCACTGAGGGCCGTTGTAAATTAAAAGGGGTTTCTGCACATCTACACGACAATACCTTTCTAACGGCATGCGTGAATTTCTCCTACGATAAACCCATACGATGAGATAAAAGTAGGGTCAGTGTTGTGCTTGCCTATTAATATAATCTAAACCGAATATATTAATATAATATAAATACGAAAAACCGATCATTCCCCAGGCCAAACCTCTACATCTTTAAACCACAAAATTTGCCACATATACTCTTTCCATAACATAGATAACCACTAAGAAAGGATTTAAATAAATCCCCATATGGCTCTGCCCCACACGGAGTCAAAGTTTCAATCCATTGTTATTATTATGGTCATTTTATAAATACAAAAAAACCGATCATCCCTTACGCCAAATCTCTAAACCTATAACTACGAAATTTGGCACGTAAAATCTTTCCGTAACGGAGGTAACCACTAAGAAAGGATTTAAAGAAACCCCCTTAGGGCTCCACCCCACAGGGAGTCAAATTTTCAATCCTGTGTAGACTTGTGGACAATCTATAAAAACGAAAAACCGATCATCCCCAGGCCAAACCTATACACATACAACCACGAAATGTTTGCAACTATGCTCTTTCCATAACGTAGATAACCACTAAAAAAAGAGATTTTAAGAAATTCCCATAGGGCTACGCCCCACTGGGCTTTAGAGTTCCAATCCAATGTTATTGTTAAAGACATTCGATTTATTTTGAGCTGAAGACACTCGTAGCAGCTAATCATGATGCATAGCAGTTCCACGGGTTAACCACAGAATGCAGCACACACGACTGTTCTACTCCCGGGTGAAACCGGGTACCATCGCAGCTAGTAAATATATATAAGATAATTTTCTTCTTCGTAAAACCTTTTTAAAAAAA
The DNA here is from genome assembly GCA_963675035.1 of Allygus modestus. NCBI lineage: Eukaryota > Metazoa > Arthropoda > Insecta > Hemiptera > Cicadellidae > Allygus > Allygus modestus. Next base: position 78,642,907 of record OY776114.1, on the reverse strand, counting down.
CACTGGTTACTGACCAAGCAATACAAAACCCTACTTGTGGTAATCTATAATTTATAATAATAAATAATAAATAAATATTTTAAAAAATTAAAAAAGGGAAAAAGTGTATTGCGTGTAATTGATCAAACAGTTTTCCAGATATTGTTTGACTATTTACAGTCGGGGTTTTTGATGTGAGTGGCTTGTTAATAATACTGGAACGCAAGAGCGGCGTTCTCCTTTAAAGACTGTGATCAATCAATTCTCCATCGCTGTATATTTCTTTCGTCCGTTGATCGCTATCCGATAAATTATAAGGATTTTATATCGGAAAACACTTTTCAGAACATCGAAGAATTATTGGCCGCTGAATAACTTAACCACAACCACTCTACGATTTTACATTTAAAGTATTTCTTACTAGTGTTCCAATGTCCGATGGCTAACATAAGACATAAGATGTTTATTGGTCTTTTAGCGAATTTCCCCTATAGGGAAGAAGCTATTACCGTAGTCGGCATGGTAAGACCTAGGCCCGGGACCATGATAACTTTTCGTTTTGAGGTCCCCAAACCCCAAAAACACCATTCGTTCGAAACGGTGTATATATATATATATATATATATATATATATATATATATATATATATATTAGTTGTAAGCATAATTTTAAAAACAGAGTACCCTTTTTGGTTTTAATATAATCTATATTATTAAAATAATTTTTCGATTTTTCTTCGCAGCATATCAACCCCTAGAAATTTAATTTTCTATACATATTTGGTTTCACATTAAGGCTACTTCTCTCTAGATGTGCCTTTTTCGGGTTTCGAAAATATCCCATGAAAAGCCTTCGTCCAGGAGGCTTTTGAAATTTCAGTGAATATGCTACTATCTGTTGTTAAACCTGTGAACCTTTTCCAATTCGCATTTGTTTATAACAAAACATATGGTGATGATTTGATCGAGTTCTTAAGTTTGACCACAGAATACAGCACTTGCATTTATTTATTTGATGAAACTGGTGTTTTCTTTAAAGTTATAAGTAAGTTGATTTTCAAATAGGCTAATTCATTTAATTTCTTGAAATATAGATTTTTGGAGAAAAAAAAAAATTTTGACCACGAAGAAAAGTACCACTCATTTAAATCTGGGACATAGCCAGTTTGATTTCAACTAATTTACTGTCTCTTATATGGTAGATGTTGAAAGCTGTTATTTTATAATCCGATGGAAGAGTTTCCCCCCGAATACATAGGTTACAGAATTTACAATAAAATGTAAAGTAAAAAGTTGAAATTTGATTTGTTCATAGTTTATCTAGAAAATTTTGATATGTTTTAGCGAATTTCCCCTATAGGGAAGAAGCTATTACCGTAGGTGGCATGGTAAGACTTAAGCCCGAGACCATGATAACTTTTCGTTTTGAGGTCCCCAGATGCCAAAAACACTATTCGTTCAAATTTATATATATGTATAAATAAATATATGTGTGTGTGTGTGTGTGTGTGTGTGTGTCCGTTACCGCGATAACTTTTGAAAGAAACACCCGATTTTGATGAAATTTGGCACAAATGTGGAGAGTAGCATTTATGACTTTAAGTTCGAAAACCAGATTGATCGCACTATGGGAAGGGGGTTTTATGGGGGTTTACAATTTTCCAAAAATCGGGTTTTTGCAAATTTGAGCCCAAAATGTTAAAAACACTCAATTTTGATTTTAGCCATTTTATAGAGCTTAAAAAAACAAATAATTTAGTATTTTTAATCAAAAACCTAGGTTAAGTGGTTGCGGAGAAAATCCAAAAAAAACGTTTCCCATGTTAATCTTATGGGAAAAAGGTGTTTAGATTTTTCTCAGATAGTTTTACTAAAAACTTCACATTTCTGTTTATTAATGTCTTTAGCTCAACAAAACAAACATTTTGGTGTTTTAATCGTTGTTCTATGTCCAACCGTTGCAGAGATAATCAAAGTGCTAAACACAGTACGTTGTCCAATGTTATCCGTATGGAGAATAAATAAAATTCTATATCTCGATTATTTATGAATGTATATTGATGAAACTTGGTATGTGGCTTCAACTAGTTGTGGTATATTGATATTAGCAGAAAAAAACAAGTTTTTTTTTGTTTTTGTAGTCCCCGTAGCAGCAAACCTGCATACTCGGCCCCCATGTTATTCATATGGAGATTAAGTAAAGTTGTATATCTCCCTTAATTATGAACCTACATTAAGATAACTTGGTATGTAGCTTCACCTGGTCCAGTTGTATTGATAATTGAAAAAAACACATTACTTATCTTCCTCGTTACAGCAAACCTGCGTCCTCAACCCTAATGTTATTCTTATGGAGAATAAATAAAATGCTATATATCACTTATTTATGGATGTATTTTTGTGAAACTTGGTAAATAGCTCTATATAGTAGTGAGTCACATATATATGCATTGGAAATTCGCTGAGTACGCAGGTTTGCTGCGACGGGGGTATTTAAACTTAACACTAAAATAGAATGTGTTTAAGTTTTATTTCATAATCTATGAAACGACAGTCATTTTTGTAATAACTTTTATACGTTTTACCATGTATTAAATACCTTAACATCAGTGATTTTCCGTCATTTATCAGTTTATTATGCAAATTTTAAACATTTCATATAAGACAATGAAGTGAAGAGAATGAGTGAAGTGTTTAACAATTTGTGTGTCCTAACTTTTCAAATATTTTATTGTTTTTCTGGTTTCACATCAATATATAATAATCATTTTGTATCTAATATGTATTGATCTATATTCAGAGCGTTTTCGTGCTATTTTTGGGACACATGATTAATTTACTACTTTTAGGTTCAACCAAGTATGGTTCCTCAAAAGTTCAAAAAGATAAGTCACGAAGTGACGCTGGCTGCTAGTATGTTTTAAAACATATTATGTTAAAACCAAAAAAGGGTACTCTGTTTTTAAAATTATTCTTACAACTAACATATTAGTAGCCCTAATCACTTTTTTATTTTTAATATATATATATATATATATATATATATATATATTAAAAATAAAAAAGTGATGTGACTAAAAGTCATATGATGAATTTTTATCAGTGCAGGTTGTTAGGAGCACTTCTAATGTGTATTATTTGGTCGAAAATTGGGTTTTTTGTCTAGACTTGCATCGAGTTTAAAATGTTATTTTTGTCAATTTGATAATTTTGATATATATAAAACTCTTCTTTGATATCCATTTTGTACCCTTTATTTTGGATGTCAAGAACTGTCATATTTTCCTCAATATTTTTGTAATTATGATCAGTTGTTAGTATATGGCCAGCAAATGCAGACTTTTGACTTGTCCTATTGTTTTATTTTCTGGCCTGGATATGCTCATTGTATCTTTTCTTAAAGTTTCTGCCTGTCTGACCTGTCTGACTTATTGCAGTCGCTGCAGTTAATTCTATAAATTCCAGAACTTTCATAAATATTGGATGTTTCTTTCTTATCACTGGAAAATTTGTTTATGAGTTGAAATGAGTTATTCCTTGTTCTGAAGCTTATTTTATAATTTGATTTCCCAAACGTCTTTCTGATGGCTTTATTAAGTGTTGTACTATAAGGAACACACATATACTCACTTTTTGGTTCTAAAATATTTTCTTTTTTAGCTTTTTCTCTGCTCGATCTTATCATTTTGTCAATCAATTTTGTGTCATAACCATTTGCAGTGGCAATGGACTTTATAGTTCTTACTTCTTTATTGTAGTTTTCTTCATTTATCGGTATTTTTAATAATCTGTTGATTAATGAATGGAAGGATGCCATTTTTTGTTGCCACGGGTGATTTGAGTTATCCTTTATACTTGTTGATAAGGATTAGTTTTAAAGGTTAGGTATTATAACTAACACTGTGAGCATGGCCTAAGAGCTGAAACACGTGTAAGTGTAATTAAAATGATTTTACCAGGGTACTCAAGTTTATTTACTTTTTGTTTATTATATTTATCAGTAGCCCTAATCTGTGAATTTAATGTTTTGATTAAATTCACAGATTAGGGCTACTGATAAATATAATAAACAAAAAGTAAATAAACTTGAGTACCCTGGTAAAATCATTTTAATTACACTTACACGTGTTTCAGCTCTTAGGCCATGCTCACAGTGTTAGTTATAATACCTAACCTTTAAAACTAATCCTTATCAACAAGCATAAAGGATAACTCAAATCACCCGTGGCAACAAAAAATGGCATCCTTCCATTCATTAATCAACAGATTATTAAAAATACCGATAAATGAAGAAAACTACAATAAAGAAGTAAGAACTATAAAGTCCATTGCCACTGCAAATGGTTATGACACAAAATTGATTGACAAAATGATAAGATCGAGCAGAGAAAAAGCTAAAAAAGAAAATATTTTAGAACCAAAAAGTGAGTATATGTGTGTTCCTTATAGTACAACACTTAATAAAGCCATCAGAAAGACGTTTGGGAAATCAAATTATAAAATAAGCTTCAGAACAAGGAATAACTCATTTCAACTCATAAACAAATTTTCCAGTGATAAGAAAGAAACATCCAATATTTATGAAAGTTCAGGAATTTATAGAATTAACTGCAGCGACTGCAATAAGTCAGACAGGTCAGACAGGCAGAAACTTTAAGAAAAGATACAATGAGCATATCCAGGCCAGAAAATAAAACAATAGGACAAGTCAAAAGTCTGCATTTGCTGGCCATATACTAACAACTGATCATAATTACAAAAATATTGAGGAAAATATGACAGTTCTTGACATCCAAAATAAAGGGTACAAAATGGATATCAAAGAAGAGTTTTATATATATCAAAATTATCAAATTGACAAAAATAACATTTTAAACTCGATGCAAGTCTAGACAAAAAACCCAATTTTCGACCAAATAATACACATTAGAAGTGCTCCTAACAACCTGCACTGATAAAAATTCATCATATGACTTTTAGTCACATGTGAAAATCTTTATTCTTGTTGATAAGGATTAGTTTTAAAGGTTAGGTATTATAACTGACACTGTGAGCATAGCCTAAGAGCTGAAACACGTGTAAGTGTAATTAAAATGATTTTACCAGGGTACTCAAGTTTATTTACTTTTTGTTTATTATATATATATATATATATATATATATATATATATGTCCGTGGGTGCGATAACTCTCGTAAAAAAGGTCCGATTTTGATGAAATTTGGTACAAACGTGTAAAGCAGCATTTATCACTTTAAGTTCGAAAACAAGACGGATCGACTTATCCGAAGGGGTATTTTGGGGGGGGTTTGTACCCCAAAAATGGGTTTTTTGAGTTTTTCCATACAATTTTTGAAAAAGTAAAATTGTATTTTTTCCCATTTGAATCAGCTTAAAAATACGCACAATTTTATGTTTTAACCATTGCTCTACGTTAATTGGTTACTGAGATATTGAAAGTGCTAAACACAGTACGTTGTCCAATGTTATTCTTATGGAGGATAAGAAAAATTGTATATCTCGCTTATTTATCAACTTATCCTGACGAAACTTGGTATATTGCTTCATTTCATTGTGGAATATTGATATTTGTACAAAAACCCATTTTTTGCCCGATAGTTCCCGTAGCAGCAAACCTGCATACTCAGCCCCATGTTATTCTTATGGAGAATAATTAACGTGTTTTCTCCTTTAATTATGAACATAAATTAATAGAACTTGGTACGTGGCTTTACCTAGTTGAGTTATATTGATATTTGTATAAAAGCCCATTTTTAGTGTTCCTTATTTCAGCAAACCTGCATACACAGCCGCCATGTTATTCTTATGGAGAATAATTAAAATGTCATAATTCGTTTATTTATGAATGTATATTGATAAAACTTGGTATGTGGCTTTATGTGGTATTAAGATAAATTAATATGCATTGGAAATTCGCTGAGTATGCAGGTTTGCCGCTACGGGGGTATTTGCGTATACATTGCATTGACAGGTCTATTACATACAATACCACGGGGTATATTTTCATTCAAATATTTCAATTTAAGACTGTTTAGTAATCATCACTTGAGAACAATTAGACCCTATTTTATAAATCTGATACTATAATTAATAACACAGTTAAATGTGTCGTAAAATTACTTGGAATTAAAATCAATATTATCACGGATAAAAAACATGTATTAAACAAGGATACCTATTATACATAAAATATATTAATACAACTGCAACTCTCGGAAGATTGAGAAACGACTAATCGAACTTTCAGCATCTCTAAGCTGGCCAATTTAACATTAGGAAGAGTAAAATCTTCCTCTAACTTGTAAAATGGATTTTTAATCAAAACTCAGAACAAACTCACATCTAAAAGAAATGTAATTAAGGGTTCTCGTGGTCACAGGTAAAGTATTCGGGTATATTATTTCAAAATCGAACTTTTTCTTTTCCAGCCTAGCAGAAGGAACATCAAACTCATTTTTATATCTGGTGTTAAAAATGTGATTCTCACTTCTTTAAGTGTATCTATCAGTATCTGTAGAAGTAAACAGCAAAATATTACACATTTATATATTTAAAATTGTATGAATTTTCATTTCAACAAACAAGGGCTTACAATATGCCAGCCTATTCGATTTTGCCATGTATCTGATTAATTTTTTAGAATTACTTTAGTTGATTAGCCATCAACACAATTTATGACAAAATTATTTTCTCTACATAGAAGAAAGTCATGGAAATTCTAAATTACGTGACAACTTCCAGCCTCCTCAAAATATCGCTGTCATCTTGCACTCTGTGGTTTGGCCGTTATAGCCACTACGAATGTTCATACAGACACAGCAAATATTGTCAAATTATATAATCACCAGCTTTGGAAAATGTCCGATGTCCAGATGGAGATCCTAAGGTTCCCTAATTACAATATTTAAAACGGAAATTGTTTGTAGGTCGTAGAGATTCTGGAGTCTATTTTTAACTTAAAAATCAACAAAGAGTTGATTTAAGCTGCGAGTTTCGGCAATTACCGTTTTTTGTAATGCCTATTTAGTTAGGTGGTTGAAAAGGGGACACACTCTATACAGTATTTACGAATATATTTGCAGCCTTGTAAATTCATTGCCAGTTGAAGTTTAAAACTTGTTCATTCAATTTATTTTTACAAGCTTTTAAATAGAATAACAAAAATACGATGAAATCTAACTCTGCAGATTACTTGATAAATTCGAAGCACAGATCTAAAAGAACGTCTAACAGTTTTATAATTTGAACGAGAAAGAGAAAAGCTATTTGCCAAATAAGAAATTTTACACATTTTTTCCATTTTAACTAATTTCTCCTATAGAGAAGAAGCTATTACCGTAGTCGGCATGGTAATACCTAGGCCCATGACCATGATGGCTTTTCGTTTTGAGGTCCCCAGATGCCAAAAACCGCATTCGTTCAAAACTGTATATATATATATATATGTGTGTATGTGTGTGTGTGTGTGTGTGTGTGTGTGTCCGTGGGTGCGATAACTCTCGTAAAAATGATCCGATTTTAATGAAATTTGGCACAAATATGTAAAGCGACATTTATGACTTTAAATTCGGAAACCAGCCAGATCGCTTTATCCAAAGGGGTATTTTGGAGGTTTTTATACCCCAAAAATGGGTTTTTTGAGTTTTTTTACATATAATGTTTTAGTAAATACAATTTTAGTTTTCACCATTAAATTCAGCTTAAAAAATCAAACAATTTGGTGTTTTGATCATTGTTCTACATCAACTGTTTACCGAGATATTGAAAGTACTAAATGCAGTACGTTGTCCGATGTTATCCTTATGGAGAATAAGAAAAATTGTATATCTTGCTTATTTATCAACTTATCCTGACGAAACTTGGTATATTGCTTCATACTGTTGTGGTCTGCACGAACAATGATTGTTTTCGCATAGTTCCCGTAGCAGCAAAGGATTTTGTAGTGACTGCGAAAATGGGATTTTGGTGAACATTTCTGAAAAAGGATTTTTAGAAGATTTTCTGTGCATTAAACCGTACTTTATATTCTAAAGTTAGTAAATAAAAAATAGTTTAGTCATTTGAGTTGGGCTAAAAGGGGGAAAGTATGTGCCAGTTTCCTGATACTGTTTATTACATCATATCATTTAACTAGCGATCGCCCAGAGGTCGAAATTCGACCAAAAATAATTCTACTTAAACCCAAAGCGGCACATACGAATAATGGTTGTTTGCGTGAATGTTTTGCCAATCCTGCGTGAGAAGTTAAATCAATTAATTTAAACCAGTGTCCTAATGCTAAACTTCACGAAAACCATTCTTTCTCGTTCCCTCTCCCCCCTCACAACCAGGTTTATTTTTGTAAAAGGAGATAAAACAGATAAGAGAATGGTGATACAATTCCAGTAATCAGTAGTATGTTCTATTTGCATTAGTGCTTAAACATCTGTTATTAGTCTTGTGTTAGAATTAGTTATTATATCAGCTGTCAAATATACAATTCAATTGATAACTATTCTTCAATAAGATTAACATTGAAACTTTGAAAGCATAAGGGCGTAGCCCTGAGGACCGATGTAAATTATAATGTGTTTCCGCTCATCTACAGGATAATACTTTCTAACGGTATGCGTGAATTTCTCCTAAGATACACACATGCTGAGAAAAAAGGAGGGACATTTCAGTGCTTGCTTATTAATATAAAGAATTCTGTAAGCGAGATTTTTAAGTCGAAATTGTGGGAGTTAGGCAAATTGCAGATTGATGGAAGACGGCAAAGGTCTCGATCTCAGGAACTCGAGGACATAGCAGTATTTCTAAAACGTTACCATCATACAATAAATAATGTAAAACATACTCCATAAGTAAAGAATGGGGATTTAAAATCGTCTACTTTGTTAACAAACTAGCACGTGTTCCAACTTATATTGTATTGCTTTCTTTAGCATGTAATGAGTTTGAGTATACATTCATAAATAACCGAAATATATATGCCATTTTAATTATTCTCCATAAGAATAACATGGGATTTGACTACGCAGGTTTGCTGTAACAAGGAACACAAAAAAAGGGTTTATATGCAAATACCAATATAACCTAACTAGGTGAAGCCGAATACCAAGTTCTATTAATTTATGATTATAATTAAAGGGGACATAATATTTTACTTATTCTCCATAACTATAACATGGGGTACGCAGCTTTGCTGCTACGGGAACCATCGGTACAGTTTTTTTTGTGCAAATTAAAAAATACCACAATCAGATTAAACCGCATATACCAAGTTCCGTCTGTATACGTTTAAAATAAGCGAGATATAAAATCGTTATATATAATTCTGCAAGCGAAAATCTTAAGTCAAAATTGTGGGAGTTTGGCAAATCGCAGGATGATGGGAGACGGCTCAAATTAAAGATCTTGATCTCAGGGATTTGGGGACATATAATAGCAGTATTTCTAAAAAGTTACCATCATACGAGAAATAACGTAAAACATCCCCCGTAAGAAAAGCATGGGGATTTTTTAAAACGCCTGTTTTGTTTACATTAAAACATGTAATTAAGTACCTACTTTGTTTACAAACTGACATGTGTTCCTACTTTGATCAAGGTTAGGGGTAGTCGCCCCTTCAAGGAACGAGATATATAGACGTCTCGTCTGGTGTAAAACACTGTGCCTGCATGCTGACTGCTATTTTTACCTTCTATACCCTCCGGTATCCATGGCAACAATATGTTAACCAATCAAATCCTCTCTTCATAAGTTATATTAGTCTTTATTACTCGTTGACCAGATCATTTTTTTTTTTTTAAATATTCTCCAGTGAGGCTTCATTTTTTTAATACGAGGCGAGAGCTCTATATTATTTACATCTCGTTGCCTTCAAGCCACTAGTTGTTCTTATTCACCATAAGAATAACATTGGACAACATACTGTGTTTAGCATTTTTAATATCCCTGTAACAAATTGACATAGAGAAGTTATCAAAACACCAAATTGTGTGTTTTTCACGCTGTATCCAATGGTGAGAACTAAAATTCGACTTTTTTAAAGATTATATGTAAACAATTCAAAACCCCCATTTTTGGGGTAGAACCCCTCTCCCCCCAAACACCCCTTCGGATAAGTTGATCTGTATGGTTTTCGAACTTAAAGTCATAAATGTTGCTTTACACGAGTAGGGGGCAATAGCCGATTCAAAACCAGCAAAATCCTCAGTAATCCTCAGAGGATCAATCCTCCCCCCCCCCGTCACGTGACCCATTAACCTAACTTAAACCTGGCGCCTGGCGTGAGGAGCCTGAGGAGCCCCCCCCCCCGACGCCCCCCCCCCGACCCCCCCCCCCCCGACCCCCCCCGGTCGCCAGCGGCACTTTTCATGATGACCTTGAACATGAGTAAAAAACTTTCGAAAATTAATAACTAGCCTATTTATCAATCGATTCCCACGGGACTTTTTCCAGAGTGTAGGCCTATCCCAGAGGAAGCGAATGACGTAAGAACCCCATAGATCCGCCATTAAACAAGGCCGCTATTAATTTATAACCGCGTTTTCCTTATGGGATCTCAGCTGTTTACCAACCGATTTTGACGAAACCTCACCACATGTCAGGCGGCGGCCTAAGTAAACCATCGCTTAAAGAAAATTGAAAATCCACCGTTAAACGGACCCGCTATTAATTTTAAACCGCGTTTTCCTTATGGGATCTCAGCTGTTTACCAACCGATTTTGACGAAACCTCACCACATGTCAGGCGGCGGTCTAAGTAAACCATCGCTTAAAGAAAATTGAAAATCCACCGTTAAACGGATCCGCTATTAATTTTTAACCGCTTTTTCCTTATGGGATCTCAGCTGTTTACCGACCGATTTTGATGAAACTTCACCACATGTCAGGCGGCGGCCTAAGTAAACCATCGCTTAAAGAAAATTGAAAATCCACCGTTAAACGGACCCGCTATTAATTTGTAACCGCGTTTTCCTTATGGGATCTCAGCTGTTTACCAACCGATTTTGACGAAACCTCACCACATGTCAGGCGGCGGTCTAAGTAAACCATCGCTTAAAGAAAATTGAAAATCCACCGTTAAACGGACCCGCTATTAATTTTTAACCGCTTTTTCCTTATGGGATCTCAGCTGTTTACCGACCGATTTTGATGAAACTTCACCACATGTCAGGCGGCGGTCTAAGGAAACCATCGCTTAAAGAAAATTGAGAATCCACCGTTAAACGGGCCCGTTATTAATTTTTAAACGCGTTTTCCTCATGGGATCTCGGCTGTTTGCCGACCAAACTCGATGTGACTTCGTTACACGTTGTATGCCGGCTTGACTAAGCCAAACTGCGAGCGGCTCCGCGGCGTCACGTGTCAAGGCGCGTGCTAGGGCCTACGTGACTGTCCCAGCCTGACCACTCCTCCTCCACTCCGCTATCCCTCCACTCCTCCTCCACTCCGCTACCCCTGTCGTGGACCGCGGTGACATCACCTCCATGCCTACGTGACCGTCCGGGCCTGTTTACTCATTAGCGGTTCCGAGAACTGTTTACTGCTTTCACCGCCTACTGTACGGTACGTAGCTATGTTACTTCAGTGATTGTCATCGCTTCCTTCATTCAGTTTGTGTTTGGAGCCCAGTGTGTGTAGACGTTCTACTTCAGTGCTGTGCTAGTCCTTACCGAACCATATTCCGAGATCTGTTAAACGTAAGTATATGTAGTCTTATAAGTTGTAGTGTGAACCGCCTCAGGCCGTTTACTCATTAGCGATAATTGCCGCGATTTCGATAAATGTTCCACCGCCTTCTACTGTACGGTACGTAGCTATGTTACTTAAGTGATTGTCATCGCTTCCTTCATTCAGTTTGCGTTTGGAGCTCAGTGTGTGTAGACGTTCTACTTCAGTGCTGTGCTAGCCTTTACTGCACCATATTCCGAGATTGTTAAACGTAAGTATATGTAGCTCTTAGAAGTTGTAGTGTGGAAGACTATTACATTCCCCTTTATAGTAAGATTCTCATTTAAGGTATGATCGTTCAGCAACTTTGAAGTCAGAATGTATAAAGAGAGGTCTGGCTTGTTAATAGAAGTTGAATAATCTGTTCTTTGCTAAAACCAATTTAATAAACGAGGAAACCCGTGTACTAACATTAAATTTGTCATGGCCTTGACTCTTGTCTACCACGCATAAAGTATGTGTTATGTTACCAATGAAGTGTTCTCTTTGTGACTAATTTGTAAATGCAAGAGACTTATCATATTCGTTGTTGCAGATGAACAACCAACACATGTGCGAGGTCTGTGGCCGAGCCTTCAGCCTGCTCGGAAACCTGAGGCGACACGTGGAGTCCGCCCACAACGCCAGACGTCACGACTGCCACGTCTGCGGTAGGCGCTTCACAAGAGGCGACAACCTCCACCGCCACGTCGCCACGGTTCACGGACCACACGCCGCGGCGGAGCCCCGACCGCAACGAGCGGACCATCCCTGCCGACTGTGTCCGACCACCTTCACCAGCCTGGAGGACGTGCGCCGCCACATGCAAGCGGCTCACTGCGCGATGCCAGCAGCAGCTCCTTCCTCCTCCTCGAGCCCCGATCGTCACGTGGAGTGCGAGCGATGCGGTGGACGCTTCGACCGAGACCTGGAACTGAGACGACACGTCCGGACCGTCCATCCTCCCACGTTCCGTTGCACCTACTGCGACCGCGAGTTTCCCCGTCGCTTCAACCGCGACCAGCACGAGTCTCACAACTGCCCTGTTGTGAGGAACCTGGCTCAAGAACCATCCGAGTTCCGCTGCGTGTACTGCGACAAGGGGTTTACTCGCCGCTTCAACCGCGACCATCACCAGTCTCACAACTGCCCTGTTGTGAGGGACCTGACCCAAGACCGACTGCCTAGGTTGTCCTCTCCTCCTCTTCCTCACAACTGCCAGTCGTTGCGCCAAGGAGCCAGCGCCGAGCCCCGACCGCGCCAAGTGCCCAGCACCGAGCCGCGACCAGGACCGAGCACCGAGCCACAGCCAGGGCCCAGCACCGAGCCCCAGCCCCGCCCAGGACCTAGCGCCGAGCCTCAGACCATCGATGACGAGATGGAGGGTGGCGGCCGCCCCGTGTTCCAGCTCGTGCATCGGGCCTTCCGGAGTCGCCTCCTCACCTACCGCCTGGTCCGGCCGTTAGACGCCTTTTTGACCGTTGAGGATGCGCTGACCCTGTTGTTTGACGAGGTTCTGGACCTGATGGAGAACGTCATGACCCAACATCCGAGCATCAAGGCGAACATGGTCCTGGAATGTGAGTTCTCCAACATTCACGGGGCCACCTGCCTGCGCTCCTTCAACACGAAGAACGTCCCACTGACCGAGGCCTCCGACTTGGAGGCTTTCCTCTCCGCGACGTTCGAGACGATCGTGAAGAAGAAGGAGCAGTGCGAACTGGTAGGCAGCGGCTGGACATACCTGCGTATACGGGACCTGGAGATCCGCGTGAACGAGTACACGCCGCTCGGGGGCAGAGCGTATCTCCAGCTGCCAAGGGCTATTGCAGACACGCGCGCTGTTGTCAATGTGCTAAACGCCGACGACATGTGCTTCATGTACGCTATCCTGGCCAAGTTCGTTGCGCGACACGCGGAGAGACCTGCAGCGTACACGCCGGACATCATTGCTCGCTACGACTGGACCGGTTTGCGTTTCCCCGTGACGCTCAAGGACATCAAGACCTTCGAGGGCAAGAACAACATCAGCGTAAACGTCTACGGGACCGAGCACGCGATGATGGGAAGACGCCCTGACGGAACTCCCAAGTTCATGGATAGGGCCTACCCCTTGAAGATCTGCAAGCGAGAGCTCGAAGACCACAGGGACCTGCTGTACGTGACCACCGACGGGGACAGCCACTACGCATACATCACGGACCTGAGTCGACTGGTCCGTCGCCAGCTCACTGACCACGGGCATAGGATCTACGTCTGTAAGCGGTGCTTCGCTTACTTCGACAATCAACCCAACAAGCTAGGGTTGACGGGCGCTCAGCGTCTGGAGGAGCACAGGCGTTACTGCTACGCCAAGGCTCCCCTTCGCCTGGACTTGCCGAAGAAGCAGCAGATCCGCTTCACCCATCCAGAGTACACTAGGCGGGAGAGGTTCAGCATCTACGCGGACTTCGAGTGTGCTCTGCAGCCTGTCGCTGTTGACCCGGTGGAAGCGCCACCGCCCGGCACGACGCCCCTGCAAATGCACGTCCCGTACGCCTTCGCCTACCAGATCGTGGATTCGCTCGGCCTGGAGGAGTTTGAGCCGCGGGTATACTTCGGAGCTGACGCGTCCAAGGTCTTTATGGAACGGCTCAAGATGGACGTGCTGAGCCTGTGGGAGTTCCTGTTCAGCACGAGAGCTCTGCACCCTTCTCTGACCCGGCAGGAAATGGACGAGTATCTCGCAGCGACCCGCTGCTACCTCTGCGGCAAGGAGTTCACCGAGCTGGACGTCAAGGTGCGGGACCACAACCACGCCCCACCTTACGAGTTCCGAGGAGCGGCGCACCGCTCGTGCAATCTGCGGTACAGGGAGCAGCGGATCATCAGCTGCTATTTCCACAACCTGTCCAACTACGACGCTCACTTCGTAGTGCGGGAACTGGCCATCGACCCCGGTGATGTGGACGTGCTGGCGCACACCGAAGAGCGCTACATCGCCTTCACCAAGCGGTTTCATTTTGGCCAGCCCGGGGACAACCAACGGCAGAGCAGTTTCGCAGTGCGGTTCCTCGACACCTACAGGTTCTTGTCCATGAGCCTGGCCAGCCTGGCAGCGGGACTGCCCACCGACAAGATGCGCGAGACCAGGAAGCGGTTCCCCGACGACCGGCTGTTCGACCTGGTGCGCAGGAAGGGCGTGTTCCCCTACGACTTCGTGACGTCCTACGACACGCTGTACAGGACCAGGGAGCTGCCGCCCAAGGAGGCGTTCAGGAACTCCATGACCCTGGAGGACATCAAGGACGAGGAGTACGAGCACGCCCTCAACGTGTGGCGAGCCTTCGAGTGTCGGCACCTCAAGGACTACGCGGACAAGTACCTGCGCTGTGACATCGCCCTCCTCACCGACGTCTTCGAGCAGTTCCGTGACACCTCTTTGGCCGAGTACGGACTGGACCCCGCCCACTACTACACCCTGCCATCCTACGCTTGGGACGTCATGTTGAAGACCTGCGACGTGGAGCTGGACACGCTGCAGGATTTCGACATGTACCTCTTCGTGGAGCAAGGCATCCGAGGAGGCATCTCTCAGGCCGTCACCCGCTACGCCAAGGCCAACCACGATCGGTGCCCGGACTACCGCCCCGACGAGCCGACACGCCACCTCCTGTACCTGGACGCCAACAACCTCTACGGCTGGGCCATGTCCCAGTACCTGCCCACCGGAGACTTCATCCCATGCCTACGTGACCGCCCGGAGCTGTTTACTCATCAGCGGTTCCGGGAACTGTTTACCGCTTCCATTACACTGTGAAGCTTCTAGAATCTTCTAGAACGTCGCGGACCGCAGTGACGTCATCCCCCGCGCCTACGTGTTCATCATAGTGTGTTTTCGTTACGGTACGTACAGTTAGGTTTAACAATGCGCGTGCGCGTGCGTGAGCGTGCGTGTGCGTGAGCGTGCGTGTGCATGAGCGTGAGCGTGCGTGCGTGTGCGTGTGCGTGTGCGTCCCGCACCTTGACGTCCAGCTCGGTGAACTCCTTGCCGCAGAGGTAGCAGCGGGTCGCTGCGAGATACTCGTCCATTTCCTGCCGGGTCAGAGAAGGGTGCAGAGCTCTCGTGCTGAACAGGAACTCCCACAGGCTCAGCACGTCCATCTTGAGCCGTTCCATAAAGACCTTGGACGCGTCAGCTCCGAAGTATACCTGCGGCTCAAACTCCTCCAGGCCGAGCGAATCCACGATCTGGTAGGCGAAGGCGTACGGGACGTGCATATGCAGGGGCGTCGTGCCGGGCGCTAGCGCTTCCACCGGGTCAACAGCGACAGGCTGCAGAGCACACTCGAAGTCCGCGTAGATGCTGAACCTCTCCCGCCTAGTGTACTCTGGATGGGTGAAGCGGATCTGCTGCTTCTTCGGCAAGTCCAGGCGAAGGGGAGCCTTGGCGTAGCAGTAACGCCTGTGCTCCTCCAGACGCTGAGCGCCCGTCAACCCTAGGTTGTTGGGTTGATTGTCGAAGTAAGCGAAGCACCGCTTACAGACGTAGATCCTATGCCCGTGGTCAGTGAGCTGGCGACGGACCAGTCGACTCAGGTCCGTGATGTATGCGTAGTGGCTGTCCCCGTCGGTGGTCACGTACAGCAGGTCCCTGTGGTCTTCGAGCTCTCGCTTGCAGATCTTCAAGGGGTAGGCCCTATCCATGAACTTGGGAGTTCCGTCAGGGCGTCTTCCCATCATCGCGTGCTCGGTCCCGTAGACGTTTACGCTGATGTTGTTCTTGCCCTCGAAGGTCTTGATGTCCTTGAGCGTCACGGGGAAACGCAAACCGGTCCAGTCGTAGCGAGCAATGATGTCCGGCGTGTACGCTGCAGGTCTCTCCGCGTGTCGCGCAACGAACTTGGCCAGGATAGCGTACATGAAGCACATGTCGTCGGCGTTTAGCACATTGACAACAGCGCGCGTGTCTGCAATAGCCCTTGGCAGCTGGAGATACGCTCTGCCCCCGAGCGGCGTGTACTCGTTCACGCGGATCTCCAGGTCCCGTATACGCAGGTATGTCCAGCCGCTGCCTACCAGTTCGCACTGCTCCTTCTTCTTCACGATCGTCTCGAACGTCGCGGAGAGGAAAGCCTCCAAGTCGGAGGCCTCGGTCAGTGGGACGTTCTTCGTGTTGAAGGAGCGCAGGCAGGTGGCCCCGTGAATGTTGGAGAACTCACATTCCAGGACCATGTTCGCCTTGATGCTCGGATGTTGGGTCATGACGTTCTCCATCAGGTCCAGAACCTCGTCAAACAACAGGGTCAGCGCATCCTCAACGGTCAAAAAGGCGTCTAACGGCCGGACCAGGCGGTAGGTGAGGAGGCGACTCCGGAAGGCCCGATGCACGAGCTGGAACACGGGGCGGCCGCCACCCTCCATCTCGTCATCGATGGTCTGAGGCTCGGCGCTAGGTCCTGGGCGGGGCTGGGGCTCGGTGCTGGGCCCTGGCTGTGGCTCGGTGCTCGGTCCTGGTCACGGCTCGGTGCTGGGCACTTGGCGCGGTCGGGGCTCGGCGCTGGCTCCTTGGCGCAACGACTGGCAGTTGTGAGGAAGAGGAGGAGAGGACAACCTAGGCAGTCGGTCTTGGGTCAGGTCCCTCACAACAGGGCAGTTGTGAGACTGGTGATGGTCGCGGTTGAAGCGGCGAGTAAACCCCTTGTCGCAGTACACGCAGCGGAACTCGGATGGTTCTTGAGCCAGGTTCCTCACAACAGGGCAGTTGTGAGACTCGTGCTGGTCGCGGTTGAAGCGACGGGGAAACTCGCGGTCGCAGTAGGCGCAACGGAACGTGGGAGGATGGACGGTCCGGACGTGTCGTCTCAGTTCCAGGTCTCGGTCGAAGCGTCCACCGCATCGCTCGCACTCCACGTGACGATCGGGGCTCGAGGAGGAGGAAGGAGCTGCTGCTGGCATCGCGCAGTGAGCCGCTTGCATGTGGCGGCGCACGTCCTCCAGGCTGGTGAAGGTGGTCGGACACAGTCGGCAGGGATGGTCCGCTCGTTGCGGTCGGGGCTCCGCCGCGGCGTGTGGTCCGTGAACCGTGGCGACGTGGCGGTGGAGGTTGTCGCCTCTTGTGAAGCGCCTACCGCAGACGTGGCAGTCGTGACGTCTGGCGTTGTGGGCGGACTCCACGTGTCGCCTCAGGTTTCCGAGCAGGCTGAAGGCTCGGCCACAGACCTCGCACATGTGTTGGTTGTTCATCTGCAACAACGAATATGATAAGTCTCTTGCATTTACAAATTAGTCACAAAGAGAACACTTCATTGGTAACATAACACATACTTTATGCGTGGTAGACAAGAGTCAAGGCCATGACAAATTTAATGTTAGTACACGGGTTTCCTCGTTTATTAAATTGGTTTTAGCAAAGAACAGATTATTCAACTTCTATTAACAAGCCAGACCTCTCTTTATACATTCTGACTTCAAAGTTGCTGAACGATCATACCTTAAATGAGAATCTTACTATAAAGGGGAATGTAATAGTCTTCCACACTACAACTTCTAAGAGCTACATATACTTACGTTTAACAATCTCGGAATATGGTGCAGTAAAGGCTAGCACAGCACTGAAGTAGAACGTCTACACACACTGAGCTCCAAACGCAAACTGAATGAAGGAAGCGATGACAATCACTTAAGTAACATAGCTACGTACCGTACAGTAGAAGGCGGTGGAACATTTATCGAAATCGCGGCAATTATCGCTAATGAGTAAACGGCCTGAGGCGGTTCACACTACAACTTATAAGACTACATATACTTACGTTTAACAGATCTCGGAATATGGTTCGGTAAGGACTAGCACAGCACTGAAGTAGAACGTCTACACACACTGGGCTCCAAACACAAACTGAATGAAGGAAGCGATGACAATCACTGAAGTAACATAGCTACGTACCGTACAGTAGGCGGTGAAAGCAGTAAACAGTTCTCGGAACCGCTAATGAGTAAACAGGCCCGGACGGTCACGTAGGCATGGAGGTGATGTCACCGCGGTCCACGACAGGGGTAGCGGAGTGGAGGAGGAGTGGAGGGATAGCGGAGTGGAGGAGGAGTGGTCAGGCTGGGACAGTCACGTAGGCCCTAGCACGCGCCTTGACACGTGACGCCGCGGAGCCGCTCGCAGTTTGGCTTAGTCAAGCCGGCATACAACGTGTAACGAAGTCACATCGAGTTTGGTCGGCAAACAGCCGAGATCCCATGAGGAAAACGCGTTTAAAAATTAATAACGGGCCCGTTTAACGGTGGATTCTCAATTTTCTTTAAGCGATGGTTTCCTTAGACCGCCGCCTGACATGTGGTGAAGTTTCATCAAAATCGGTCGGTAAACAGCTGAGATCCCATAAGGAAAAAGCGGTTAAAAATTAATAGCGGGTCCTTTTAACGGTGGATTTTCAATTTTCTTTAAGCGATGGTTTACTTAGACCGCCGCCTGACATGTGGTGAGGTTTCGTCAAAATCGGTTGGTAAACAGCTGAGATCCCATAAGGAAAACGCGGTTACAAATTAATAGCGGGTCCGTTTAACGGTGGATTTTCAATTTTCTTTAAGCGATGGTTTACTTAGGCCGCCGCCTGACATGTGGTGAAGTTTCATCAAAATCGGTCGGTAAACAGCTGAGATCCCATAAGGAAAAAGCGGTTAAAAATTAATAGCGGATCCGTTTAACGGTGGATTTTCAATTTTCTTTAAGCGATGGTTTACTTAGACCGCCGCCTGACATGTGGTGAGGTTTCGTCAAAATCGGTTGGTAAACAGCTGAGATCCCATAAGGAAAACGCGGTTAAAAATTAATAGCGGGTCCGTTTAACGGTGGATTTTCAATTTTCTTTAAGCGATGGTTTACTTAGGCCGCCGCCTGACATGTGGTGAGGTTTCGTCAAAATCGGTTGGTAAACAGCTGAGATCCCATAAGGAAAACGCGGTTATAAATTAATAGCGGCCTTGTTTAATGGCGGATCTATGGGGTTCTTACGTCATTCGCTTCCTCTGGGATAGGCCTACATTCTGGAAAAAGTCCCGTGGGAATCGATTGATAAATAGGCTAGTCGGGGGGGGGGGGGGTCGGGGGGGGGGTCGGGGGGGGGGGGCTCCTCAGGCTCCTCACGCCAGGCGCCAGGTTTAAGTTAGGTTAATGGGTCACGTGACGGGGGGGGGGAGGATTGATCCTCTGAGGATTACTGAGGATTTTGCTGGTTTTGAATCGGCTATTGCCCCCTACTTACACGTTTGTACCAATTTAATCAAAATCGGACCATTTTTACGAGAGTTATCGTGCTCTCGGACACACACACATATATATATATATATATATATATATATATATATTCGAGATATATATATATTTATTTATACAGTGTTGAACTAATAATGTGTTGGCATCTGGGGATCTCAAAACGAAAGGTTGTCATGGTCCCGAGCCTAGGTCTTATCACATTGACTACGGTAATAGCAACTTCTCTGTAAGGGAAATTCGCTAAAAAATCTTTTTTTTAAGGGTACTTCGTTAAAATATAAATATACGTCTAAAAATATTAGTAGCCCTAATCAACCCTTCATATCTATTTGCCCTAAAACCAACTGGTGATATTTTTCATGAGTAAACTGTTATTTCCTTTTTACATTAAATTACAATTTACATTTATGTAGTCTTTCGTTTTTCGGAGTTTTGCTATAATTTTTAATCGAATACTTTAAATGATAAGGAAAGTGTTAGTTTAAAATATATCTGGTACCTTAAGCCCGCCATGCACTAGCGAACTTTACGCCGAACCGAACCCCGACGCAAATCGTCGCGCGAGCTTTCGCTAGTGTATGGTGGGCTCCAAACTCCGACGCGAACTCCGGAACGAACAAAAAGTTCGGGACGAACCGTCTGGAGTCGGTTTTCTGGCGACACATCAAAGAAATGATCGCCATGATGTTCGAGTCGAGGTTCGGTAGTGTATGGCGACTCCGGAACATCCCCCGCGAACACCGGCCGTTGTGTTATATTACACTGCATACTTACATGTATTTCTCCCAGTTTCCTTGTTAGCACTTGACACGCTTCTAGGACAATTTTCCAATACTGTGCTCGGAACTCAAAATCTGTAGGTGACATTCTCGTGAAGGTCTTATCATAGCTGGATTTAGGAGTTGTAGGCGCCTAGATGCAACCAGTGGTGCAGGCCCTTTTAAACCAGGTGACCTTATTTAATTTGCTTGTCTGAGGCTTTTGTATGTGGGATTTGTGTTGTTACGGGTTGCGGGCCACAAGACGCGCACCTATGTAGCCTATGCTTAAATCCGGCCCTGGTTCTTATAGTGTTCATTTACTTGCTGAAACTTCACTTGTCCTAACAAGTTCCACTCCCATGTCTTTCCCTTTGTAGGAGAAACGTCCCACTAGCGACGACGGTCTTTCCGCTTCTTCCGAAGAACATGGGTAAGGTAAATGTAAGCCTCAGCAGCTTGTTGTTCATCCATTGAACGCCTAATCAATACTGACTGTCAAGGAAAGGTGTGGTTCGCACGAAAATGTTCGCGTGGAGGTTCGGTTCGGTATTCTGTTCGGGGCTAGTTTCTTTCAAAAGTTTCCGCGAACTTCGCCACGAACAAATCAGTGTTTACGTCGGGATTCGGTTCGGTGTAATGTTCGCTAGTTCGGGGCTAGTTTCAAAAGTTATACCGCGAACTTCGCCACGAACAAATCAGTGTTTACGTCGGGATTCGGTTCGATGTAATGTTCGCTAGTTCGGGGCTAGTTTCAAAAGTTATACCGCGAACTTCGCCACGAACAAATCAGTGTTTACGTCGGGATTCGGTTCGATGTAATGTTCGCTAGTTCGGGGCTAGTTTCAAAAGTTATACCGCGAACTTCGCTACGAACAAATCAGTGTTTACGTCGGGGTTCGGTTCGGTGTAATGTTCGCTAGTTCGGGGCTATTTTCTTTCAAAAGTTATACCGCGAACTTCGCCACGAACAAATCAGTGTTTACGTCGGGATTCGGTTCGGTGTAATGTTCGCTAGTTCAGGGCTAGTTTCAAAAGTTATACCGCGAACTTCGCCGCGAACAAATCAGTGTTTACGTCGGGATTCGGTTCGGTGTAATGTTCGCTAGTTCGGGGCTAGTTTCAAAAGTTATACCGCGAACTTCGCCACGAACTAATCAGTGTTTACGTCAGGATTCGGTTCGATGTAATGTTCGCTAGTTTGGGGCTAGTTTCAAAAGTTATACCGCGAACTTCGCCACGAACAAATCAGTGTTTACGTCGGGGTTCGGTTCGGTGTAATGTTCGCTAGTTCGGGGCTAGTTTCAAAAGTTATACCGCGAACTTCGCCACGAACAAATCAGTGTTTACGTCGGGATTCGGTTCGGTGTAATGTTCGCTAGTTCGGGGCTAGTTTCTTTCAAAAGTTATACCGCGAACTTCGCCACGAACAAATCAGTGTTTACGTCGGGATGTGGTTCGGTGTAATGTTCGCTAGTTCAGGGCTAGTTTTAAAAGTTATACCGCGAACTTCGCCACGAACAAATCAGTGTTTACGTCGGGATTCGGTTCGGTGTAATGTTCGCTAGTTCAGGGCTAGTTTTAAAAGTTATACCGCGAACTTCGCTACGAACAAATCAGTGTTTACGTCGGGATTCGGTTCGGTGTAATGTTCGCTAGTTCGGGGCTGGTTTCAAAAGTCATACCGCGAACTTCGCCACGAACAAATCAGTGTTTACGACGGGGTTCGGTTCGGTGAAATGTTCGCTAGTGTGTGGCGGGCTTTGTGCGTTAAATAAAGTCATTCGCACGTCTTATTCTAAATAATTTGGACAAAGCCAACGAGTTAATAAAATAACATTCAAATAAAATTAGGTCGACACACGTAGTGTATTTATAAAACTGCAGTGTAAATCGGTGCTGCATCTGGGGGAAAGGAAAGTATTATGTTTCCAAATTCTACGACTAAGATACAATAAACCCAATATAATATATTCTGCAAAATTGAGGGTTCTTTTGGACATAATAACCCATTTTTTAACTTGCATTATCGTCTTAAATTTTAAAATTATAATTTTGGTGGTTTATAATATTGTTATTTGTTATTTATGGTTTGTTGTTTTATAGTAAAAAATCGCCTCTCGCTTCTACACTCGAGTGTATGATTCTTATAGAAGGAAATAAGAATCCCCCTTAAGTACATGAGGTTACAGTATTATACAAATTAAGTTACTAATATTTGTTTTAACTGTGTTCAGCTGAAAATTGACGGTTACACAATTAAGGTAAAACAAATATTCTTTACGAGCAACACACATGATTATTTGTACAAATCTAAATGATGTGCCCCTTGTTGATTTATTGCTAACAGTATACAAGCATAACAATTATAATTGATTTTTCAATATGTGTTACGCTAATTTAATTATAACAGTGATTCAAATTATTTACAGTCAAAATCTGAGTAAAACTTTGCATCTCTTAACGGTTTTTCCAAGTAAAAGTAGTTACCCTTTAACAAAGGGAACTGATTAGAATTAACTGCTGTTGTTTTATTTCAACTAGATCTTAAACACAAATTATACGTGGCTCTCCTAAAACACACTTGTAGTGCTTGAAGATAGCAAAACACTCTTTGCTATGTTGTACATATACTCATGTTTATTAATAGGTAAGACAATATTTTGGTGGAATTATTTAGCGGCTTGAGTAATAGATGTAAAAAGTCATAGGCAATAGTTAAGCTACTGCATACTGCAATACCTAGATTAGCCTATAGCTGCTTTACTGCTGCAATGGCTGATGTACAAGCGAATTCAATGTGTATCAACGCGCTGAACATGGTTTTCTAGAAATGTTTTCCTCTTATCAAAGGTATTGGAACTATCAATCCTACTAAATTATAAATTAAATGCAAAATGTTGATTTCTGCATGGACGTCTGTAGCTGAATCTCGCCTTAACTACTAGTACATTTAGGACAAAACTTGTCTTCCTTTCGAACCAGAGTAACATTAGTCCACTTTTAAAATCCCCACACTAGTCGGAATCCTTAAAGGCTCCCCATAGGACTTTTTGACTTTTTGGACCATATCCCCCACATCTTTTGGGTGACCATAAATCCATCCGTCCATACTATTACAACAGGAGTAAGGTGTACGTAAAAAAACTCCAGAACCGATTAAGCTGAAATTGTTCTTCTACCTTACCTTGTTATTTATTGCATTTAGCTGTAACAGGTGATTCCGAACCCCCTCCAGAACCTAGGAACTTGTTCTTGGGGTTAAAACAACAAAATATAAAAGTGGTGTCTATCTTGCTCCATTTATATTTTGTTGTGTCTCTGAGTTTGTTTTAATTAGAAACCTTAGAGACATTTCACTAGCGAACTTGACAGACAAATTAAGTTATTGGATGGCACATTAATGAGGAGAGAAGATAAGCTGGAATTCGAAATCCACACGAAGCCAACTCGGAAAAATACAACCATTAATAGGAAGTCCGTACTTCCAATATGCCACATTACCCCTTAATTTCGATCAGTGCTGTTTTAAAGCCTACAATGCTACAAGGTATATTTAAGTAAAACGAACAAAATATTGGAATTAGCTACAATAAAATCTATGCTAATCAAATCGTGCTAATGGATAAAATGCTACCCTCATTGTTGAAATAGGAGCAAACATTTTAAAGAAGGTGATTAACTGAAAATTACTCCTAAGCATGACAGCCTTGAGCAACGGAAAAAATGAGGAGAGTAAGAAAAACTGAGCATTTTACTTAATTTGGGACAAGACAAAGATAATTGGAAATCTATAGTAGTTATGTGGAAGTATGGGTTATTCGTTATCCTTAAAGACGTGAAATAGTATGAGTAAAATACTGCGTCCCATCATAGATAATTGTGATAAATTTGACAACTCCGAGATAAACAAGATATTTTGTAATAAAAAAGCATAATACACGTACAAAGCTTTCAGTCCGTAACTTACCACCTTCCTAAAATATGATGTTTTATTAAAAAACACATTCAGACATACTACCGGAAACGGAACGAGATATGACATGTGTAGGACGATGATTTACATAACTTTTTTACCCCAGGAACAAGTCTTTGAAGTTTCCGGAGAGTTCAGACGCACGCTGAAAATGGGCAACCATAGAATGCCTATACGAAGGGCATTCCTATTGAAGGGCAACTGTTGTTGAAGCAGGGAACTAACTTATCATATTGATAAGATAAACATTTTCTTATGGACTTGAAAACTATCCTTAGGGTCACATGATCACTAGAATAGAATTTATTCAAACTAGTGATTTAAATATAAAAATACTAGCTGGCCCGACAGACGTTATCCTGTCCTAATGTCATTGAATTTGTTTCATGTCAAATGTTTGTATATTTTCAAGATGAGCTCGTTCACTTCGCTCACTGACCTCCAAGATAAGCTCGTTCGCAAAAGCTCACTTGCCTATTTTTATATAGAGCTAACTTCAGCATCAAAAAATAGTTTGAGTTGCCATTCAAGTAGATTTGTTATTTCTATTATGAACATCTGTTTATGCCTTTCAAGTATGTATCGATATAATCCTTACAACTAACTATAACCCGACTTTGTTTTATGTATTTAGTTATCTAGTTCAAATTCTGGTTGGAATCTATCACACACCCCTCACATACTTTATCTCTGTGTTTTACTTGCTGAAAAATCGGCACAAAAGTGTTATATAACTATTTTTATCAAAGAACTAACTGGTACCCGGCGCGTTGCTGCCACAGAAGAGGCATTGAATTTGTTTCCACATAAATCCCGCACGAAGAGTCGTCCGCCTGTTTCGGGATTTCCCTTGGCGTGTCGATGAGGCGCCAAGCCCTCCGCTGGAAGTGCGCGCCCACGTCCTACGCGTGTTGTGTCAGGAATTCAAGCACCCACTCCATCTCGCCGGTGATGCCCGTATCGAATGAGTCGTATGCCCGGACCTCCTCGCCGGCGGGCCGAACGACAATCAGGTCCCACCTCACTGTCATCCGGTAGATAGAAGGGGAACACAATCAAGTCCCTCGAGAAGAGGTTGATTCCTTCGAACCGGCTGCGGACAGCCTGATAACACTTATCTCTTATCCATTTTTAACCTGTTTGTGAGGGGGGAGGATGAGGGATGTGGTGAGGATGAGGTAGAGAGGTTTCTGGCGTAAATAAAAAGGCTACTGATTACTGAAAAGGTACAGTACAGTACCCCTTCTTTTCCCCGTTTTAAGTACACCTTAAACGGAGATTAGATGACTTGGGGAGTTTTTTGGTCTAAATAAAAAGGCTACTTATTACTGGAATGGTAACACCGTTCTCTTCTCCGTTTTAATTCCACAATAAAGGGGGAGAGGATGAGATGGAGAGGTTTCTGGCCTAAATGAAAAGGCTACTGATAAATGGAATGGTAACACCCTTCTCTTCTCCGTTTTAACTCCACAACAGCCAGAACAGACAATCCAGGACTAATGTAAATACAAATATTACTGACTACTGGAATGGTAACAACCTTCTATTATCCGTTTTAACTCCACATTGAAAAAGTGAAACCTGTCTGTGAGGGGGGAGGATAAGGGACGGAGAGTGGATGAGGTGTAGAGGTTTCAGACATAAATAAAAATATTAATAATTACTGGATTGGTATCACCCTTCTCTTATCCATTTTATCTCCAAATTAAAAGAAAGTAAACCTGTTGGTGAGGGGGTAGGATGAGGGTTGGGGATAGGATGAGAGACGGGGAGGGGATGAGGTGGAGAGGTTTCAGGCACAAATAAAAAGGCTACTGATTACTGGAATGGTAACCCCCTTTTCTTATCAGTTTTAACTCCACAACAGTAAGAAAATATTATTCATGACTAATGTAATTAAACAGTATTACTGACTACAGGAATGGTAACACACTTTTCTCCCGTTCCGTTTTAACTCCACATTTAAAAAATAGACCTGTTTGTGAGGGGCTGAGGATGAGGGACGGAAAGAGAATGAGGTCAGGCATAAATAAAAAGGCTACTGATTACTGGAATGGTAACCCCTTCTGCTAACCGTTTTAACTCAACATTAAATAGGAAGTGGATGAGGTGGAGAGATTTCGGGTTTAAATAAAAACGCTAATAATTACTGGAATGGTAACGCTCTTCTGATATCCGTTTTAACTCCACATTATAAAAAGATTATCTGGAGGTTAGGGTAACGAAAGGGGGAGGGAAAGAGAGAGACAGAGAGAGAGAGAGAGAGAGAGAGAGAGAGAGAGAGAGAGAGAGAGAGAGAGAGAGAGAGAGAGAGAGAGAGAGAGATAGAGAGAGAGAGAGAGACAGAGAGAGAGAGAGAGAGAGAGAGAGAGAGAGGGGGGGGAGCTCAACAGAACCCACTAGATATTAAAATTTTTCAAATATTTGGTCGAATTTCGTCCATTGGGCGGTTTCTAGTTTTTAATTATAGTGTTAAATACCCCCTTAGCAGCAAACCTGCGTACTCAGAAAATTTCCAATGCGTATATATGTATCTTTAATGCCACATAAAGCCACGTACAAGTGTCATCAATATACATTCATAAATAAACTATTAATGACATTTTAATTTTTCTCCATAAGAATAATATGGCGGCTGAGTTTGCTGAAAACATATGCAGGTTTGCTGAAACAAGGAACATAAAAAATAGGGTTTTATACAAATATCAATATAACTGAAATAAGTAAAGCCACATACCAAGTTTTATTAATATATGTTCATAATTAAGGGAGATAACATTTTTCTTATTCTCCATAAGAATAACATGGGGGCTGAGTACGCAGGTTTTGCTGCTACGGGAACTATCGGCAAAAAAATAGTTATTTGTAGAAATATCAATACACAGTAAAGATATAAAGCAATATACCAAGTTTCGTCAGGATAATTTGATAAACAAGCGAGATATACAATTTTTCTTATTCTCCATTGGACAACGTACTGTGTTTAGCACTTTCAATATCTCTGTAACCAATAGACATAGAGAAATTGTAAAACACCAAATTGTTCGCATTTTTAAGCTGAATCCAATGGTGAAAAGTAAAATTTTATTTACTAAAATATTATATGTAAAAAACTAAAAAAAACATTTTTGGGGTACAAAACCCTCCCTTTGGATAGAGCGATCTAGCTGGTTTTCGAACTTAAAGTCATAAATGTTGCTTTAAATGTTTTTACCAAATTTCATCAAAATTAGACCATTTTTACGAGAGTTATCGCACCCACGCACACACACACACACACACACACACACACACACACACACACACACACACACACACACACACACACACACACACACACACACACACACACACACACACACACACACACACACATATATATATATATTAAAAATTATTAAAATAAAAAGGCTACTGATTACTGAAAAGGTACAGTACTTATTATAATATATATAATATTATTATATAAAATAAAAACATGTTTTAATATAATAGTAGCCCATACCAGTGAATCGAATGAAAATTTCCCATATATTATCCGAAATGCCAAATTATCTACATATACAATCTACAAATACAATCTACAAAACAATCGGAAAACTCTAACCCCCTTTTTTGGGGATTATTCTTTCAAATTTCAAGTTTTTGGGCCCAAAAAGGGCCAGAAAAGCCCCGGACGTAAAATGAATTCTTATTTTAATATGGTGCAGTAAAGGCTAGCACAGCACTGAAGTAGAACGTCTACACACACTGAGCTCCAAACGCAAACTGAATGAAGGAAGCGATGACAATCACTTAAGTAACATAGCTACGTACCGTACAGTAGAAGGCGGTGGAACATTTATCGAAATCGCGGCAATTATCGCTAATGAGTAAACGGCCTGAGGCGGTTCACACTACAACTTATAAGACTACATATACTTACGTTTAACAGATCTCGGAATATGGTTCGGTAAGGACTAGCACAGCACTGAAGTAGAACGTCTACACACACTGGGCTCCAAACACAAACTGAATGAAGGAAGCGATGACAATCACTGAAGTAACATAGCTACGTACCGTACAGTAGGCGGTGAAAGCAGTAAACAGTTCTCGGAACCGCTAATGAGTAAACAGGCCCGGACGGTCACGTAGGCATGGAGGTGATGTCACCGCGGTCCACGACAGGGGTAGCGGAGTGGAGGAGGAGTGGAGGGATAGCGGAGTGGAGGAGGAGTGGTCAGGCTGGGACAGTCACGTAGGCCCTAGCACGCGCCTTGACACGTGACGCCGCGGAGCCGCTCGCAGTTTGGCTTAGTCAAGCCGGCATACAACGTGTAACGAAGTCACATCGAGTTTGGTCGGCAAACAGCCGAGATCCCATGAGGAAAACGCGTTTAAAAATTAATAACGGGCCCGTTTAACGGTGGATTCTCAATTTTCTTTAAGCGATGGTTTCCTTAGACCGCCGCCTGACATGTGGTGAAGTTTCATCAAAATCGGTCGGTAAACAGCTGAGATCCCATAAGGAAAAAGCGGTTAAAAATTAATAGCGGGTCCTTTTAACGGTGGATTTTCAATTTTCTTTAAGCGATGGTTTACTTAGACCGCCGCCTGACATGTGGTGAGGTTTCGTCAAAATCGGTTGGTAAACAGCTGAGATCCCATAAGGAAAACGCGGTTACAAATTAATAGCGGGTCCGTTTAACGGTGGATTTTCAATTTTCTTTAAGCGATGGTTTACTTAGGCCGCCGCCTGACATGTGGTGAAGTTTCATCAAAATCGGTCGGTAAACAGCTGAGATCCCATAAGGAAAAAGCGGTTAAAAATTAATAGCGGATCCGTTTAACGGTGGATTTTCAATTTTCTTTAAGCGATGGTTTACTTAGACCGCCGCCTGACATGTGGTGAGGTTTCGTCAAAATCGGTTGGTAAACAGCTGAGATCCCATAAGGAAAACGCGGTTAAAAATTAATAGCGGGTCCGTTTAACGGTGGATTTTCAATTTTCTTTAAGCGATGGTTTACTTAGGCCGCCGCCTGACATGTGGTGAGGTTTCGTCAAAATCGGTTGGTAAACAGCTGAGATCCCATAAGGAAAACGCGGTTATAAATTAATAGCGGCCTTGTTAAATGGCGGATCTATGGGGTTCTTACGTCATTCGCTTCCTCTGGGATAGGCCTACACTCTGGAAAAAGTCCCGTGGGAATCGATTGATAAATAGGCTAGTCGGGGGGGGGGGGTCGGGGGGGGGGGGTCGGGGGGGGGGCTCCTCAGGCTCCTCACGCCAGGCGCCAGGTTTAAGTTAGGTTAATGGGTCACGTGACGGGGGGGGGGAGGATTGATCCTCTGAGGATTACTGAGGATTTTGCTGGTTTTGAATCGGCTATTGCCCCCTACTTACACGTTTGTACCAATTTAATCAAAATCGGACCATTTTTACGAGAGTTATCGTGCTCTCGGACACACACACATATATATATATATATATATATATATATATATTTCGAGATATATATATATTTATTTATACAGTGTTGAACTAATAATGTGTTGGCATCTGGGGATCTCAAAACGAAAGGTTGTCATGGTCCCGAGCCTAGGTCTTATCACATTGACTACGGTAATAGCAACTTCTCTGTAAGGGAAATTCGCTAAAAAATCTTTTTTTTAAGGGTACTTCGTTAAAATATAAATATACGTCTAAAAATATTAGTAGCCCTAATCAACCCTTCATATCTATTTGCCCTAAAACCAACTGGTGATATTTTTCATGAGTAAACTGTTATTTCCTTTTTACATTAAATTACAATTTACATTTATGTAGTCTTTCGTTTTTCGGAGTTTTGCTATAATTTTTAATCGAATACTTTAAATGATAAGGAAAGTGTTAGTTTAAAATATATCTGGTACCTTAAGCCCGCCATGCACTAGCGAACTTTACGCCGAACCGAACCCCGACGCAAATCGTCGCGCGAGCTTTCGCTAGTGTATGGTGGGCTCCAAACTCCGACGCGAACTCCGGAACGAACAAAAAGTTCGGGACGAACCGTCTGGAGTCGGTTTTCTGGCGACACATCAAAGAAATGATCGCCATGATGTTCGAGTCGAGGTTCGGTAGTGTATGGCGACTCCGGAACATCCCCCGCGAACACCGGCCGTTGTGTTATATTACACTGCATACTTACATGTATTTCTCCCAGTTTCCTTGTTAGCACTTGACACGCTTCTAGGACAATTTTCCAATACTGTGCTCGGAACTCAAAATCTGTAGGTGACATTCTCGTGAAGGTCTTATCATAGCTGGATTTAGGAGTTGTAGGCGCCTAGATGCAACCAGTGGTGCAGGCCCTTTTAAACCAGGTGACCTTATTTAATTTGCTTGTCTGAGGCTTTTGTATGTGGGATTTGTGTTGTTACGGGTTGCGGGCCACAAGACGCGCACCTATGTAGCCTATGCTTAAATCCGGCCCTGGTTCTTATAGTGTTCATTTACTTGCTGAAACTTCACTTGTCCTAACAAGTTCCACTCCCATGTCTTTCCCTTTGTAGGAGAAACGTCCCACTAGCGACGACGGTCTTTCCGCTTCTTCCGAAGAACATGGGTAAGGTAAATGTAAGCCTCAGCAGCTTGTTGTTCATCCATTGAACGCCTAATCAATACTGACTGTCAAGGAAAGGTGTGGTTCGCACGAAAATGTTCGCGTGGAGGTTCGGTTCGGTATTCTGTTCGGGGCTAGTTTCTTTCAAAAGTTTCCGCGAACTTCGCCACGAACAAATCAGTGTTTACGTCGGGATTCGGTTCGGTGTAATGTTCGCTAGTTCGGGGCTAGTTTCAAAAGTTATACCGCGAACTTCGCCACGAACAAATCAGTGTTTACGTCGGGATTCGGTTCGATGTAATGTTCGCTAGTTCGGGGCTAGTTTCAAAAGTTATACCGCGAACTTCGCCACGAACAAATCAGTGTTTACGTCGGGATTCGGTTCGATGTAATGTTCGCTAGTTCGGGGCTAGTTTCAAAAGTTATACCGCGAACTTCGCTACGAACAAATCAGTGTTTACGTCGGGGTTCGGTTCGGTGTAATGTTCGCTAGTTCGGGGCTATTTTCTTTCAAAAGTTATACCGCGAACTTCGCCACGAACAAATCAGTGTTTACGTCGGGATTCGGTTCGGTGTAATGTTCGCTAGTTCAGGGCTAGTTTCAAAAGTTATACCGCGAACTTCGCCGCGAACAAATCAGTGTTTACGTCGGGATTCGGTTCGGTGTAATGTTCGCTAGTTCGGGGCTAGTTTCAAAAGTTATACCGCGAACTTCGCCACGAACTAATCAGTGTTTACGTCAGGATTCGGTTCGATGTAATGTTCGCTAGTTTGGGGCTAGTTTCAAAAGTTATACCGCGAACTTCGCCACGAACAAATCAGTGTTTACGTCGGGGTTCGGTTCGGTGTAATGTTCGCTAGTTCGGGGCTAGTTTCAAAAGTTATACCGCGAACTTCGCCACGAACAAATCAGTGTTTACGTCGGGATTCGGTTCGGTGTAATGTTCGCTAGTTCGGGGCTAGTTTCTTTCAAAAGTTATACCGCGAACTTCGCCACGAACAAATCAGTGTTTACGTCGGGATGTGGTTCGGTGTAATGTTCGCTAGTTCAGGGCTAGTTTTAAAAGTTATACCGCGAACTTCGCCACGAACAAATCAGTGTTTACGTCGGGATTCGGTTCGGTGTAATGTTCGCTAGTTCAGGGCTAGTTTTAAAAGTTATACCGCGAACTTCGCTACGAACAAATCAGTGTTTACGTCGGGATTCGGTTCGGTGTAATGTTCGCTAGTTCGGGGCTGGTTTCAAAAGTCATACCGCGAACTTCGCCACGAACAAATCAGTGTTTACGACGGGGTTCGGTTCGGTGAAATGTTCGCTAGTGTGTGGCGGGCTTTGTGCGTTAAATAAAGTCATTCGCACGTCTTATTCTAAATAATTTGGACAAAGCCAACGAGTTAATAAAATAACATTCAAATAAAATTAGGTCGACACACGTAGTGTATTTATAAAACTGCAGTGTAAATCGGTGCTGCATCTGGGGGAAAGGAAAGTATTATGTTTCCAAATTCTACGACTAAGATACAATAAACCCAATATAATATATTCTGCAAAATTGAGGGTTCTTTTGGACATAATAACCCATTTTTTAACTTGCATTATCGTCTTAAATTTTAAAATTATAATTTTGGTGGTTTATAATATTGTTATTTGTTATTTATGGTTTGTTGTTTTATAGTAAAAAATCGCCTCTCGCTTCTACACTCGAGTGTATGATTCTTATAGAAGGAAATAAGAATCCCCCTTAAGTACATGAGGTTACAGTATTATACAAATTAAGTTACTAATATTTGTTTTAACTGTGTTCAGCTGAAAATTGACGGTTACACAATTAAGGTAAAACAAATATTCTTTACGAGCAACACACATGATTATTTGTACAAATCTAAATGATGTGCCCCTTGTTGATTTATTGCTAACAGTATACAAGCATAACAATTATAATTGATTTTTCAATATGTGTTACGCTA
The DNA here is from genome assembly GCA_963675035.1 of Allygus modestus. Classification (NCBI taxonomy): domain Eukaryota; kingdom Metazoa; phylum Arthropoda; class Insecta; order Hemiptera; family Cicadellidae; genus Allygus; species Allygus modestus. The sequence continues at coordinate 78,609,665 of OY776114.1, read as the reverse complement.
ATTTAATTATAACAGTGATTCAAATTATTTACAGTCAAAATCTGAGTAAAACTTTGCATCTCTTAACGGTTTTTCCAAGTAAAAGTAGTTACCCTTTAACAAAGGGAACTGATTAGAATTAACTGCTGTTGTTTTATTTCAACTAGATCTTAAACACAAATTATACGTGGCTCTCCTAAAACACACTTGTAGTGCTTGAAGATAGCAAAACACTCTTTGCTATGTTGTACATATACTCATGTTTATTAATAGGTAAGACAATATTTTGGTGGAATTATTTAGCGGCTTGAGTAATAGATGTAAAAAGTCATAGGCAATAGTTAAGCTACTGCATACTGCAATACCTAGATTAGCCTATAGCTGCTTTACTGCTGCAATGGCTGATGTACAAGCGAATTCAATGTGTATCAACGCGCTGAACATGGTTTTCTAGAAATGTTTTCCTCTTATCAAAGGTATTGGAACTATCAATCCTACTAAATTATAAATTAAATGCAAAATGTTGATTTCTGCATGGACGTCTGTAGCTGAATCTCGCCTTAACTACTAGTACATTTAGGACAAAACTTGTCTTCCTTTCGAACCAGAGTAACATTAGTCCACTTTTAAAATCCCCACACTAGTCGGAATCCTTAAAGGCTCCCCATAGGACTTTTTGACTTTTTGGACCATATCCCCCACATCTTTTGGGTGACCATAAATCCATCCGTCCATACTATTACAACAGGAGTAAGGTGTACGTAAAAAAACTCCAGAACCGATTAAGCTGAAATTGTTCTTCTACCTTACCTTGTTATTTATTGCATTTAGCTGTAACAGGTGATTCCGAACCCCCTCCAGAACCTAGGAACTTGTTCTTGGGGTTAAAACAACAAAATATAAAAGTGGTGTCTATCTTGCTCCATTTATATTTTGTTGTGTCTCTGAGTTTGTTTTAATTAGAAACCTTAGAGACATTTCACTAGCGAACTTGACAGACAAATTAAGTTATTGGATGGCACATTAATGAGGAGAGAAGATAAGCTGGAATTCGAAATCCACACGAAGCCAACTCGGAAAAATACAACCATTAATAGGAAGTCCGTACTTCCAATATGCCACATTACCCCTTAATTTCGATCAGTGCTGTTTTAAAGCCTACAATGCTACAAGGTATATTTAAGTAAAACGAACAAAATATTGGAATTAGCTACAATAAAATCTATGCTAATCAAATCGTGCTAATGGATAAAATGCTACCCTCATTGTTGAAATAGGAGCAAACATTTTAAAGAAGGTGATTAACTGAAAATTACTCCTAAGCATGACAGCCTTGAGCAACGGAAAAAATGAGGAGAGTAAGAAAAACTGAGCATTTTACTTAATTTGGGACAAGACAAAGATAATTGGAAATCTATAGTAGTTATGTGGAAGTATGGGTTATTCGTTATCCTTAAAGACGTGAAATAGTATGAGTAAAATACTGCGTCCCATCATAGATAATTGTGATAAATTTGACAACTCCGAGATAAACAAGATATTTTGTAATAAAAAAGCATAATACACGTACAAAGCTTTCAGTCCGTAACTTACCACCTTCCTAAAATATGATGTTTTATTAAAAAACACATTCAGACATACTACCGGAAACGGAACGAGATATGACATGTGTAGGACGATGATTTACATAACTTTTTTACCCCAGGAACAAGTCTTTGAAGTTTCCGGAGAGTTCAGACGCACGCTGAAAATGGGCAACCATAGAATGCCTATACGAAGGGCATTCCTATTGAAGGGCAACTGTTGTTGAAGCAGGGAACTAACTTATCATATTGATAAGATAAACATTTTCTTATGGACTTGAAAACTATCCTTAGGGTCACATGATCACTAGAATAGAATTTATTCAAACTAGTGATTTAAATATAAAAATACTAGCTGGCCCGACAGACGTTATCCTGTCCTAATGTCATTGAATTTGTTTCATGTCAAATGTTTGTATATTTTCAAGATGAGCTCGTTCACTTCGCTCACTGACCTCCAAGATAAGCTCGTTCGCAAAAGCTCACTTGCCTATTTTTATATAGAGCTAACTTCAGCATCAAAAAATAGTTTGAGTTGCCATTCAAGTAGATTTGTTATTTCTATTATGAACATCTGTTTATGCCTTTCAAGTATGTATCGATATAATCCTTACAACTAACTATAACCCGACTTTGTTTTATGTATTTAGTTATCTAGTTCAAATTCTGGTTGGAATCTATCACACACCCCTCACATACTTTATCTCTGTGTTTTACTTGCTGAAAAATCGGCACAAAAGTGTTATATAACTATTTTTATCAAAGAACTAACTGGTACCCGGCGCGTTGCTGCCACAGAAGAGGCATTGAATTTGTTTCCACATAAATCCCGCACGAAGAGTCGTCCGCCTGTTTCGGGATTTCCCTTGGCGTGTCGATGAGGCGCCAAGCCCTCCGCTGGAAGTGCGCGCCCACGTCCTACGCGTGTTGTGTCAGGAATTCAAGCACCCACTCCATCTCGCCGGTGATGCCCGTATCGAATGAGTCGTATGCCCGGACCTCCTCGCCGGCGGGCCGAACGACAATCAGGTCCCACCTCACTGTCATCCGGTAGATAGAAGGGGAACACAATCAAGTCCCTCGAGAAGAGGTTGATTCCTTCGAACCGGCTGCGGACAGCCTGATAACACTTATCTCTTATCCATTTTTAACCTGTTTGTGAGGGGGGAGGATGAGGGATGTGGTGAGGATGAGGTAGAGAGGTTTCTGGCGTAAATAAAAAGGCTACTGATTACTGAAAAGGTACAGTACAGTACCCCTTCTTTTCCCCGTTTTAAGTACACCTTAAACGGAGATTAGATGACTTGGGGAGTTTTTTGGTCTAAATAAAAAGGCTACTTATTACTGGAATGGTAACACCGTTCTCTTCTCCGTTTTAATTCCACAATAAAGGGGGAGAGGATGAGATGGAGAGGTTTCTGGCCTAAATGAAAAGGCTACTGATAAATGGAATGGTAACACCCTTCTCTTCTCCGTTTTAACTCCACAACAGCCAGAACAGACAATCCAGGACTAATGTAAATACAAATATTACTGACTACTGGAATGGTAACAACCTTCTATTATCCGTTTTAACTCCACATTGAAAAAGTGAAACCTGTCTGTGAGGGGGGAGGATAAGGGACGGAGAGTGGATGAGGTGTAGAGGTTTCAGACATAAATAAAAATATTAATAATTACTGGATTGGTATCACCCTTCTCTTATCCATTTTATCTCCAAATTAAAAGAAAGTAAACCTGTTGGTGAGGGGGTAGGATGAGGGTTGGGGATAGGATGAGAGACGGGGAGGGGATGAGGTGGAGAGGTTTCAGGCACAAATAAAAAGGCTACTGATTACTGGAATGGTAACCCCCTTTTCTTATCAGTTTTAACTCCACAACAGTAAGAAAATATTATTCATGACTAATGTAATTAAACAGTATTACTGACTACAGGAATGGTAACACACTTTTCTCCCGTTCCGTTTTAACTCCACATTTAAAAAATAGACCTGTTTGTGAGGGGCTGAGGATGAGGGACGGAAAGAGAATGAGGTCAGGCATAAATAAAAAGGCTACTGATTACTGGAATGGTAACCCCTTCTGCTAACCGTTTTAACTCAACATTAAATAGGAAGTGGATGAGGTGGAGAGATTTCGGGTTTAAATAAAAACGCTAATAATTACTGGAATGGTAACGCTCTTCTGATATCCGTTTTAACTCCACATTATAAAAAGATTATCTGGAGGTTAGGGTAACGAAAGGGGGAGGGAAAGAGAGAGACAGAGAGAGAGAGAGAGAGAGAGAGAGAGAGAGAGAGAGAGAGAGAGAGAGAGAGAGAGAGAGAGAGAGATAGAGAGAGAGAGAGAGACAGAGAGAGAGAGAGAGAGAGAGAGAGAGAGAGGGGGGGGAGCTCAACAGAACCCACTAGATATTAAAATTTTTCAAATATTTGGTCGAATTTCGTCCATTGGGCGGTTTCTAGTTTTTAATTATAGTGTTAAATACCCCCTTAGCAGCAAACCTGCGTACTCAGAAAATTTCCAATGCGTATATATGTATCTTTAATGCCACATAAAGCCACGTACAAGTGTCATCAATATACATTCATAAATAAACTATTAATGACATTTTAATTTTTCTCCATAAGAATAATATGGCGGCTGAGTTTGCTGAAAACATATGCAGGTTTGCTGAAACAAGGAACATAAAAAATAGGGTTTTATACAAATATCAATATAACTGAAATAAGTAAAGCCACATACCAAGTTTTATTAATATATGTTCATAATTAAGGGAGATAACATTTTTCTTATTCTCCATAAGAATAACATGGGGGCTGAGTACGCAGGTTTTGCTGCTACGGGAACTATCGGCAAAAAAATAGTTATTTGTAGAAATATCAATACACAGTAAAGATATAAAGCAATATACCAAGTTTCGTCAGGATAATTTGATAAACAAGCGAGATATACAATTTTTCTTATTCTCCATTGGACAACGTACTGTGTTTAGCACTTTCAATATCTCTGTAACCAATAGACATAGAGAAATTGTAAAACACCAAATTGTTCGCATTTTTAAGCTGAATCCAATGGTGAAAAGTAAAATTTTATTTACTAAAATATTATATGTAAAAAACTAAAAAAAACATTTTTGGGGTACAAAACCCTCCCTTTGGATAGAGCGATCTAGCTGGTTTTCGAACTTAAAGTCATAAATGTTGCTTTAAATGTTTTTACCAAATTTCATCAAAATTAGACCATTTTTACGAGAGTTATCGCACCCACGCACACACACACACACACACACACACACACACACACACACACACACACACACACACACACACACACACACACACACACACACACACACACACACACACACACACACACACACACACACACACACACACACACACACATATATATATATATTAAAAATTATTAAAATAAAAAGGCTACTGATTACTGAAAAGGTACAGTACTTATTATAATATATATAATATTATTATATAAAATAAAAACATGTTTTAATATAATAGTAGCCCATACCAGTGAATCGAATGAAAATTTCCCATATATTATCCGAAATGCCAAATTATCTACATATACAATCTACAAATACAATCTACAAAACAATCGGAAAACTCTAACCCCCTTTTTTGGGGATTATTCTTTCAAATTTCAAGTTTTTGGGCCCAAAAAGGGCCAGAAAAGCCCCGGACGTAAAATGAATTCTTATTTTAAGATGGGAAGTAGTGAAGCGAAAGTTTTAAGCCCACTCTCGTCATTCTAGCATAAATATTTACCGAGTTTTTAAAGAAAATGTATATCGGATAAACACAGTACGTTGTCTTATGGAGTTTTTACATTAGAAAAACATGTTATTCATTTGTTGGTGTATTTTTATCATCCCCAGCAACCTCGCGCCTATTTTCATGCCTGACTGGACCTTCTCCTAACCTTATAATGCGCAAAATTGTATTCCTAGCATTGCAGGTAAATGAAACCAGGAGCATCAGAACAGCCAAAAAATCAATGTTTTCAGATTTCAATAACATTGGAAAAAAATATATGTTTTACACTGGTTTCGTTTTGAGGTCCCCAGACCCCAAAAACACATTCGTTCGAAACTGTATATATATATATATGTGTGTGTGTATGTGTATGTGTGTGTGTGTGTGTGTGTGTGTGTGTGTGTGTGTGTGTGTGTGTGTGTGTGTGTGTGTGTGTCCGTGAGCACGATAACTCTCGTAAAAATTATCCGATTTTGATGAAATTTGGTATAAATATGTAAAGCAACATTTATGACTTTAAGTTCGAAAACCAGCCAGATCGCTCTATCCAAAGGGGTATTTGGGGGGGGGGTTTGTACCCCAAAAATGGGTTTTTTGAATTTTTACATATCATTTTGGAAATAGTCAAATTTTAGTTTTTACCATTTCATTCAGCTTAAAAAAACACACAATTTGGTATTTTTATCATTCCTCTAGGTCAATTGGTTACCGAGATATTGAAAGTGCTAAACACAGTACGTTGTCTAATGTTATTCTTATGGAGGAAAATACAAAATTTATATCTCGCTTACTTATGAACGTATACTGACGAAAGTTGGTATACGGCTTCATCTGGTTGTGGTCCATTGATATTTGCTAAAAAAAAACAGTTTTTTGCTAAAGCAAACTTGCGTACTCATCCCCATGTTATTCTTATGGTTAATAATTAAATGCTATGTCTCCCCTAATTATGAACATAAATGAATAAAAACTGGTATATGACTTCACCTAGATGAGTTATATTGATATTAGCCCAAAAATCCATTTGTTGTCTTCCTTGATGCAGCAAACCTGCGTACTCATACCCAATGTTATTCTTATGGAGAATAATTAAAATTGTATATATTGCTTATTTGTGAATATATTTTTATGAAACTTGGTAAGTGGCTTTATGTAGTATTAAGACAGTTATATCTCCATTGGAAATTCGCTGAGTATGCAGGTTTGCTGCGACGGGGGTATTCATTTGTATGCCTATCAAACACAATTTAAAATTTTAAAGACCCAGTGATTAATGATGTTAGCAATTTCAGTGCTATATACCCTTAAGTGGTTCCCTGTGGCAGCAAACCTGCACACTCAGTACTAATGCGTTTCTTATGAAGAATAAATAAAATGTCATATATTGCTTATTGATGAATATGTTTTGATGAAACTTGCTATGCGACTTCATGTGATAGAGAGGTGTGTTTTGAAATTTGCTGAGTACGCAGGTTTTCTGTGATGGAGTATATAGTTTATTTACCGTTATATAATCCAATATCCCTGAAATTTACTCATATTAAATACCAAAATGTTGTCACCGTTTACTTAAAACCGATAAATCAACTATATTTTTCTTTTAAGTGTTTAATTTGATGTGTGTTCAGTGTCTGTGAGTCAGATTTGTGTCTGCCAGAATAAAGCTAAACCGGACAAGAGCAACTGTCCCGGGATCTGCACTCGGGAGTTCAATCCTATTTGTGGCAAAGATCGGTCAACTGGAAAAGAGAAGACCTTTCCCAATAAGTGCGCATTTAATGTTTTCAACGACTGTCATGAAGGAGGTGAGTACATTTTACCATTTGATTGAATTTGGAACTCATCACTAAACTACTTCTATAAAAAAGGTTACTAGTAAAGTAAATAGTATTATTACTTTACTACTTGCAACAAGATTAAACGGCTACTTAAGGGAATCCTTGTTTGGGTTTTCAACTCTAGTTGCTTGTCTGTTCTTCTCTGACTTGTCTGAACTGTTTACTGTTTATGTTCCAAGTAAAATAATGTAAAAGTACGAGTTAATTCATAACAAAGTTCTTTTTACACAGGGCCCTATAACAAGGTCTACACCATTTCTTTGTTCGCGATGCGTTGCCGCCGTAACCCCCTCCCGTCAGGCTCCTGCCCCGCAGGACAGTGCTGTGACGTCACTGCAATGACAGTCGCTCTCCACGCGCTTGGCGCAAATGCTAAATGAATAATTTTTCTCGACATATGTCTACGAATATGTACGTCTAAATCTATTGTCCAAGAGCCCTTCCATTCTCTCGTTTCCTCTCGTACACGTGTCCTGATCTATTCTTGAATATCCTCAAATATAATCTTGGTATTTGGCTCAGAAAGTGGAAAGTATGCAAAGTGAGCTTGATCAGTTTATTTACTTCTTGTATTGTTTGTAGTGTTGTTGGATTGAGTGAAAAGAAATCCTTATACTCAGTTTGGAATTCGAAGTAGTGTGACGCTATCTAAATTTTAACGGTTTGATGGATTGTCATGACATTTTTAGGATAACGTTTTTACGGTTTAATGCTTTAAATAAACTATAATTGGCGAATTATTATTACATTTTAATAATTATCAGTTTTTTCATTGAACATTATTTCAGTACATATTTTGAGCTTTGTAGTAACGTGTTGTGTGAACTGTCAAAATACATTAGCTCAGCTGCTGTAATTTTGTTGATTGAAGTTTGTGTTCAGGTCAGAGACTACATTACGAGCGGTTTATTTATTTAATTTGTTCTAAAACTTAGTGGTTCTACCTACCTACACCTTTCTGTTAGAAATTCAAAACGTGTCATTCTTTTGAGTTCAATAATAATTTCATTAATGTTATACCGTAGCAATAATCAAATGTAAATCTTATTTCCTTGCGAGTTCCATACACATAACCTATGTGAAGCACTTAGGTTCAAGTTGGATTTAATACGATTAAAAGTGTTATCGGCGAGAATGCCAACATTATACATCACTACTAAACACAACCATACATCTTGGAGGTTTTGTCTGTGTTCTTTTGTAGATAGTTTGTGTTCGAATAATACCCAGGTTTTGTATATTAGCTTACAGTCATAGCCATAACATGGATGATTATAGCACAAGGTGTGGCTAAAAACGAACTTTTATTTTTTTATTAAACAACTTTAAATACTGTCTACAAAGTTTTAATCGCCAAAACAGACAGTATCCTTTGACTAATTTAGGTAGGCCAATGATACTGTAGTTTCTCAACCATCCCAAGTTGGTCAATCATCATACTATTTAAATTTTAGCCTTGCTGTAAATTTATTCTAACCATAAGTCTGTCTTGGTAGTCTATACAGTGGGAATGTTATGATAGGCCTAGCTTATATTTATATTTGCGAGTTACTAAATGTCCATTTACTTTTCGTGAGAAAATTAAGTTTGCTGAGGCAAACTGTAGGCCTACTTGGATTGGCCAAACATACTAAAATGAATCCAACAGACCAAACCGTCATATAAACCTTACCTAACCCAAGGTATCTACTTAATGTGATAAGCACCCAGTGCCGTCCTTAGGGCGGCGCGACAAGTGCACCCACACAAGGGCCTTGTGCCTATAAAGGCCTCGCACTTGAGGGTTTTTGTATGTGGAAGCTAGAGGTGTCATGGCCATGAATGGGATCAGAAATGTGGACTTTTGATGATTAACTTATCAATTGAACAACTGAAGACAATGTACAAACAGTTAGTGGTACGTACACATTTTGCTAATATTGACATGTTTTAATTTAACTGCAAGTTTTGAAGTACATGAATTAGCCGTTGTATTTAGCCAATAGCGATTATATTTCTCAACGTAGCTAGCAAGTCTGTGTCGGGACTATACAGGGGCGTAATTTTATTTTTATATTACATCAGAATGAGTTTCAGGTATTTTTCAGTTTATCCTAGCTATTTTGTCTATATTTTATAACTCATTGATTTTTTTCCAAGAGTGGTAAGACTGACCTCCGATGGTGAAATGGTATCGTTTGTTTTTTACGACCCATCTTGTACAGCGTGCTGCGGCAGTTAGGTTAGGTTATGTTACGTTATTTTGAAATAACAAATCCTATCTTATCCAACGAGGATGTCTATAGAGGTCTCGTCTGGGATAAAAAACTCTGCTTACATGCTGACCACCATTTTGACCCTTTATATCCTCCGGTCACCATGGCAACAAATAAGTTAACCAATTAAATCCCCTCTTCACAACTTATGTTAGTCTTTATTACTCTTTGGCTAGATGTTTTGTTTACAAAAATGTCCTCCAATGAGGTTTTTTTAACAAGAGCTCTATAATTATTTAAACTTCGTTATCTTATCCTGAACTGTTGCATACTTATTCATAATTGGTTGAAATAGAAAGTATTGGACCAACAACTTATACGTAGCCTGTTTTATTTTTTCTGAAAGATTTTTTACTGTACAATTCACAAATAAGGTTAGTGTTTATCAGAAACTTTCCTTTTGGGTACCTACACTTTCATAAATGATGAATGAATGATATGAAGCGATAATATAAAAAACTGAATGAAATTGTTCGATACGGTTTAGCTATTATTTAGGTTATTTGGTTTTGGTTTCGGTTGTGTTCAGTCTCAACCATGTGAACGATTTTGTCTTGAAATTTGTCCAGATAAGAAACATTGATTCCATTAATACTTAAATATGTATTCTCGGTACGGTATATCAGAAAGCTGTATCCTGGAAACCTTTTAAATTTGTTACATTTTGTAGTTTTATGTTTTGTAAATAAATCATTTTGTTAATACTGGTAGGGTAACATTTATTTCATTTTTATTTTAAGTTTATTTGACAAAGAAACTAAAAAACAAACATTACGTAGTAACTAACATACAAACGATCAAATATTTTACTATCGATCTAATCGATATAGGTATCGAAAAACTTTTTCGGCTTTGGTTTATTGTTCTGCTTATGAAAGTGTACCCTTCCATTCTCCTGGCATTTTAAAGTTTCGATCACCCTGCATTAGTCAAGAGAATCCTCTCTCCAATCTGGTGTGTTTATTCGTGACGGGTAATTTTGGCTGTTTGACAAATTTTAATAGGCTACATTCTTCACAATCTAATGAAAGTAACTATTCGGATCCTTTCCTTTAAAACCATGACTTTTTTGGTTTCTAATTTTTGTTAATTCACTAGGTACCACTGATGACAAAAATTTAAAGTACCGTAGCCTAGGCTAGGTATCAAAGCCAATATTCGGATCCTTTCCTTTAAAACCATAACTTTATGGTTTCTAATTTTGTTAATTCACTACGTACCGCTTACGAATAAAAATTAACGTAGCCTAGGCTAGGAAGGTTTTTTTTAGTGTATAGGCCCTATTCAATACCTAAACATAAACGTAACCAAACTTAATTAATGTAAACCGAATTAATGGGTTTTTTATGAATTAAGTAACAAATGCCTGACCGGAATACTCATATTTAGTTCTGATAGCACATCCAAACCTTACCTAATTGGGGGTAGGCCTAAAAGGCAAAAAAAATAAATTCTGGTACGTGGATGGTGGGTTTGACGTGTGTTTATTACGTTAAGTAACGTTGAGTTAGGTAAGATATTTAACATAAGTCTAAGCACCCCCAACCAACCATACCTGTAAATTGTTTTTAAAACTTCAAAATAACTAAATAGACACAGGCTATTACAAATTGTTTGGTGTGCATAAACATCAAAGTAGGTAACGTTGAACAATTATTTTAAAACCTAATTCCTTTACAATAAAAATAAAGGAACACAACCGATCCGACCCTGGGACCATACCTGAGCTACCACGACATAACGTGAACGCTAAAAGTTACATCTCAAGAAGCAATTAACGCAACTTCTGAATTCAACATCGATGGTGGGGTTTTGATGTCCGAATACTACTGGCCGCTGAGTGTGTGGAGTAGATATCGGTAAGCGATGAGATAAGACTCCCAGGAATTTCAGAGAAATTGGGAAAACGAGAGTGTACATATTGTATAATTTCAATTTTACTGGTTTCCTGTTATAAGGGACTTAAAGACCCTGAATTTGGAATGGAAGTGATATCATGGCTGTAGTTTCCATTCTAAAAAAAACATGCTACAGTACTGCACAACAGTTCATTGCGCCAAACGTGTGCCCCAGAGCAGACTTACAGAGTGTCAGAGTGTTGGGTTATTAGGCTTACTTTTCCCACCTTGTGGCAACAGGTTTTTTTTAGCAGGTGTTCGGAATGTTTTCTTTGGTAATAAGAAATATGTTGTGAACAGTAGCAAATAAATGGAAAGCCAAAAAGGTTGTGCTGGTTAATTAACGGAAATGATACAAATATTCTTTTGATAGTTGTTATTAATGCACTTATAATCTAAATTAAATGAAAATAGAGTATAAACACTGATTACAGGCTTAACTAGACTGATTTTAGGTGTATAGTATGTATAGGCCTATATGCTGATGTCATTTTTAACAAATAGGTATGCCACTTGAGAAGAATATGGAGTAGTGATGTGCAATATGGTCACATTTCGCGATATGGCTGAAGTGGTATCGCGTCACTGTTGAAACATTGTGTATCATTAGAAGGGTATCTCTTGTATCGTCTTTGTCATATTGTGTCATTTGAGATTCACTGATTTCGTCTTATAAAAAAGTTAAATGTCCCCAAATTTGGAGCAGTAACGTTAGACTAGCTATAGTTTACATTCTAAAAAAACCTGTTGCCACAAGGGGGGAAAAGTAAGCCTAATAACCCAACACACTGTAAGTCTGCTCTGGGGCACGCGTCTGGCGCAATGAACAGTTGCCTGCAGTACTGTATCATGTTTTTTTTAGAATCGAAACTACAGCCATGATATCACTTCCATTCCAAATTCAGGGTCTTTAAGTCGCTTATAACAGGAAACCAGTAAACTTCAAATTATACAATTATGTCAAAGATGATACAGTATGTATGACACACATCTTTCAATATGATAATTACATTAAAAGAATAAACCAATCGCTTAGAAACCGGTATATTAAATCCTATAAAAGTATTCAGGATATTTCATTTAAGCATAACCTGTTTCATTAATAGTTTTATTTTGCTGAAAACACATAAAATAACCTGGAAATAAATAATGATATAATTATATTTAGTTAATGGGTATTCAACATTTCTTTTTATGCCATCTTCACACTTTGGTTGAGTCTAGGTGAGCAAACACGACCGGGAGTCAGTAGATGTGTAGGCCTAACTTAGTTCGCCTCTGCTCGTGTTATTCTAACTGATTATTTACCATATGAAATTACAATGCGAGTTGCTCACCTAACACATTTGGCTAGAGTGTGAAGTGCATTACTATTGAACTTGATACTATTTATTATTACATGTGTGTGAAAACATTAATTCTTTTTAGTAGAGTGCAATTAATATTTGTCTAAAGAAAATACCCCCGTAGCAGCAAACCTGCATACTCAGCGAATTTCCCATCCATATAATATTATCTTAATACCACATAAAGCCACATACCAAGTTTCATCAATATACATTCATAAATAAACGATTTATGACATTTTAATTATTCTCTATAAGAATAACATGTCGGCTGAGTATGCAGGTTTGCTAAAATAAGGAACACTAAAAATGGGTTTTTATACAAATATCAATATAACTCAACTAGGTAAAGCCACATACCAAGTTCTATTAATTTATGTTCATAATTAAAGGAGATAACACGTTACTTATTCTCCATAAGAATAACATGGGGCTGAGTATGCAGAATTGATGCTATGGGAACTATCGTCCAAAAAATGGGTTTTTTGTGCAAATATCAATAGACCACAATGAAATGAAACAATATACCAAGTTTCGTGAGGATAAGTTGATAAATAAGCGAGATATACAATTTTTCTTATACTCCATAAGAATAGCATTGGACAACGTACTGTGTTTAGCACTTTCAATATCTCAGAAACCAATTGACGTATAGCAATGATTAAAACACCAAATTGTGCGTCTTTTTAAGCTGATTCCAATGGGAAAAAATAAAATTTAACTTTTTCAAAAACTATGTGTAAAAAACTCAAAAACCCCATTTTTGGGGTACAAAACCCCCCCAAAATACCCCTTCGGATAGGTTGATAGTCTGGTTTTCGAACTTAAAGTCATAAATGCTTCTTTACACGTTTGTACCAAATTTCATCAAAATCGGACCTTTTTTACGAGAGTTATCGCACCCACGGACACACACACACACACATATATATATATATATATATATATATATATATATATATATATATATATATATATACAGTTTCGAACGAATGGTGTTTTTGGGGTCTGGGGACCTCAAAACAAAAAGTTATCATGGTCCCGGACCTAGGTCTTACCATGCCGACTACGGTAATAGCTTCTTCCCTATTGGGGAAATTCGCTAAAAAGAGCTGAATATTTTGAACACAAGTTAACGGAGGGGGAAAATACCTAATTTAATTTTATATGATTGGGATTTATTTATTTCAAAGGATCACACCAGTTTTACAGATCGAAACACGCAGTTTTACAAGATGGCTTGTAATATGTTTGGCATGTGATAGGGTTGCCATGATTTTTCGAACCACATACTAAATACCCACGTCGCAGCAAACCTGCATACTCAGCGAATTTTCAATGGAGATATAAGTGTCCTAATACTACATAAAGCCACTTACCAAGTTTCATAACAATATATTCACAAATAAGCGATATATCCAATTTTAATTAGACTCCTTAAGAATAACATTGGGGCGGAATGCACAGGTTTGCTACAACAAGGATTATAAAATAACCCCGTCGTAGCAAACCTGCATACTCAGCGAATTTCCATGGAGATATCAATGTCTTAATACTACATAAAATCTCAAGTTTCATAAAAATATATTCACAAATAAGTTTCCATTCAAGTAGCTTTTTATTTACATAATCAACATATGTATGTACCTTTCAAGTATGTTTACAGCTGCTTGGTGTAACTAACTGAACTTAGATCAAATCAATGGGAACTTTGAAGGCCTGTGGGACAGAGCTCTTAGGTCAGATTAAAAATTGTCTTTTATAAGAACCTTGTCTTGACATAAATTAACTCAACAACAAATAATTATTCAATTTGGTCCACTTATTCTCAAGTAATGGCATGACCAAGGGAAAAAGGGATCCATTTGAGCGAATTTCCCATATAGGGAAGAAGCTATTACCGTAGTCGGCATGGCAAGACCTAGGCCCATGACCATGATAACTTTTCATTTTGAGGTCCCCAGATGCCAAAAACACCATTAGTTCAAAAAATTTATATATATATATATGTGTGTGTGTGTGTGTGTGTGTGTGTGTGTGTGTGTGTCCGTGAGCACGATAACTCTCGTAAAATTCATCCGAATTTCGACAGAATTTGGTATAAACGTGTAAAGCAGCATTTATGACTTTCAGTTCAAAAACCAGACGGATCGACCTATCCGAAGAGGTATTTTGGGGGGGTTTTGTATCCCAAAAGTGGGTTTTTTGAGCTTTTTACATATAATTGTTGAAAAAGTCAAATTTTAGTTTTTCCGTTGGAATCAGCTTAGAAAGACGCACAATTTGGTGTTTTGATCATTGCTCTACGTCAAATGGTTACAGAGATATCGAAAGTGCTAAACCCAGTATGTTGTCCAATGCTATTCTTACAGAGAATAAGACAAATTGTATATCTCGCTTATTTATATACTTTTCCTGATGAAACTTGGTATATTAATTAATATCGTTATGGTCTATTGGCATTTGCACTTAAAAACATTTTTTGGCCGATAGTTCCCATAGCAGCAGACCTGTGTACTCAGTCCCATGTTATTCTTATGGAGAATAAGTAACATGTTATCTCCCTTAATTATGAACATAAATTATTCACATTTGCTATGTGGCTTTACCTACTTGAGTTATATTGATATTTGTATAAAACCCCATTTTTGGAGTTACTTGCTTCAGCAAACCTGCACACTCAGCCGCCATGTTATTCTTATGGAGAATAATTAAAATGTCATAAATCGTTTATTTATGAATGTATATTGATGAAACTTGATATGTGGCTTTTGTGGCATTGAGATACATATATATGCATTGGAAATTTGATGAGTACGCAGGTTTGCTGCTACGGGGATATTTATATACTAAGATGTATACAAATTGTTGGACCTTGACACAATGACTGGTGGATTCTAAGAAGTGGGTCAAAGAGTTTTAATTTCTTCCTAGATTATATTTAACATAAGATACTACTTTTCCTTTTTTTTAAATGAGGCAATTTATTATTCTTAAAAACAAATTGAATGATTTAAGCCTTATTGTTTTTTAAGTTCTGTATTTATAGGCTACCTATGTATTTGAACAACCGTATCAAGCTACAAAAACAATGGGAGGCCTGGGGGGCACAGCCCCCCCCCCCCAGTAAGGTTAATGTGTTACATTAAAACCTCTGGATTAGAGTTTAAAATATTTAGGCATTCAAAACCAATTGACTGATTTTAAAACGTATTGTTCATCAAGTTCTGTATCAAGCCTATCGATTTTTACAACAATATTAAGCTACAATAAAATAAATATCCTGATGGGTCCTCCAGTGGAACCAAAGTGTAAATAACTACATTTAAACCACGTGCTCTCACTGATTGGGGACCTTTATTGTCGCCAACATATTATATTTGATCAAAATCTTCAGCTAATATTATTATGAGGGCCTAGATGATACAGCCCTCAGTGAGACTGAGGGGTGAGTAACTACTTCATATGCACTTTGTCTGACTGATTGACAGATTTCAGGCCTCATTGTTTGTCATGTTCTGGATTTTTATGTCATTGTCAAGCTGCAGTTATAATGGAGGGCCCATGAGGTATATTGTCAATTGAAACTTTTTTTGTATTTTTGACTGTGAGCTCAATCCTCATACGCGATATAAGAGCGTACTCCAGTAGTGTTGTAGTGTTATGCGTGTGCTTGTGATTGCCGTGAGTTTAATTATTTGTTGTTATTGATTTAGTTTTCACCACTTTTGTTTGTAAGATTAGTTTAAAGCCCTGGAAATTATTAATGAATCCCGCAATTATTTTAGTAAATATTTATGTATAATTAACAAATATTATTTGTACATACTAGGTATGACGAGCATCTAAATACGGGACATAGGACGCATTACTGATACATACAATAAAACTGTCTTATGAAATAGTTCGTACATTTTTAATTAATATTTAACTACGTTTATGTTTTTTCACTCAATGTGTATTTGATATAATTCAGTTTTATCTATAGCAGTCAAAGTGATAAACATTTCAAATTTTCGTACAAGCAGTACTTTTATAAAGTTTAATCAAACATAAAACTACTCTTGTGGGAAAATGCGTGACAGTGGGAGGTTTGGTCACCGTGCCTGTATCGTGTTTTCAGACATCACAGCAAATACAGGGTGTTTAAGAGTGTACAGTACTAATATTGTATTCTTTGAAACATAATTTACAGTAAAAACGTTCTGGTTGTGGTCTATTTATATTTACTATAACCCCATTTCTAGTCGGCCTCATTACAGCAAACCTGCGTAATCAATTAGTCTAAAACTTCATCTCGCTAATTTACCTATATATTATGATTACACTAGATAATATAGTTTATTTGTTGGTGAGGTATACCTATGTTTGCATTAGAAATTCGTGGAGTAAGCAAGTTTGCTGTTTTCAGTGAAATGTGGCTGTTGCATAAGAAAGATTGATGAAGAGAGTGAAAAATCAAATTAATTAGTGAATAGTTGTATGTTAACATTTAGATATACTTTATAATGAGTATGATCCGTATATATATATATATATATATATACCCGTCGCAGCAAACCTGCGTACTCAGCGAATTTTCAATGTATATATATATATATATATATATATATATATATATATATATATATATATATGTGACTACTACTACATAGAGCTACTCACCAAGTTTCACAAAACTACATCCATAAATAAGTGATATATAGCATTTTATTTATTCTCCATAAGAATAACATTAGGGTTGAGGACGCAGGTTTGCTGCAACGAGGAAGATAAGTAATATGTTTGTTTTGCAATTATCAATATAACTGAACCAGGTAAAGCTATATACCAAGTTTTATTAATTTAGGTTCATAATTAAGGGAGATATACAACTTTACTTATTCTCCATATGAATAATATGGGGGCCGAGTATGCAGGTTTGCTGCTACGGGGACTATCAACAAAAAACTTTTTGGGTGCTAATATCAATAAACCACAACTATTTGAAGCCACATACCAAGTTTCATCAATATACATTCAAAAATAATTGAGATATAGAATTTTATTTATTCTCCATAAGGATAACATTGGACAACGTACTGTGTTTAGCACTTTGAATATCTCTGCAACGGTTGGACGTAGAACAACGATTAAAACGCCAAAATGTTTGTTTTGTTGAGCTAAACACATTAATAAACAGAAATGTGAAGTTTTTAGTAAAACTATCTGAGAAAAATCTAAAAACCTTTTTCCCATAAGATTAACATGGGACACGTTTTTTTGGATTTTCTCCACAACCACTTAACCTAGGTTAGTGATTCAAAATACTAAATCATTTGTTTTTTAAGCTCTATAAAATGTCTGCAACCAAAATTGAGTGTTTTTAACATTTTGGGGTCAAATTTGCAAAAAACCGATTTTTGGAAAATTGTAAACCCCCATAAAACCCCCTTCCCATAGTGCGATCGATCTGGTTTTCGAACTTAAAGTCATAAATGCTACTCTCCATATTTGTGCCACATTTCATCAAAATCGGGTGTTTCTTTCAAAAGTTATCGCGGTAACGGACACACACACACACACACACACACACACACACACACACACACACACACACACACACACACACACACAAACACACACACACACACATACATATATATATATATATGTATATATAAATTTGAACGAATAGTGTTTTTGGCATCTGGGGACCTCAAAAAGAAAAGTTATCATGGTCTCGGGCTTGAGTCTTAGCATGCTACCTATGTTAATAGCTTCTTCCCTATAGGGGAAATTCGCTAATAAGTATGTAATAAACTATAACAGGTGTGTGTTTTTTTTAGCGAATTTCCCCTATAGGGAAGAAGCTATTACCGTAGGTGGCATGGTAAGACTTACGCCCGAGACCATGATAACTTTTCGTTTTGAGGTCCCCAGATGCCAAAAACACTATTCGTTCAAATTTATATATATGTATATATATATGTATGTATATATATATGTCCGTTACCGCGATAACTTTTGAAAGAAACACCCGATTTTGATGAAATTTGGCACAAATGTGGAGAGTAAGATTTATGAATTTATGTTCGAAAACCAGATTGATCGCACTATGGGAAGCGGTTTTTTTTTGGGGTTTACAATTTTCCAAAAATCGGTTTTTTGCAAATTTGACCCCAAAATGTTAAAAACACTCAATTTTGGTTAGAGCCATTTTATATAGCTTAAAAAAACAAATAATTTAGTATTTTGAATCATTAACCTAGGTTAAGTGGTTGCGGAGAAAAACCAAAAAAAAGGTGTCCCATGTTAATCTGGGAAAAAGGTTTTTAGATTTTTCTCATATAGTTTTACTAAAAACTTCACATTTCTGTTTATTAATGAAAGAAAACAAATATTTTGGTATTTTAATCGTTGTTCTACGTCCAACCGTTGCAGAGATATTCAAAGTGCTAAACACAGTACGTTGTCTAATGTTATCCTTATGGAGAATAAATAAAATTCTATATCTCGATTATTTATGAATGTATATTGATGAAACTTGGTATGTGGCTTCAACTAGTTGTGGTATATTGATATTAGCACAAAAAACAAGTTTTTTTGTTTATAGTCCCCATAGCAGCAAACCTGCAGACTCGGCCCCCATGTTATTCATATGGAGAATAAGTAAAGTTGTATATCTCCCTTAATTATGAACCTACATTAAGAGAACAAGGTATGTAGCTTCACCTGGTTCAGTTGTATTGATAATTGCAAAAAAAACACATTACTTATCTTCCTCGTTGCAGCAAACCTGCGTCCTCAACCCTGATGTTATTCTTATGGAGAATAAATAAAATGCTACATATCACTTATTTATGGATGTATTTTTGTGAAACTTGGTAAATAGCTCTATGTAGTAGTGAGTCACATATATATGCATTGGAAATTTGCTGAGTATGCAGGTTTGCTACTACGGGGGTATTATTGATGAACGAAGTGAATCACTGTATTGATGAAGAAGTTTCAGTGGCCGTGTGTGGGTGTGTGTGTGTGTGGGTGTGTTATCGAAATACTAAATAACTGTACAACATTTCTTAATGAAATTTTGAAGGAGTCATTTGGGATACCAAAGGGATGTTTTAACACAGCATTTGTATTTTATGTTGGATTAATAATAATTATTAAAACTAATTTTAATGTTTGATATTCAGTAGTTGAATTGGTTTTCGTAGTAAGCTATTGACTATGGTTGTCTTTAAAATGTCAGCTGGGATTTATCTGTGTTTCACTTGAGGGATTTTTATCCCCTATATGGGATATTTTGACTGCTTGTGGGATAAAATGGGATTGTGGGATAAAGTGGGATTTTTTTGAAATCGTCATTACGTCTGCTAGTTTGCTTACAACTTACGACCAGAGCACCTTAGCAGTAGCACTTCTAGTGGATTTTCTCGCCGTACTGGCAGTTGCGGGGTTTTCCATTTTTTAACCTCGCTGTCCGCACCTATTATGATTTTATAAACGTCACAGAACGAACACTGAATCATGTCAATTTCGCTGGCCGAGCCATGTTGGAATTAACAAGCAAACTATTTGCCATTATTTAGTACCTACTTCGTACTCTTTAGTACTACCATTAAAAATATTAGTACTTCTCACGTAAATAAATTATTTAATTTAGTTAATTCACCGTATCATTTAACCTATGTCGCATTGCTCAAAACCTTTGAGGTACTAAAATGTAAAATACCTAAAGGTAATTAGTAGATCTAAATAAGCTCTATCTAACGGTATAACTATTGTACTAATACATTATTCAATAACCATATAATATTTAACATTAATTGTGATGCATTGTTTAACAAATCAGCGGGAAAGTGTGGGATATGACAAGGGATATTATAGGGGAGAGTGTGGGATAAAGCGAGATTTTTTGTATCAGCACGTGGGATATTTTTACTGCTGCGTGGAAACACTGAATCTTTGTTTACAAATCACAAAAAATGTAAACATGTTTTCAACTATGAAGTTAGGTTATGTTTTGTTCCATCAATTTTGTTATTTTGAAATAGTTTAAAATGTGAGTGTTATGTAAATTGATAGTGTTTTGTCGTGTTTAAAACAATACTTAGCCTATATCTATTTAGATTTATTAGTAGTTTATTTTTTACTGGAAAACTTCGATGTAAAAGCTAAGTGTTTGGACTAGTGATGATAAATTAATACAATAAGTTTTGGAATTTTTGAATTACTGGGACAGTATAACTCCGAAACACGGCTGACTGGGATTGTTAATCAAGAGTGTTGTAGACCTATAGTAGTTTCTTTTCATTGTGAAGAATAAATTACTCGATAGTAGACTTACTAAACGATCATACGTGCAAACTATCTTTATTACATGTAATGTGCCAAATAAGCCCCACTGTCACCTAATGACATGGAATTAAAGTTTTGTAATCTACCGGTCAGTAAAATAGTCTGGTTACAGTTTATATTTGTGGGCATTTTCGGTACTTTGGTATTATACGGATGCCACTATTTTTGGAGGTTAATTTTTACCGGATACAAAGGATAACTGCATAATTCGAAAAAACGTACTTTTATTGACTTACTGTACAAATTTTACATCATTCTGATGAGCGGTCTTTGTGTTGTGCCTCCCAAAAGACAGCGATGTCCGCTAGGATCGTATTGAATGCGTCGCCGCCGCTAGCAGCTACACCCGATCGCCACATGTACTCCGGCAAATATACAGCGCGCTGCGGCAGTTATGTTAGGATGGGTTATCATAAAAATACGTACGGTTTCCTCTTCATTTCGAGGTAAATCCCACACCAAAAGAACGTCACTCATTATGAAAACAAATGTAACGTAGTAGACGGCAATAAATCACTCATGACACTGGCCCAGATACAGGCGGTGACAGGTGATGCGCGCGCTCCGGTCAACGACCTGACCTTGGCCTATTTGGAGGGGGTTTGGCGGCCTGAAGTATGACTCATCAGGTATCATTCGATTTGCAACAAAACAAGGAAAGTCCTACTATCATTTTTATGATAACCCATCCTAACATAACTGCCGCAGCGCGCTGTATAAGGGTGGCATCCGTATAATACCAAAGTACCGCATTTTCTGTAAATAATATTGATTTTCATAAACAATCAAGATGTCTATAACTCCGTAATCCCAACCGTCTACATTGTTCAACTAGTTACGTTGTAGACAGATTGCCCTCCTGAAAAATTGTCATTAATGTAGATGATGGTTTTGCTTTTAAACCTCTCGTACTGCGATTTCAGTAGCTTGTGTGTTTAAATTCAAACTACATATTAATGATGTAAACATTTTTAAATTTAAGGTATGAAGATAGGATATAAGATACTGTTTTATAAATAAATCATTGAATACCTTTTTTTACATTCAATGGGTTTAAAACAAGTATATTTCTGTATGTTTAACCCCCTGATTTTGGAGCTGGAAATTAATAAGCCTAATAATAATTGGCAACTTTTCCCTCAGGTGATATATTTAAAACTCGTCGAAAACCATCCGGTGCCAAAAATATATTAAAGTCATTGGCCGAGTCGTAAAAAAGCGTGACCAGGCCTGATGGCCATAGCTAGGACCTGTGACCAAATAAACACAATCAGTTTAATCTAATTTTCTAGGTACACACAGTGGTTTTAAGAGGTTAATTGCTCCACCTCACCCTCCAGGGTTAGATGGAAACGTATTCCGCATATTCTCTATTCATTGTTGCTGGATTAGGAAACCCCAGCATCGCTGCTATAGGCACATTTTCTACAAGCGGGAATTTTGCGCAGGTTACCTGAAGGTTAGGATATAGCAGGAAAGGAAAGCGTGGGATGGGACAGGCAGCCAAATTGGCCTTTCAGAGTACCAACTCCCGTGCTCCTGTGACAGCTGAGATCAGGCTCAAACAGGTGGACCCGCTCTGCCCTCCAACTGGCCAACTCAACGGATGGGGTATCCATGTACAACAGCCAGGGACCATACATTCTCAGGTTGGGGACCAACCCCTGAGTTTCCGCCATGAGCCGCTGCAAGTGAAGGGACCAAAGGTGAAAGGGAAGTTTGTCATAATGGACAGCCAAAAAACTTCATATGTAATGACAATTTCATTTGCTATACCCAATGTCAGCATCCAAACTGGTATAGACCAGTTTTAAGGTTGTCCTAGGACGAATATTCTCTATTGGTCAATGCTAACACACCAAGTTTTAATAAAATTAATCAGTATACAAGAGATATATGTTTTTTATTTCTTATAAGAATAACATCGGACAATATACTTAGTTTACTGCTGAATGGAAATTGAAATATTCTCCACAACCATTAGCCGAATAGCCTACTATCGCCATACTAATTTAACCGTGTGTGGATTGGAGTACTAATTGTTCATCTTTTAGAGCTTTTTATGGCAATGAGATTAAACTGTTGAAACCTGCTAAAAATATTTAAAGTTTATGGTACTAAGAAAGGTAAAAAAACTGAAGTTTGGGATCTCTTAAGCCCTGTAATTTATGAACCCAAATTTTTCAAAAAAATCAGGTGGTATATTTTATTAGAAACCTAATATAAACCACCAAATAAAAAATCCAAAGATTTCGAAAGCGGCTCCTCAAAACTGCTCCAGACCTATATACTACGTTGTTGGGTACCAAAATATTATGGATACCTCTTTGTTCTTACTTCAGGGCTCTGCCTTTACTATCACTCCCAATGTTTAATTTTAACGTATGATTTGTTGGATTTATTTTGTTAAAGCAGCATCTCCTGAAAGATGTCCCCACGTTTGATACGCCGCCCTACTCAACCATAGACCTCCACCGCACAGGAAAATTTTCTATGTTATTATTTACGCCTTTTTTAGTAATTTTAGAAAATTTTCAATCATACAACAAATTGTTATTTTTTTAACCCCGACCTTAGAGCTCCGCCTCACTGGCTTTAAAAGTTGCCTTGTTAAATTTATGGAGGAAAGATGATCCTTGGGTAAGCGTTCGGGAGTTCGGGTCATTGTTCGGGTTGAGTACTACTAACTGGTCAGACAGACATTACTCTGTCCTAATGTCACTGAATTTGTTTTATGTCAAAGATTCTCGTTCTTTTTCAAGATGAGCTCGTTCGCTTCACTCACTCGCCTCCAGGATGAGCTCGTTAGCTACGCTCACTTTCCTATTTTTATATAGAGCTTGCTTCGGTATTGAAAATGAGTTGCTATTCAAATAGATTTATTATTTCTATAATAAACATATGTTTGTATGCTTTTCAAGTATGTTTAGATATCATCTTTATAACAGCTGTTTGATGAAACTAAATAACTAACATACAATCCCGACTTTGTTTTATGTATTTAGATAATGAAAATCACTTAATAATATCTTGCCATGACAACGTTAATTAATATACACTAGGCAGCAATACGGATTTTGGCAATTTGAAATTTAAGTAATTGCACAACGCCATCTGTAGAGCCTGATATAAGCGTAGGTTATATTCTATAAATCAAACAGGAAAGTTGGCCGGGCTGGTAAGGGCCCGAACTTGCATTTAGGGTGTAGACCAGAGCCTGTACAGACCCTAAATTCAGCCCTGGCCGTCTGTATGCAGAACTTCAAACATGCTAGAAATCCAGAATCATTGTCACTGTCTCGTGTACATTCTATGTGCCTAAGAGTAAAAATATATTATAGTCAATTAATACAAATGCTGAATTATTTTGACTCAATCCTATCCTACACTATAATATGAGTAAGGTTTGCATGCTCGCTTGCTTGGTTGATTGCTTGCAACTCTGATTTCAAAAACGGCTCCAACGATTTTCTTGAAAAATAACTAATGTGTCCTTCCAACTACTTGTGTTGTAAAACCTGATATCTGGGTTAAAAATAAGTTCTAGACATGTCCCATCCCCAAAAAAATCAAATAATGTAAAAAGCCACTATGGAAAATTAAAAAAATCACATTGGGCTTTTTTAGATTAAAATAAAAGCAAAAGAGTCATAACAGCTGTTCAAAATCTTTCAGCGAACTCTCAAAGTTATACTCATATAGTTTAAGTACTACCTGGGGCTGAGTTTTGCTAGGGAAAGGTCAATCTTGTTTATGACTTGGAGTAGTTTTTCACCATGTACCCTACTAACGAGCATTTTTGAGGTCACAACAGTTGTTATTATAATGTACCTTTGAGTCATTCTGGATATGACTACTCTACATGTAATCTTCATTCAAAGGTTTTATTATCTGATTTTATGGAACCACATGGAACTCATGTTGTTTATGATTATTAACATGTGGTTTCCTGAGAACAGAGATTAAAAGATTTGAGTGAAGATTACATATATAGAGTAGTAAAATAAATCAAAGGGGCATTGAGTTTTAAATAACAACTGGAGGGACCTTAAAAATGTAGAAAAGAGGCAAATGAGTTATACAAATCTGATTATCAGTAGGGGAAAGTTATGAAATATTACTCCAAGTCATCTAAACTGACTGACTGGCCTCCCCCCGAGCAAAGCTCGGCCCCCAGGTACTGTAGTGTTAAAAACGGATATGAGAAGGGTGTTACCACTCCAGTAGTCAGTAGTATTTTTTATTTACATTAGTCCTAAATTATCTGTTCTTGCCGTTGTGGAGTTATAACGGATAAGGGAATGGTGTTACCATTCCATTAGTAAAATGTTTGGTTTATTAATTATCTGCCCTTGCTGTTGTGGAGTTAAAACGGATAATAGAAGAGTGTTACCAATCCAGTACCTGCCTACATATCTTTAAAAATTCAGTCTTCGTTCATCCTCTTACGGGAAGAATGAGCGTACACCTAGTTTTATATACCAATAAAAAACTAATGGTTTTTCAACGTGATTCCATTTGACTTAATACAAATCTTTATTTCTTACTAAATCGTTTTATAAATAGTTCAGCTGTCAATCCTTTTGAAAATTATATCGCAATAAAGCCTGATTCATCTACAAAATAAGAGTGAAGTCGTATAATCACGGTGTCTAACAGAACACAAGTTTGAGCCGTGTAAGTTGTAGGGGTAAATCACTGGCACCACGTTGCTTCTAGCCGGCTGTCAGCGCGGTGCTTCGAGCCGGCTGTCAGCGCGGTGACGTAGTGGGTCACGTGACAGGGGGAGTCCGCTCACAGGCGAACTGTTACGGCCCTTCTTACCTAGCCCTGGTTTTACAACCCCTTGCCTTATGGGGACAATTTGACCTTATTTCTCTCTGACATTTAATTATTCCAAAATTACTGTTGCTAGAGTTCCTTGGGCCAATATTTTTAATTTTAACCATCTCCCATCATCTTCCAATATACCATCCGTCCAAAATTGATCTTTCAAAATTGTTCTTACACAATTAATAATATAAATACTTGTACATAATGAGGGTATAAGCAAACTTCTTAAGAAAAACTTACCTATTCGCATGACATACATGGTAAAACGAAAGCCTAGAAGCATGGACCACCATAGAAGTATTTAACTAGACCTCCTGAAAACATTTTGGGGGTTTAGCTATAATCTATATAAATAAAGCAGAGTTATTGTCTGTGTGTGGATCACCGAACGGCTAAACTACAAGGAATTAAGGCATGACATTTTCAGGATAGGTTCCTTTAGGTTACAGCTGTTGCACCTGACTCTCAGTTTCCTCTAAATCCTCTAGGGCTACTCACCGTGGGGCATCCAAAGTTCCTATGTTAATCAAATGAGACCATACGGTTACAGTTTCCTGTTATTCATTTAATGTTATTCAAATAAACAGCTATTTTAAAACTAAATTTTATACCCTGGTGAAACCGGTATAATCAGCTAGTTTTAAATATATTTTTGCATTTATAACTATTATTACAATAACTAATATTATTTTTTACTCCAGCGGTTGCATTTATTGTTCAATTTACTTACAATGTGGTAGAGACGTTCCTTTCTACAAATCAGTTTGACAAATGTCGTTGGAAAAAACAATCGGAAAAGCCAGCTCCTTTTTTGCGGGGTTAAAAAAATCAAATTTGGTGTTTTTGGGCAGAGAGGGAAAAGAAAGCCCCGGATGTAAAGTTAATGACTAGTAAACAATAGAACGTGAACAACAAACATTTTTAAAACCCGATACCTACTTTTGAAACTAAGTGGACCGTCTCCTAACCTTAAAGATTGCATTGAAAATAAATAGAACCAGGAACAACAGAATAGCCAAAAAACGTTTTTTAATTTTCATACAAATTACGTGTTATATCAATACTGTATACGATTTGTTTTGGCTTCCCTCACCTCAGCGTGCAGCGTTTAAACTCATCTACATACTAATGGGTTTAAATCATTTTTTGTGGTAACCGATTTCTCAGATTTGTGGCATCATAGAATTATTAAACTTGGCATACTTATTAAGTACTATTATGAGATGCGTAGGATATTAATAATTTTGTGTTAGGGTATATAGGGGCTATGCCCTTTTGGCTTTAAAAATGTACATGTTATCCTTACGGGAACATGAGTTCTCATTTGCGTTAGGCTTTTCATTAAATAAACATTTCCGTTATTCAAATAAATATGTAGCACAACAGCAAGAACATATGATTCATAAATAAAGAATATTACTGTCTACTGGAATGATAACACCCTTCTCTTATCCACTTTAACTCTCCATTAAACAAAAATAAACCTGTTTGTGAGGGGGGAGTGGATGAAGAACGGAGAGAGAACGAGATGGAGAGGTTGTAGGCATAAATAAAAATATTACTGATTCTGGAATGGTAACGCCCTTCTTCTATTCGTTTTAACTTCACATTTAAAAAATTACCTGTGGATGAGGGTCAGGGAGGAGAGGGAGAGAGAGAGAGAGAAGCGCCCAACAGAACACACTTAAATTTTTCAATATTAGTCGACAGTAGGGGTGCTTGGAGGCTTCTGTATCAGGAGGAGCAGAGGAGCCCCCCCCCCCCCATCGGAGGCACGCACCGCACTCTCACCTTTTTGCCCAGGGGCCCGCACAGCACTCTTGCCTTTGGACTTAGCGTTTGACGCTTCCCCTCTTAGGCTATAATAAAATATTGTTTTTGTTTGTTTTTTGTTTTTTGTTTTTTTGGTACAGAGATAAACTACATTTGTTTATCTCTGTACCAACGGGTTTTTTTCTTTTATTATTTATTTTTTCATATTTAAAAAGTAACCTTAAAACTAATTTGATGAGGTCTCGCCAGTCATCCCCTCATCGGCTGCACGCGTCGCCCTCCTGTCTGGGAATGCGGATGCTGTAATTGGATACCTCGACGGGAGGGCGCAGATGTTCACACAAATAACCGTCACGTCACCCTCTTGTCTGGGAATGCGGATGCTGTAATTGGATACCTCGACGGGAGGGCGAAGATGTTCACACAAATAACCGTCGCGTCACCCTCCTGTCTGGGAATGCGGATGCTGTAATTTGATACCCCGACAGGAGGGTGCCCGACCCTTCAGGAACCCTATGTAGACCGCTCATATCGAGTTCCATTAGAGCAGGGTGGTCTTTACCCCAGACAGCGGTTGAGAGCCCCCTCGCGATTTTTTTTTGCGAACTTTTTTGCGAATTGTTTTTTGCGAACTTTTTTTAGGAATTTTTTTGCAAATTTTTTTGCAAATATTTTTTTGGCCATTTTTTTTTGCAAATTTTTTTGCGAACTGTTTTATGCGATTTTTTTGAAAATTTATTTTTTCAAATTTTTTTTACGAATGTTTTTTTTTGCGAACTTTTTTTGAAGATGTTTACAAAAAAGGGGCCCGCACCACACTTTTGACTTTTTTTGCATTTCTGGAATCTCCTCGTCAAGCCAAGCATTCTCAGTACCCACTTGACATACTTTGGATAATTAATACAAGAGTTTAGCAGGGTAACGCTACAACCAACAGAGCTAGCCCATCAGCACCTGCGGACAATTGAACTACCAGTGAATGCAAATTTTGCGGAGAATATAAAATTGCAATGCTTTGGATTAGAGCACTTGAAGGGGGGTGTATCGATACACCCCCCTTCAAGTACTCTACACCAAGGCAGCTGTTCACACAACCGACCGACTAGTCTAGTCTTGTCTGGGACGCAGCTACTGTAACTGGATACCCCAACAGGCTGGTGCTCGACGCAGGTGTTCACACAAAAAACCGACGAGTCGAGACCTGTCTGGGATCCAGCTGCTGTAACTGGATACCCCAACAGGCTGGCGCTCGACGCAGGTGTTCACACAAAAAACCGACAAGACGAGACCTGTCTGGGGTGCAGCTGCGCCCGACCCCAGCAGGAGCAGCAGGACCCCCACCCCGTCAAGGTTTCGTCTGTGACACTTTTACCAACCAAGGCGCCTGCACAAGCACTTGGAAGAAAATCTCCTCTTTTTAGAAAGATTTCCTTCTATTCCCTAACATGAAAAGCTTTTGTGGCCTTGAAAAAGGCCGATTATGATGGTGGGATCAGGTGGAGGCTAAGGTGATGGAAAACGTTTATTTTTTACTGTTGAAAAACTGTGTTACTTCATCCGGGTGCAGTTCATCCGTCCGCCGATTCCACCACATTTCGACAAGCATCATGTACTTCTGCTCCTCTTCAATGGGGTAAATATTCATCTTTTAGTACATGCCCCGCTGCCAATATTCCCATTCCAAGTCGTCCAGCGGGCAATGGTTCCACATGCCGTTTATTCCCCGTTGTCTGGAGTACAGAACGTCGTCAAGATCTTGGATAGTTGAACACACTTTTGGCTCATGAACGTACTTGAACTTTTTGTCAATGCGCCATAGCGCATTATTTCTTATGGAAATGCTTCAAGGTGCAATAATCGTCGTCTTTTCTGTTGTAGAATTCATCACCTTCGAAGTAATCATCATCATCGTCAAACGACCTATTCTTATTATTGATATTCATTGACGTTTCCGCCGCAACACATACATCTTCCAACTCGACGTCTGTGATGCTACAATCCCACTCGATGTTGTCCATGATCTCTTCGTAACTGTTGCCGCTTCGAAACTCAAGACTAAACTAAACTTGGCTGCTAGGGGCGGACCGTGCGCCGTGGAATGTTGGGCGCAGATGTACACACAAAAAACCGACACGTCGTAACCTGTCTGGGAAGTCGGATGCTGTAATTAGATACCCCGACAGGAGGGCGACCGACCTTGCAGGAACCCATAATTATAGACCACCCGCGTCGAATTCCGAGCAATAAATCACCAGTTGTCAAACACCCGAGGTCTCATTCATGTTCTAGTCTTCAACAATTCCTGAAGAATGGGGAAGAAAAAATCTCCCCCTAAGCCATTATGTGTTAGGGTGGAGCGAAAAATGACCTTGACCTACAATTTTTGTAATATGTTTTAATGCATTTTCCCTGCCCCAGCAGGAGCAGCAGGAGTCCCCCTCCTCCTGCTGATGACCTTGACCTACAATTTCATTTAATGCATTTTCCCTGCCTCAGCAGGAGCTGCAGGAGTCAAACAACCACAGTCTCATTCATGTTCTAGTCTTCATCAATTCCTGAAGTATGGGGGAGCGAAAATCTCCCCCTAACCCATTATGTGTTAGGAGGAGCGAAAATCTCCCCCTAGTAATTAAATCAATAACGACTATCGGGAATGCCTCTTCAACGACGTATTGAAAAGAACCATCAACACCAGGTTCCAGACTCGAAACCACCGCGTTGTATGATAGGTCTGCTCCAATTTGGGGTAGACCTAGTGTTTTTCTCTAACATGCATTTGTAGGACTTTAGCTGGGTTAGAGTAATTGAAGGGGGTGTATCGATACACCCCCCTTTGCAGTATATGTTCAAAGCATTACATTCATCTTTTTCATCCAAATTTGCATTCAATATCTGTTTTGCTCGTTCAATGTGTGTCTGTAAACTAATTGCTAAAAGTAATTACTAAAGGCGGCGAGGATGGGAAATATTAATAATGTTTATTTTTATTCTTAGTACACAACTAGTTTATTGAGAAAAACAAATTTCAAAATTCAATTTGCATACATTTGCAAAAAGAGTCCTCTGATCAGTGGGTGAGGCAGTACAGGAATACAAGGCAGTATTGACCACAGACCGGAGTGTTGTCACTTTGAATGTGATGCTCGTTGTACAGGTAGCGACGAGCGTTGCGTCTCAGGAATCCTTGGTAGAATTGAAAATGTGGAGGTTGACTGTGGCTGTCAAAAAATTCATTTATTCCCACTCCTTTGTTAAGGTAGAAAGCGACCAAGCGAGTGCCGTCTTCATTGTGTGGATCAGTATTCACAATCATAGCAGTAGATGGTGAGATATAATGCTGCAATTGATCCACAGCGTAGACACCAACATTCTCTACGGGCAGTTTAGCCATACACTTTTGCATCTCTAAGGTATTCATTCTACTGTGTCGACGCCGTCAGTAGTAGAAGAAAAAGTAGTACTAGTAGCAAAACAAAAACAGGAACTGGAATCACCCACAACATCATCAGCGTCATCATCAGAATCATCGATATTTGTACATAGATGTAACCAACCGCGTAATGCGATACAATTGGTTAGAGCGCATCGTGTGTGAGCTGTCTTGTGATGGCGACATTGCACTGCGTTTGTTGATAGTAGACTGTTGATTGACGATAGTGATCCGCAACCAATATTGCTGATATCAATGACATTAGTAGTACAGTGATCCGTGATGAAATTGCATCGTACAAACTCTTTTTTCTCAGTACCTTTGACATAGACAATCGGTCGTTTGACGAGACATGCACGTAACTTTTCTTCTAGCACATGATACCAGATATCACCTTGATCCCATTCCAATCCGTGACAGTGTTTTGTGAGCCAATAGCTTTCACGTAGTTTCTCTTGTGATAGGAAATCTCGACTGAATGGTGAT
The DNA here is from genome assembly GCA_963675035.1 of Allygus modestus. Lineage (NCBI taxonomy): Eukaryota > Metazoa > Arthropoda > Insecta > Hemiptera > Cicadellidae > Allygus > Allygus modestus. Next base: position 78,578,119 of record OY776114.1, on the reverse strand, counting down.
TTGGCAATATGATGCATTAGCAGTGTTCCACTAGCTAATTCCAAGACACACACTTCCTTCAGAATATAATCGCTATTTTTGTCCTTGAAACATTGAAAATCCAAAATAATGGGAGATGCTACATTTTTACGCGGTACTCTGCGTAAACAATCCATCTTGAATGAGTGTTGGTTGCCGACTGATTATGATTTAACCGACAAAGTCCACATTTAGATCGCGATGTTGATTAATTTCGATGACGTTGGCAAATCCGCATATACCAAACAGTTGCCAATCTCTGTGAGTGCAGGCATGCATTATACCACATCGATATCGATAGTAGCAACAGTAGTACTAGTAGTAGTAGTGGTCATCGACACATCGATCACTCTTCTTGATTCTTCCACAATGTGCATTATCTTGTACGTGACAACTGGTACTAACAGCGATCTTCATTGCCTATGTATTTAGTAACCAGATAGGAGCTGCTCTGTATGACAGTAGTAACAACCCTAGGTTCAAAGTTACAGAGGTTGCTCAAATCTTGAGCTACGTTAATCATAAAAAAGCACTTCTAGCACATGTTAGTGAACAATACAAGTCAACAGACTTAGAAACGAGAAACTTCAGTCTTTGCAATCCTTCACAAAGTCACTAAAAATACCAGAAACTAGATCAAATTACCTCGGAGTTTAAAACTAAAAATTATATGTATATATATATATATATATATATATATATATATATATATATATATATATATATATTGTGTAAGGAGACCCAGACCATGATTCAAATGTTGTCTGAACAGACCTCTAAAGAAGCAGTGTTGCCTGAATAACTTGACTTCGAGCCTTTATCGTATGTTAGTTCGTTAACAAAATAACTTGCACATTAACACGACGATCACTTTTCTTGCTTAAGTCACGATGTGCATAATGGCGTACGGGACGATTGGTAATAACAGCGTTTAAAGTAAACTGTGCACATTCGTTGTTATACGTCTTGTCACAGCAGGTTAGACATTCTCACATTCAACATCAATTACAATTGTAGACGTAATCTCATTTCATCTGTTGTGATTTAAGTCCACGTTAACTGTTGTACATCCTCCCGCGGCTCGTAAGTGTAATGAGTATTTAGTTTGACAATAAACTTCTCGAATGTTAGTACGTTAAATCGTAGCTTGTTCATTGACGCATCGATCCCTATTCTTGTTTCAGTCTCAATATGCATTATGGTGTACGTGACAGATGGTACTAACAACGCTTGAAATAAACTGCACACATGTGTTGTGATACATCCAGACACAACAAGTTAGATGCATCATTCTAACATTCATCATCAATTGAAATGTTATGCGTGGTATCATTTCATCTGGTGTAATTTGAGGGAATAACTCGACTACGAACCTTTATCGTATGTTAGTTCGTTAAGAACGTAACTTGTACATTGACGCATCGATCACTTTTCATGCTTAAGTCACAATGTGCAATATGATGTATGTGACGACTGGTAATAGCAATGCTTGAAGTAAACTGAGCACATGTGTTTCGATACGTCTTGTCACAGCAGGTTAGATTGCTCATTTCCCCATTCATCATCTATTACAATTGTATGCGTAATCTCATTTCATCGGTTGTAATTTAAGTCCGCGTTAACTGTTGTACATCCTCACACGGTTCGTAAGTGTAACGAGTATTTAATTTTACATTAAACTTTTCGTATGTCAATCCCAAGTAATCGGTGTTTGAAGTAGTTTACCTTTCCCTCAAGAATTATCACTAGCATTATAACATACGCGTTTAATAACCAGGTCGCACTTATAATATTTTTGTATACCGATAAAAATTCCAAGTAATCGAGGTTTGAAGAAGTTCGCACATTGATAAAAAAAAATCCAAGTAAACGATGTTTGAAGACGTTTGAGTTTTCACCATCACACAAGTTCCAATCTTGAGTAATGTCAACCCAAGAAAATGAAAGCTAACAGCATCACGTAGTTGTGTTAAGTTACGATAGATATAGTTAGGTTTATTAAGACTGTTTCCAGTTAGAAAGGGAAACATGGAGAGACTTATCTCATCGTTAGGTTACGATATCCAGTGTAAAGTTAGGTCCCTGCATAGAAATAGGAAACGTAGGCAGTTGTATCTCATCCTTAGGTTATTTTATACTCTGTTAAGTTAGGTTTAAGCTTATAGATAGGAAATATTGCCAGTAGTATCTCGTCGTTAGGTTAAGTCATGCTCTGTTAAGTTAGGTTTGTTGTTGATTATAAAAAAAATCTGTTCCTTAATGTCGGCGCGCGTAATTTAAAAAGGGTATAATCATAATGCGCGCGCCGACATAAGGTAAAGATTTTTTTATAATCAACAACAAACCTAACTTAACAGAGCATGACTTAACCTAACGGCACATCGTGACTTAAGCAAGAAAAGTGATCGTCGTGTTAATGTACAAGTTATTTTGTTAACGAACTAACATACGATAAAGGCTCGAAGTCAAGTTATTCAGGCAACACTGCTTCTTTAGAGGTCTGTTCAGACAACATTTGAATCATGGTCTGGGTCTCCTTACACAATATATATATGCACTTAAAAGACATATATACATAGCATTATATACATATAATTTGTAGTTTTAAACTCTGAGGTAATTTGATCTAGTTTCTGGTATTTTTAGTGACTTTGTGAAGGATTGCAAAGACTGAAGTTTCTCGTTTCTAAGTCTGTTGACTTGTATTGTTCACTAACATGTGCTAGAAGTGCTTTTTTATGATTAATGTAGCTCAAGATTTGAGCAACCTCTGTAACTTTGAACCTAGGGTTGTTACTACTGTCATACAGAGCAGCTCCTATCTGGTTACTAAATACATAGGCAATGAAGATCGCTGTTAGTACCAGTTGTCACGTACAAGATAATGCACATTGTGGAAGAATCAAGAAGAGTGATCGATGTGTCGATGACCACTACTACTACTAGTACTACTGTTGCTACTATCGATATCGATGTGGTATAATGCATGCCTGCACTCACGGAGATTGGCAACTGTTTGGTATATGCGGATTTGCCAACGTCATCGAAATTAATCAACATCGCGATCTAAATGTGGACTTTGTCGGTTAAATCATAATCAGTCGGCAACCAACACTCATTCAAGATGGATTGTTTACGCAGAGTACCGCGTAAAAATGTAGCATCTCCCATTATTTTGGATTTTCAATGTTTCAAGGACAAAAATAGCGATTATATTCTGAAGGAAGTGTGTGTCTTGGAATTGGCCAGTGGAACACTGCTAATGCATCATATTGCCAAATCACCATTCAGTCGAGATTTCCTATCACAAGAGAAACTACGTGAAAGCTATTGGCTCACAAAACACTGTCACGGATTGGAATGGGATCAAGGTGATATCTGGTATCATGTGCTAGAAGAAAAGTTACGTACATGTATCGTCAAACGACCGATTGTCTATGTCAAAGGTACTGAGAAAAAAGAGTTTGTACGATGCAATTTCATCACGGATCACTGTACTACTAATGTCATTGATATCAGCAATATTGGTTGCGGATCACTATCGTCAATCAACAGTCTACTATCAACAAACGCAGTGCGATGTCGCCATCACAAGACAGCTCACACACGATGCGCTCTAACCAATTGTATCGCATTACACGGTTGGTTACATCTATGTACAAATATCGATGATTCTGATGATGACGCTGATGATGTTGTGGGTGATTCCAGTTCCTGTTTTTGTTTTGCTACTAGTACTACTTCTTCTTCTACTACTGACGGCGTCGACACAGTAGAATGAATACCTTAGAGATGCAAAAGTGTATGGCTAAACTGCCCGTAGAGAATGTTGGTGTCTACGCTGTGGATCAATTGCAGCATTATATCTCACCATCTACTGCTATGATTGTGAATACTGATCCACAAAATGAAGATGGCACTCGCTGGGTTGCTTTCTACCTTAACAAAGGAGTATGAATAAATGAATTCTTTGACAGCCACAGTCAACCTCCAAATTTTCAATTCTACCAAGGATTCCTGAGACGCAACGCTCGTCGCTACCTGTACAACGAGCATCACATTCAAAGTGACAACACTCCGGTCTGTGGTCAATACTGCCTTGTATTCCTGTACTGCCTCACCCACTGATCAGAGGACTCTTTTTGCAAATGTATGCAAATTGAATTTTGAAATTTGTTTTTCTCAATAAAGTAGTTGTGTACTCAGAATAAAAATAAACATTATTAATATTTCCCATCCTCGCCGCCTTTAGTAATTACTTTTAGCAATTAGTTTACAGACACACATTGAACGAGCAAAACAGATATTGAATGCAAATTTGGATGAAAAAGATGAATGTAATGCTTTGAACATATACTGCAAAGGGGGTGTATCGATACACCCCCCTTCAATTACTCTAACCCAGCTAAAGTCCTACAAATGCACGTTAGAAAAAACACTAGGTCTACCCCAAATTGGAGCAGACCTATCATACAACGCGGTGGTTTCGAGTCTGGAACCTGGGGTTGATGGTTCTTTTCAATACGTCGTTGAAGAGGCATTCCCGATAGTCGTTATTGATTTAATTACTAGGGGGAGATTTTCGCTCCTCCTAACACATAATGGGTTAGGGGGAGATTTTCACTCCCCCATACTTCAGGAATTGTTGAATACTAGAACAAGAATGCGTCTGCGGGTGTTTGGCAACTGGTGTTCTATTGATGTAAACTACTTGGAATTGAAAATTCAAAGGGGTGAGTGATTCCCTTACTCCTTGGGGAGTTCGACTAGCACTTTCGACGTCGTTTTGCGATATTTTTCTAAACATGTTCTCTGATTGCTTCTTTAGGGTTAGCGTAGCTCAATATTGTAGCTACATCCAAAGCTTTCAACCATGGTTTACAAGGAAAATGGGTTAGGGGGGAGATTTTCGCTCCCCCATACTTCAGGAATTGTTGAAGACTAGAACATGAATGAGACTGTGGTTGTTTGACTCCTGCAGCTCCTGCTGAGGCAGGGAAAATGCATTAAAATAAATTGTAGGTCAAGGTATCCAGCAGGAGGAGGGGGACTCCTGCTGCTCCTGCTGGGGCAGGGAAAATGCATTAAAAATATTACAAAAATTGTAGGTCAAGGTCATCAGCAGGAGGATGGGAACTCCTGCTGCTCCTGCTGGGGCAGGGAAAATGCTATAAAAAATTGTAGGTCGAGGTCATTTTTCGCTCCACCCTAACACATAATGGCTTTGGGGGAGATTTTTGCTCCCCCATTCTTCAGGAATTGTTGAAGACTAGAACATGAATGAGACCTCGGGTGTTTGACAACTGGTGATTTATTGCTCGGAATTCGACGCGGGTGGTCTATAATTATGGGTTCCTGCAAGGTCGGTCGCCCTCCTGCCAGGGTATCTAATTACAGCATCCGACTTCCCAGACAGGTTACGACGTGTCGGATTTTTGTGTGTACAGCTGCGCCCAACAGCCCACGGCGCACGGTCCACCCCTAGCAGCCAAGTTTAGTTTAGTCTTGAGTTTCGAAGCGGCAACCCAAATTGGAGCAGACCTATCATACAACGCGGTGGTTTCGGGTCTGGAACCTGGTGTTGATGGTTCTTTTCAATACGTCGTTGAAGAGGTATTCCCGATAGTCGTTATTGATTTAATTACTAGGGGGAGATTTTCGCTCCCCCTAACACATAATGGGTTAGGGTGGGGATTTTTGCTCCCCCATACTTCAGGAATAATTGTTGAAGACAAGAACAAGAATGAGACTGTGTGTGTTTGACACCTGTTGATCTAATGATTTAATTACTAGGGGGAGATTTTCGCTCCCCCATACTTCAGGAATTGTTGAATACTAGAACAAGAATGCGTCTGCGGGTGTTTGGCAACTGGCGTTCTATTGATGTAAACTACTTGGAATTGAAAATTCAAAGGGGTGAGTGATTCCCTTACTCCTTGGGGAGTTCGACTAGCACTTCCGACGTCGTTTTGCGATATTTTTCTAAACATATTCTCTGATTGCTTCTTTAGGGTTAGCGTAGCTCAATATTGTAGCTACATCCATAGCTTTGAACCATGGTTTACAAGGAAAATGGGTTAGGGGGGAGATTTTCGCTCCCCCATACTTCAGGAATTGTTGAAGACTAGAACATGAATAAGACTGTGGTTGTTTGACTCCTGCAGCTCCTGCTGAGGCAGGGAAAATGCATTAAAAGAAATTGTCGGTCAAGGTCATCAGCAGGAGGAGGGGGACTCCTGCTGCTCCTGCTGGGGCAGGGAAAATGCATTAAAAAATATTAAAAAATTTTAGGTCAAGGTCATCAGCAGGATGATGGGAACTCCTGCTGCTCCTGCTGGGGCAGGGAAAATGCATTAAAAAATTGTAGGTCAAGGTCATTTTTCGCTCCACCCTAACACATAATGGCTTAGGGGGAGATTTTTGCTCCCCCATTCTTCAGGAATTGTTGAAGACTAGAACATGAATGAGACCTCGGGTGTTTGACAACTGGTGATTTATTGCTCGGAATTTGACGCGGGTGGTCTATAATTATGGGTTCCTGCAAGGTTGGTCGCCCTCCTGTCGGGGTATCTAATTACAGCATCCGACTTCCCAGACAGGTTACGACGTGTCGGTTTTTTGTGTGTACATCTGCGCCCAACAGCCCACGGCGAACGGTCCGCCCCTAGCAGCCAAGTTTAGTTTAGTCTTGAGTTTCGAAGCGGCAACAGTTACGAAGAGATCATGGACAACATCGAGTGGGATTGTAGCATCACAGACGTCGAGTTGGAAGATGTATGTGTTGCGGCGGAAACGTCAATGAATATCAATAATAAGAATAGGTCGTTTGACGATGATGATGATTACTTCGAAGGTGATGAATTCTACAACAGAAAAGACGACGATTATTGCACCTTGAAGCATTTCCATAAGAAATAATGCGCTATGGCGCATTGACAAAAAGTTCAAGTACGTTCATGAACCAAAAGTATGTTCAACTATCCAAGATCTTGACGACGTTCTGTACTCCAGACAACGGGGAATAAACGGCATGTGGAACCATTGCCCGCTGGACGACTTGGAATGGGAATATTGGCAGCGGGGCATGGACTACAAGATGAATTTCTACCCCATTGAAGAGGAGCACTTATACGCCATTGAACATGAGCAGAAGTACATGATGCTTGTCGAAATGTGGTGGAATCGGCGGACGGATGAACTGCACCCGGATGAAGTAACACAGTTTTTCAACAGTAAAAAATAAACGTTTTCCATCACCTTAGCCTCCACCTGATCCCAACATCATAATCGGCCTTTTTCAAGGCCACCAAAGCTTTTCATATTAGGGAATAGAAGGAAATCATTCTAAAAAGAGGAGATTTTCTTCCAAGTGCTTGTGCAGGTGCCTTGGTTGGTAAAAGTGTCACAGACGAAACCTTGACGGGGTGGGGGTCCTGCTGCTCCTGCTGAGGTCGGGCGCAGCTGCACCCCAGACAGGTCTCGTCTTGTCGGTTTTTTGTGTGAACACTTGCGTCGAGCGCCAGCCTGTTGGGGTATCCAGTTACAGCAGCTGGATCCCAGACAGGTCTCGACTCGTCGGTTTTTTGTGTGAACACCTGCGTCGAGCGCCAGCCTGTTGGGGTATCCAGTTACAGCAGCTGCATCCCAGACAAGACTGGACTAGTCGGTCAGTTGTGTGAACAGCTGCCTTGGTGTAGAGTACTTGAAGGGGGGTGTATCGATACACCCCCTTCAAGTGCTCTAATCCAAAGCATTGCAATTATATTCTCCGCAAAATTTGCACTCACTGGTAGTTCAATTGTCCGCAGGCGCTGATGGGCTAGCTCTGTTGGTTGTAGCGTTGCCCGGCTCAACTCTTGTATTAATTATCCAAAGTATGTCATGTGGGTACTGAGAATACTTGGCTTGACGAGGAGATTCCATAAATGCAAAAAAAAGTCAAAAGTGTGGTGCGGGCCCCTTTTTTGTAAACATCATCCAAAAAAATATTTGCAAAAAATTTGCAAAAAAATCGCAAAAAAAGTTCGCAACAAAAATTGCCAAAAAAATTTTGAAAAAAAAGTTCTCAAAAAAATTCGCGAGGGGGCTCTCAACCGCTGTCTGGGGTAAAGAACACCCTGATCTAATGGAACTCGATATGAGCGGTCTATATAGGGTTCTTGAAGGGTCGGGCACCCTCCTGTCGGGGTATCAAATTACAGCATCCGCATTCCCAGACAGGAGGGTGACGCGACGGTTATTTGTGTGAACATCTGCGCCCTCCCGTTGAGGTATCCAATTACAGCATCCGCATTCCCAGACAGGAGGGTGACGTGACGGTTATTTGTGTGAACATCTGCGCCCTCCCGTCGAGGTATCCAATTACAGCATCCGCATTCCCAGACAGGAGGGCGACGCGTGCAGCCGATGAGGGGATGACTGGCGAGACCTCATCAAATTAGTTTTAAGGTTACTTTGTAAATATGAAAAAATAAATAATAAAAGAAAAAAACCCGTTGGTACAGAGATAAACAAATGTGGTTTATCCCTGTACCAACAAAAAAAAACAAAAAAAAACAAAAACAATATATTATTAAAGCCTAAGAGGGGAAGCGTCAAACGCTAAGTCCAAAGGCAAGAGTGCTGTGCGGGCCCCTGGGCAAAAAGGTGAGAGTGCGGTGCGTGCCTCCGATGGGGGGGGGGCTCCTCTGCTCCTCCTGATTGATGCTCACACAAAAAAAATACAAAAAAAAATCGGGGGGTGCTCCTCCTGCTCCTCTGCTCCTCTGCTCCTCCTGATACAGAAGCCTCCAAGCATCCCTACTGTCGACTATATATTCAAATAATATTTGGTCAAATTTCGACTATTGGGCGGTCTTTAGTTTTGATTGAAGTGTTAACATACTATGCATGGTATATATATAGTTAACTTCTTTATTAAAGTTAACTATGTAAGTAACCATAATGATGTGTTTTAAAAGTAGTCTGGTCACTTAAAAAAGTTAAATTTTGTTTTTCTTACCCTTTTTTCGGTCTAATATTTGACAGCTTTCCGTTTTATGAGTACGTGCTTTTTTGGTCATGGCTGTATGATGTAATCTGTTGTGGTGGGGCATAATTATGTAATATTTTTATGTAATTAATGTAAATAGGTGGGGGAAATCATTATGCACTGTTCAACAATTTGATAATACTGAATATTGTTATGTTTATTTAGTTTGTTATATAGCTTTTTCCATGTATTAAACAATTGTTATTTTTCAGATTACAAGCAAAGTATTCTTGGTTTTTGTAATTCTACAACTAATAACGCCAACGAGGGAGAGCACATAGAACAGAGGAGACTCGAGAATGCTGATCCAGAAGGAGTGTTTGATGAATTTCCAATGATCATTTTTGTTCGTTGATTTTACTTTATTTGTTGAGCTATTTAAAACCTTTTCAACCATTGAAATAAAATGTATTCCAATCCTAGGTTTACACTTATTTTTCTATTTATTAAAATATATATTCACTTCACAAGAGAGTTATTTAATTATTAAGTTAAGTGGTTTTTTAAGCACTGAAAAGGGTTTTTTTACTCTACATTCCTGATGTGTTTACTTTGGTTCTTCTACCTTTCTTCAATAACCAGTTCAAGCCGTTCATTTCACGATTCGTATATGATGAACAAGTTGGCTGCTGTTATAAGCTCTCCTTTTCATAAATGGAGGAAAACAATCGCACCACCCTACTTGTTGATTTTTTTGCGCGGTTACAATACTTTATGTTAATGCTATTTTTTATAGTCATCAGCGTTGGCAACTTTTTAGGCGTTTGTTGTCTGGTCATGTTGAGGTTCCATACAAAGGTTAACTGACGATCGACGATCTAAAAACCAGCTGAGATATGTCTGGTCATGTTGAGGTTGTAGACAAAGGTTAACTGACGATCGACGATATATAAACCGGCTGAGATATGTCTGGTCATGTTGAGGTTGCAGACAAAGGTTAACTGACGATCGACCATCTATAAACCAGCTGAGATATGTCTGGGCATGTTGAAGTTGTAGACAAAGTTTAACTGACGATCGACGATCTATAAACCAGCTGAGATATGTCTGGTCATGTTGAAGTTGTAGACAAAGTTTAACTGACGATCGACGATTTACAAACCATCTGAGACATGTCTGGTCATGTTGAAGTTGCAGACAAAGGTTAACTGACGATCGACCATCTATAAACCAGCTGAGATATGTCTGGTCATGATAAATTTGTAGACAAAGGTTAACTGACGATCGACCATCTATAAACCAGCTGAGATACGTCTGGTCATGTTGAAGTTGTAGACAAAGGTTAACTGACGATCGACGATCTATAAACCAGCTGAGATATGTCTGGTCATGTTGAAGTTGCAGACAAAGGTTTACTGACGACCGACCATCTAAAAACCAGCTGCGATAGGTCTGGTCATGTTGAAGTTGTAGACAAAGGTTAACTGACGATCGACCATCTATAAACCAGCTGAGATATGTCTGGTCATTTTGAAGTTGCAGACAAAGGTTAACTGACGATCGACGATCTATAAACCAGCTGAGATATGTCTGGTCATGTTGAAGTTGCAGACAAAGGTTAACTGACCATCGACCATCTGTAAACCAGCTGAGATATGTCTGACGGAAGAAAATGCAGCTATTTTAACATTACACCACAAGACCCAAATTCGAATATGGTTGAGAAATCGTAACTTTTGCCAAATATTAGGAATTATTCTGTTTAGTTAATGCTAATTGTGCATTTTCGTCCCACTAATTTAAAGTCCTACATATTTGAGTAATTTTAATCCAGGATTAAAATCATAATAAGTGTAATTTTTTTATTTTCAATGCTATAAAACAGCAACAAGTGCCAAATTCATTTGTGATGGTTCGAAAACCCTAAAAGTAATTAACTAATTTATTACAATAATTAAATTCATTTAAACAAACAGCGTAAAATAATATTAAAATATAGAATCAGAAAGTCGGGTAAGATTTATTTAGTTGCAACATCACGGTTAGAATATTTTCAAGTCTTAACAGGAGCCACGGGATTCACAAAACACGCGTAGTGATCTGAAACGCGGGAATCACGGGAACGGAGAGTTACCGTCAGCGGTTCTATGAATATAGTCCCCAAGGGACGTATCTCATTGGTTGAGCGATCACATGACCCATCCAACCGATTTGGAGAGGAGCGGTGCTCCGGGCACTCTACAAGAAGTCCTCGGTGCAACAGGTCGTGTGTTAGTATCTTTCTGCAGTGGGACCCCGGGATATTCGATCGTCGTTTGAATTAGTATTATAATTATTAGTCGGAGTGATCTCAGAGAGACACCAGGGCAGTTAGTATTATTAACAATCGTGAACGAGGCCTCAGTATAGAGTAGTCAAATTTTCATTAACTCAAGTTCGAGTCACCGGAGTGTTAATACTTAACATAAAAAGACATAAATATAACAAAATATTACTATTTACCATTAAAAATAGCTCAAAAAACTAAATAATTTAGTAATTTGAATTACTATTCTGCGATTGCTGGTTTCTGAGAAAATTGAAATTTTCATTTAGCGGTAAACGCAGAACGTTGTCCTATGTTATTCTTATGGGGAATACAAAAACTACTATTTCTCTCTTATTTACTCATCAATTTCATTCAAACTGGATATGCTTGTCAATTTAGCATTGCCCAACAGAGGTAATTCGATATATGTTGCCCCTTATTAACACTGGGGGGAATAGGGGGCATTTCCCCTCTTAAAACCACGAGTGTAGCAATGGATTATGTAGTGCCTCCAAAGCAGGGGTTTGGGTGGATGTTTTTTAAAACAACTTGTTTACAATATTTTATGTACATTCGACCGTGCTTTGTATTCTATATTTAGTAAATAAAAAGTAATTTATTCATTAAAGTTGGGCTAAAAGGAAGAAAGTATGTGTCAGCTTCCTGACACCGTTTAATGTTTCCTGGTCCCATATCACAAACGATGCAGCAGTAAGCAAGTAAGTAAGGATACCAAATGACTGCCCCATAGTCAATCCTTGAGCGAACAAGTGAGAATAAGAAGAGAATAAGGATTGTTTTTAATAACATATATTTTTAATGAAACCAATAAATGAATACGACTATTTAATACTGATCAAGATATAACGAACCAGACCAAGATCATTGAGTGAGGCCTTCCTACACAAATGAGTAACATCCATCTTATAGTCTTATAAAATCTGGAAATGCGGTGTTCATTTGGAGCCATCACTTGGTTGTACCTTGGAACTGATTCACGTCCTTTCAAATAAATGTAGAAGTCTCGTCTGGGGTAAAAAATGAAGCCTACATGCTGACCGCCATTTTCCTCAGGTAACCAATCAAACCCTCTCTTCACAAGACAATGTTTTTGATAGAATCTCCTTTTTACATCAAGAACATATTCAGATGAAAAATTTAATTATAATATCTTAACAATGAATCACAACAGCTGGATGGACAATGATGAGTAACATTAAATTGATATAAACAGATTAAATAACAATCAATAAATGTTATAACACTGTAACAACAACACTCAGAATAATCAATACGATACACATACAGAAAATCTAATAACGAGATACACTCTTTACAATGAAATACCAATGGTTCCTGTTAATGTTAGTCTGCAGATCCTCTCTGCGGCGAGGCCTCTAGATATATTTATATATTTATAAAAATAACATTATTTTTAGGACGAAATGATACAACTTTTAGAGAATTTCCCCAAGAAACTAATACCGTCGGTGGCTTGGTAAGACTTAAGCCTTATAAGGTCCCCAGACCCCAAAAACACGATTTGTTCGAAACTGTATATGTATATATATATATATATATATATATATATATAAGTATATATCTGTGTGTGTGTGTGTGTGTGTGTGTGTGTGTGTGTGTGTGTGTGTGTGAGCACGATAACTCTCGTAAAAATTATCCGATTTTGATTAAATTTAGTATGAACGTGTAAAGCAGCATTTATGACTAAGTTCGAAAACCAGACAGATCGACCTATCGGAAGGGGTATTTTGGGGGGGTTTTGTAGGTACCCAAAAATGTTTTTTTTTAGTTTTATACATATAGGTTTGAAAAGTCTAATTTTAGCTTCCCATTGGATTCAGCTTAAAAATACGCACAATTTGGTGTTTTGATCATAACTCTACGTCAAATGCAGAGATATTGAAAGTGACAGTATGTTGTCCAATGTTATTCTTAAGGAGAATAAGAAAAATTGTATATCTCGCTTATTTATCAACTTATACTGATGAAACTTGGTATATTGCTTCATATCGTTGTGGTCTATTGATATTTATTTGAAAATGTTTTGGCTGATAGTTCCCGTAGCAGCAAACCTGCGTACTCAACTCCCATGTTATTCTTATGGAGAATAAGTAACTTGTTACCTCCCTTAATTATGAACATAAAATTAATAAAATTTGGTATGTGGCTTTACCTTTTTGAGTTATATTTATATTTGTATAAACTCCCATTTTTGTGTTCCGTGCTTCAGCAACCCTCCATACTCAGCCACCATGTTGTTCTTATGGAGAATAATTAAAATGTTATAAATCGTTTATTTATGAATGTATATTGATGAAACATGGTATGTGGCTTTATGTGGTGTTAAGATACATATATATGCTGAGAAATTTGCTGAGTACGCAGGTTTGCTGCTACGGGGGTATTAATTGTTGTTCTACGTTCAACCGTTGCAGAGATATTCAAAGTGCTAAACACAGTACGTTGACCAATGATATCCTTAAGGAGAATAAATAAAATTTGATATGTCCATTATTTAAGAATGTATATTGATGAAACTTGGTATGTGGCTTCAACTACTTGTGGTATATTGATATTTGCACAAAAACACTTTTTTTTTATTTTACCCCTAGCAGCAAACCTACGTACTCGACCCGCATGTTATTCATATGGAGAATACATAAACCTTTGTATCTCCCTTAGTTATGAACCTAAGTTAATAAAACTTCGTATGTAGCTTCGCCTGGTTGAGTTATATCGATAATTGCCAAAAAAACATTTCTTACCTTCCTCGTTGCAGAAAACCTGCGTACTCAGCCCTAATGTTATTCTTATGGAGAATAAATATAATGCTATATATCACTTAATAATGAATGGATTTTTGTGAAACTTGGTAAGTGGCTCTAGCTAGTAGTGAGACCCATATATATGCATTGAAAATTTTCTGAGTACGTAGGTTTGCTGCGACGGGAGTATTTTAATTATTACAGTTTTTTATTAAATATTACGGTTCCTGAGCAAATAAGATTTGAAAAATAAAAATGGCTGCTTTTTTGAATTGGCACAAATAGAAACTTGATACTCTGTAAAAAATTAGGTCCTATTATTCATACTTACATCATACATGCACCAAGTTTTAATTTGATATCTTAAGTGGTTAAAAAGTTATGTTTATTTATGTAAAAGACACATGCAGACCGACAGACTGAAAACGAAAAGAGTTAGGACTTATGTAATATTGCATATTTTGCTTGTTTTAACCTGCTGAACAACCTGGTAAAATTTGATCAAATGGTAGCGAGACACCCTATATAATGAGATTGGAGATCTTGATACATAATTTTAACTTCTGACAAAATATCATTCCAGACCTAGTTAATAACTGCTAGGGAAAGTATATGCTGATAGTAGTCGTTAGGTGACTGGTAGACAATCCACGCTTACAGCTAGGCAGATAATCTGAAATATACGCAATCTACAAAGTGCTCTTTTATGAAGTTGGATATATGTTAAAAGACTAGCTGACATGTTCTTTTTCAAAAGCAAAAAGTATTTTTTAGCAGAAAATTTTTTTGCCGAAAGCCTCCCACTCATTTATCAGCATAATAAGTGTTTTACGTTTTTGTTTTAACTAACATGACGTAGCTTTGGCAACTAAATGTTTAGAGAAATTACTATTCAATTACTATAATATACGCTTAAAACTTACTATTTCATATGCAACTAATCACAACCAAATACTTATAATGTATACAATGTATCTATTCTTTATACATATAGCGTCTATGTTTTTTACTTCTAAATGGCATCTTAAAGGTACTTTTCGTTATAACAAAATTTATACAAAATAAATAATGGTGTTAGAGGATAAAAATCACAAGACAAAATACAGCATATAAAGATTTAACAATATGGATTTTTGGCATATGTAAACATGTCCATCCGCCTAAAAGTGGACTGTGTTGTGTAGAACAACTGATTTGCACATCTTCATTGTGATCAAATCAAACCAAACCGCTTGGTTGTCATTTGACTACGTACGTTATTGACAACCGTCACGTTTTGTTAAAAAGTAAGCAGGATGAATAAAAAGTAAAAAATATAACTGAAACCAGAGCAGTAAAATTATTATAATGACTAGTGGCTTGAAGGGGTCATACCCCTAGCCTTTCTCCTAAACTTTTACTCTTTACAAGCTGATGAAAATTAACAATAGTGGCTTACAGGGGGCTATAACCCCTAACATATGGTTTTTGTGTAAGTGGATAATCACAGGTGATGATTAGTTCATTTTGCTTATTAACAAAAACATTGTAGTGATAGTTCCATAAGAAAATCATTGGATCTTTGAAGTCCAGTGGGGTGTAGCCCACGTAATTTTGGACATTTCTGATATTTTTCCCACCGTCCTTGGACCTCAAGCTTTAAAATGAATCACCATAATCTAACTTAACTTCTTCCTGGTTCGAGATATTTCGTGGGGACCGATTCGCTTACGAAATTAAATATATAGATGAGTAAAAACACTTGTCAGTTCGTAAACAAAGTAGACACGTAATCACATGTTTTAATGTAAACAAAGTAGACATTTTTAAATCCCAATGCTTTTGTTACGGGGGTGTTTTACGTTATTTCCTTTTTGCTAGAAGTAACTTTGTAGGAATATTGCTATTTTTTCCGAGTCTTTGGGATCAAGACCTTCAATTTGAGTCGTCTCCCATCATCCTGCGATTTGCCAAACTCCCACAATCTTTACTTAAATATTTCGCTTACAGAATTATACAGAGTGTTACAAAAAAAGGTGCACTGGCTATATATTTTCTGATTCTATACCCAAAAATAATCAAAACATGTAGTTAGACACTTTTTTTAATTCCGCTCCGTTTAGCGTCAGTCGGAATGTTTGTGTTTTTTACTAAATTTAGTATATCTTTTGAACCGTTAAAGGTACTGTTTTTAAACTTGGCATACTTGGCCTGTACCTAACGATGTTTCAGTATTGAATAAGTTTCTATATTTTACCGTTTTTTAATGGCGGCCATTTTCTTCAAAGCTTAATGTCTTAAAAACCTTAATAATTAGCAAAAGACTAAGAATCCAAAAAATTGTCTTTTTGTCCTAAACGTTCTGTAATAATCTCACCATTACTTTTGGACAAAAACACAAAACTTTTTGGATTCTTACAGGCTTTTGCTAATTATTAATTTTTTAAAGATAATTAGCTTTGAAAAACAACATAGTTTGTTTTAATATTAGTATCGTTAACTCTACTACTCATTCCTATCAAAAGAAGTGTTGAATATTATTAAAGCTATTTAATCTATTTTTTTCTTTTACAAACTGTATATGCAATTCTTATAAAAAGAATAAAAATATCCCCACAATTGTTGGAAATTTAATTTGACCTGCTTAAGTATTTATTGAATGATTTGGTAAACTTCTTCACACTATATATGTGTTGAACGTTAAATTATATCTGTTTACTTGGAGAAATATACAACCGAAAGGGCATTAAATATATTCGGCCAAAACCTCATCCCTCAGTTAACGCATTAATATTTAGAGGGCCCCTACCTTGCAAAAGGTAAAATAAAGTATACATATAAAATACCCTCGTCGCAGCAAACCTGCGTACTAAGCGAATTTCCAATGCATGTATATGTTTCTTACCACCACATAAAGCCATTTACCAAGTTTCATAAAAATACATTTATAAATAAGTGATACATAGCAATTTATTTATTCTCCATAAGAATAACATTAGGGCCGAGTATGCAGGTTTGCTGCAACAAGATATAAAAGAATTTTTTTTACAATTTTTTTGCAATTATCAATAGAATTCAACCAGGTGAAGCTATGAACCAAGTTTTAATCATTTATGTTCATAATCAAGGGAGATATAAAACTTTACTTATTGTCCATGAGAATAACATTAGGGCTGAGTATGCGGGTTTGCTGCTTCGGGGACAATCAACAAAAATAATTTTGTTTGTGCAAATACCAATATACACTACTATTTGAAGCCGTATACCAAGTTTCATCAATATAAATTCATAAATAATCGAGATATAAAATTTTAATTATTCTCCATAAGGATAACATTGGACATCGTACTGTGTTTAGCACTTTGAATATCTCTGCAACGAATAGACGTAGAATCACAATTTAAACACCGAAATGATTGTTTTGTAGAGCTGAACGGATTGGTATTAGCAAATGTCAAGTTTACATTAAAATTAACTGTGGAACTGCTAAAACCCTTTTCCCCATAAGATTAACATGGAGATTTTATGAAATCGTTTTTTGGATATTCCCCACAACGATTTAACCTAGGTTAATAATTCAAAATACCATATTATTTGTTTTTAAGCTCTATAAAATGGTCAAAACCAAAATTGAGTGTTTTAAAAATGTTAGGGTAAAAAATTCAAAAAACTGTTTTTTGGCAAATTTAAAACCCCCTTCCCATCGTTTGGATCGTTTGGTTTTCGAACTTAAGTCATGAATGTTGCTTTACACGTTTGTGCCAAATTTCAGCGAAATAGGATGTTTTTTACTCAAGTTGTCGAGTTAACGGACACACACACACACACACACACACACATATATATATATATATATTAATTAAATAATATTAATTTGAACGAATTGTGTTTTTGGCATCTGGGAACCTCAAAACAAAAAGTTATCATGGTCTCGGGCTTAAGTATTACCATGAGACCTACGGTAATAGCTTCTTCCCTATAGAAGGAAATTCGCTAAAAAAAAACTAAACTAGCTACGTCAAAACCATAATATATAAGTTATAAAGAGTAAAATATTAACATTTATCGTCATAAGGCATGTATTTCTCAATAAAAATGAAGAGAAAACTGTTCAAGCAAATCTCACTGCGCGAATGACATATGATGGAGACATGCGCCAAAACGTTTGGGAGTTCTTGAATACTGTTACTATTACTGTAATCTGTTGTGTACGAATTGTGGGAAATGAATATTATGTTCCTGCCATTCTATAACTAGTTGGCTATTGCATAAATTATTTCAGTAGAAATATGGATGTATGGGGAACTTTTGTAAGTCTGATGTTGTAACCTTAATTTTGTTTTAATAAAACCTCAGCTCGGGAACCAGGGCAACTATCCCCCTTTCGCCCTGTGCGCGGCCCTGCTTTGATTTGTTAAAATTCACCTCGTAAAACTACCTCAACCCCTTATTTAAGTGAAATGAAATCATTCACGAGTTCAAGATTTCTGGAGGAATATCTATGGAATAATGAAATTCTAGGGATAATGAAAAGCTAATGATTTGAGAAAACCCATGTATCGTTCTGGAAGGAGAGCGATTTCAGAAGTCTAAGTCAGCGAACACGGGCTGTTTTACATAACAAAGGAACTGGATTGGCAGACATTGTTAGCGTAAATTGAAATCTATCTTGCGTTCTTTGGAGACCCGCTCTAAGCTTCTTGCATTACGGTAAAAATCACAAGACAAAATACAGCATATAAAGATTTAACAATATGGATTTTTGGCATATTTAAACATGTCCATCCGCCTAAAAGTGGACTAATAAACTTTATTTTACATCCTTTGATGTATAAAAGTAAAATAAATACAATAATTGTTAACTAATTATTGTAGATTTTCAAAAATTCTTCAATTTCATAAATACATTTTGTTATTAATTTTAATTTCACTTCTTTTTTTAATTTTTTATCTGGCGACTCTTGTTTTCAAGTATAATTTTTTATATACTTTTCTTGACATTTCTTGTAATTTTTCTTGGTGTGACTGCATTTGATAAATTTTAATACTCTATCAAAATGAATAATCAATTATCATTTTGAAGATTACCTTCATAGCTAACTGCAAAAAATATACATTTCAAAACCATATAAATGATAATTTAACTGTTGATTCTCACTTATGTATTTGTGAACATAATGATATTTTGGGAGTTTGATACTGTGACTTTAATTTTCTTTTAATAAGACCTCAGCTCGGGCCCCAGCGCAATTATCCCCCTTTCACCCTGAGCGCGGCCCTGCATTTGATTTATTAAATCCACTTTACAGCGACAAGTTAAACTAACTCTAAACCGGTGCGCAAACAGCACACGGGCAATCCTTGTTGTTACTATCGTAAGTGAATGTAGTTTCTCATTGGAGATAAATTTGAGATTACAATTTCTACTTTCTGTGTTGATTTTGTATGAAATATTTAGCTTACTGTGATACAAAATACACTTGACCTTTGGCTCCGCAACGACTATGGCCTTACAAAATGCATCCGCGCAGTAGTCGTGCATGTCTTGCCAACGCTCCTGACAAGCCTCCTGATAAGCAGGCAATTCTCTACGGGCTGAGTCAGGCAGGCTGTACGAGTTGAGTAACTTTGTTGCAAGTTGAGTGAGAACAGTAGTAACCGCGACATAGAGAGGGCATACTCACCCTCGGCTTGTTTGGATGCTTTTACTGCCAACCACCCATCATAACTCAACCCCTAACTCGCATTTGCCTTGTTCAGTCCATCAGTGAAAAATAAAGGATGTACCATTTCCGCACCACACCACCACCACCACCACCACACCTTTCTGTGTTACCCAAAAAGACGGTGGATAAAGTTAATGGTTGTTTACGGTTGTGGTAAAGGTAATCAAAATGTATAACAAACTTTGTAACCCTTTCGGTATTCTACCTGTCTGAATTTGTATTTTATAGACTAACTAAACTTTATGAATATCTTGTCGTCAGATAGTTAAAATCAGTGGTAAATCCACTACATGACCCGCTGTGAAAACAGCGTTATCAAGAGGCTCCGTATACATAATACGTTGATAATATCCAAGTAAAATGTTTCGTAGGTTGAAAGAGGACACAGCCACAAATTAGAGCTCGCACGGAAGTCACAATCACAAACTCTGTGATTTAATTACAGGTAGGGCTACTTCACAAATTTCATAATCACACCTCATCGTTTGTAGGAAACAAACTAGTGCAGGCATGAAACTATTTAAGTGGTTTTCTCAATAATGTGTATTGGGACTGATCCAATAAAATGTATTGCACTGAAATTGTTATATTAACACGGTTTAAGGGTTACTTAAACTGCCTTATAACAATTGGTAACTATCTTTTCACTACACTAGGGCCTACTATGAGTTCAGCTGTTTTCGTTATGTGTTTACAACCTGCGAAACATCATATTTTCAACAGCTATTTTCAACAATAGATTGTTTACTACCGAAAGTAACATTGTTTACAACCGAAAATTTTCCACTGTCAACAACTTAATAACCTAAACACATTCTTGCTATCGTTTCACCAACTGAAATGGAAGTCAAACAAACAACAATATTTTGAATGTAATGAATAAAATTCCTAATAAAGGAATATCTATTTCTAATAAAAAAAACTGTACAAATACATTTTATTTCTGTATGATACTTTTTTAACTCTGCAAATAATGCAATGTATTCATAATTGTTTTCTCGAATTGTTTTATTTTAGTTATTTAACAAATTAAATTTAGTGTTTCAAGAGCCTAAAGATAAATACAACGTATTTGAAAAGCCTCGTGCAGGATACAATTTTGTTATTGACTGATATGCTTTAAATTTTAAACTATTTTACTAAAGTAATTGAAACCACATTACAAAATAGCAATACAAGTAAATCAAATTTAGCAAAAAGATTATATGGTATGCGAATGTTACTTTTGGTTATCACAGTCATCAGCTTGGTATTCGGATTTTCTGTTTTTCCGTTACCTGCACACACAAAACGACTATCGGAACAATAGAGGCACAGACACAAACCATATAACAAAGTAGACTGGGAATCCAGGGTATTTAAGTGAAGCACAAATTACATGGTGGTATGTAATTTCTCTGAATGATCGCTGGACCCAACATACAGCGTTACTTGTGTTCTAACCAAGGCCACATTTCGGACTTAGACCTGAAAAATAAACATATGATTATTTTGGATGTCTTGTATATTAATTAGCTAAGGAATTTCACTTTCGGCCTGCTACATCGTTATTTTTCAACTGATTTGCATAATCGATATGTCATTTTAAATATTTTACACTGTGGATTAAGAGAAAATAATACAAATTGGAATAAATGTTTGTTTTTACACTGATTTAGAGTTTTAAATGTTTTTAAGTGGAAATTCACTTCCCTCACGTCAGCGTGCTGCGTGCGAACTCGTTTATTAATAACTTTCTTGCCTTATAGATCTTAATTACAATCTTCATTGTAAGTAACCTACAGCATTAGTGTAAATACTCGTATATTGTGAAGTGTTGTAAGGCTTTAGTTACAATCCGTAATCATTTTCAAATAAAGACAGTTGGGTGTGAATATTCTTACTAAACAACTAAGTAAGTTTATAACACCCGTGTTCTTTAGGTAGCAGTAAGTAAATATTTAGCGAAAACTGTAATAAGAAAGGTAATAAGTGGCTTGAGTCGGCGGTGACTGAGAGTCGAGTATTGGCAAAACACTTGAAACCCATCACAACTCCGTAGGGCTCTCGAGGCAGCCGCTGCCCTCGCCGGCCTGCACCACGCATTCGGTGGCTCCACTTCAACTCCGTAGGGCTCTCGAGACAGCCGCTGCCCTCGCCGGCCTGCAGCACGCATTCGGTGGCTCCACTTCAACTCCGTAGGGCTCTCGAGACAGCCGCTGCCCTCGCCGGCCTGCACCACGCATTCGGTGGCTCCACTTCAACTCCGTAGGGCTCTCGAGACAGCCGCTGCCCTCGCCGGCCTGCACCACGCATTCGGTGGCTCCACTTACGTTGTAAACGTACAAATTAATACCATTATAAATATTTATTTTAGTTGGAATTGAATGTGTGTGCATAGTATAAATCAAATTTTCTTTTTTTGCCGTGAAAATTTAAATTTGTAAATACCTTTCGATTCCTTTAAACCAAGGAAGGCTCTAGTATTCCACCAACTGGTAAATATGATGACCTCTTGCGCTTGTTGTATTTTGCTCATTGGCAAAAACACCCCTTTAGATGAAGCGATCAGACTAGTTTTCGAACTTAAAGTCATAAATGTCACGTTTAAACCAAATTTCATCAAAATTGGACTATTACTACAAACGTTATCGCACCCACGGACACACACACACACATATATATATATATATATATATATATATATATATATTTATTTATTTATAACTTTATTTATAAATATTTATATTTATAATATTTAATTATATATTTAAGTTTTTAACTAATGGTGTTTTTGGCATCTGGGGACCTCAAAACGAAAAGTTATCATGGTCCCGGGCCTAGGTCTTGCCATGCCGAATACGGGAATAGCTTCTTCCTTATAGGGGAAACTCGCTAAAAGTAACTTATTATTTTAGTTTTAGTTTTGTGATTTTGCGACTTTTTAGCTGTATCGCGCCACATATAGAAGTGCATTTATTTTATAATTTGTCATATTTTCAGTCAGGTCATTCATAGCTGGTAATTCTTCCTACAGGTTACCATCAGACTACTCAAACTTTATGTATTGTATCCGTCGAATTTCGAGACACCTAATAGTTACTTTAATGCCCAAAGTGTTAAGAGAATCAACTCAAGTAGCGTGTCTGTCATTAAAATAACCTGACAACGCCGCCATGGATAAACTTAAAATTTTGCCGATAAATTCTTTAATACAAAACCTCAGTCGAGTTCGTTATTGGACTAATTGTGTTCAGTATCATTATCATTATCTTCAAAAGATTTTTTTTTCTCCCATAAGATTAACATTGAGAGCCATTTTAGTGGTACTTGAGTAGTTGATAATTAGCCAACTTCTATGTTTCAACTATAAAGTAACGCAAGTATCACATTGATCATATATTCGTGTGAAAGGGTGTTGATAACGCTTTTTGGGCATTGAAAATTTAAATAAAAATTATGAAATTGTAAAATATTTTTCTTTTATTTATATAAAAAAAACATAGGATTATTCTAAAAGGTATTAAATTGTGAAAATATAAGATATATGGTTGGATGAGAAAGGTGAAAATTTGGGCATTGAAAATTTAAATAAAAATTATGAAATTGTAAAATATTTTTCTTTTATTTATATAAAAAAAAACATAGGATTATTCTAAAAGGTATTAAATTGTGAAAATATAAGATATATGGTAGGATGAGAAAGGTGAACTCGCTAATAAACCAATAAGCTACCAAATCAAATTTAAACTTAATTTTCTTAGTTAATTTGTTTTTCCCAAATGTAAGCATAGCTTATTAACTTTTTGTAAGATTTCTAACAATATAAACGTGTTTTTATACAAAAATTAAAATGCATTACCATAACTGTTATGCAGACCACTACATAAGCTGTTATTATAACTCAATAAGTTCTTTTTAGGACGTTAGTTTATGTAAGGTGTGCCAATAAACTTTACTTTTCCAAACACAAGAAAATATTACAAATAACAAGATATGTTGATGAAATTATCTATCTGAGTGACAGGGACATTTAATTATGGACTAACGGCCACCCGCCCAATATGTCATATATTTCATTTAAAAGTGTGTATTGTACTTAGAAGTTGTATCCTTGTATGATTCGCTTACTGTAGTATTGAAGGGACCGATTCGCTTACGGAATTAAATATACAGAAGAAGAAGAAGATATATGAATTGGTTATATTTAAAGAAGATATTCCTGAGAGCAGTAAATAAAACCATTGAATAAATATTACACAGTGGTCATATTCAAAATTAATCATATGGATATTGATTTATAATAACAACTGCAGTGACCGAAAAACAGAAGAGGCAAATGAGCTAAACAAACCAAATAAGCAAGCAAACCTTATACTCATATCTTATATAATAATACGCTAAGCCGATCGTTCTTAAGAGAACTCCTCCGTTTGCTTCTGAACCGGTTTTGAAGATTGAGGTATCAAAAATATTTGCTCTGATTCGTAGATGTGCATAAAGGTTTTTATTTTTCGCCATTTCCATTTTAAAAAGGCATGGTACGCCCTCAAAGTTAGTTTTTTGCCCATAAGATTAAAATGGAGAATAATTGTATTTGAATTGCAGCTGTTAATACAGCACATTATGGCCAAGTTATTAGCAATACAAGATGTTACAAGTAAGAAATGTATTTATGTACATATAAATATAAATAAGTTTGGTTTCTTAATCACTTTGAGCAGTGAATGATGAATGCAGCAGGGATATTTAAATTTTTGTTCAACTTTGTTTATCTTCTTGTTTGTTTATGAACCAGATTTGTTCCGCTTTGCACAAAAAAATACTGTACGGAATGAAATAAAACATTTTACCCATTTTTGTGTGGAGCACGAAATTTTTAGACTGTTTCAAATCATTACGCACGTCGTTTGGGTTATGTTAGTGTTATTGGCGAGTCACTGCTCCAAATATATATTACGGGTTTAGATTCCATAACCTTTCACTGTAGAATGCACCACATAATAGAGGAAACAGTGCTTTAACAACTCCACAACTGTGTACTAAACAATATCAAATAACATCACGGCAATGAATCATTGAGTAGGGAACACATAAGCCCTTGCAACATGATATTTAAAGTTCAGTTTGACTTGTTAGTCATTGTGTTTTTAATGCTGAATTTGAATGTTTCAGCTTCAATTTGGTACAATTTTCATGAACACACGTTACCCGGTTTTCTCAAACTAAGGCCGAATTCCTGGTCAATAATTATCCCATATATGAATAACATGGGACCATTTGAGGACTTCATACCTTATATTACTAAACAAACTTAAAGGGAGAAAATGTTAAACTTGACTATTTTGGGGAGTATCTTCAAATTAGTACAAATTCCACGACCACACGTTACCTGGTATTCTCAAACTAAGGCCGAGTTCCTTTAAAAATATTCTTTCATTTAAATAACATAAAACAATTTTTAAGTGTCATTATTTAAAAACATAAAGCGGTATTACTGATTTTTAAATTTTTCTGTTAATGTGCAATGTAAAATCTTTAAAATGTCACATCGGTTGTCCAAATCGGTTGTGAAATAACGACGTAGTAGGCCGAAAACGAAATTTATAAGCTGTATTATTTATGCAATTATTTAAAATGTCGATAATATGGTCATCCAGGCAAGTGTCATTTCGATAAGTTGGTTTCAGCCCTCTTTTTAGCGAATTTCCCCTATAGGGAAGAAGCTATTACCGTAGGTCTCATGGTAAGACTTAAGCCCGAGACCATGATAACTTTTTGTTTTGAGGTCCCCAGATGCCAAAAACACTATTCGTTCAAATTTATATATATATATATATATATATATATATATATATATATGTGTGTGTGTGTGTGTGTGTGTGTGTGTGTCCGTTACCACGATAACTTGAGTGAAAAACGTCCGATTTCGATGAAATTTGGCTCAAATGTGTAAAGTGACATTCATGACTACCGTTCGAAAACCAGAAATATCGGACCACGAGAAGGGGGGTTTATGGGGGTTTTAAATTTTCCAAAAATCAGTTTTTTGCATTTTTCACCCTACAATGTTTAAAAAACTTAATTTTGGTTTAGACCATGTTATAGAGCTTAAAAAAACAAATAATATGGTATTTTGAATTATTAACCTAGGTTAATTAGTTGCGGAGAAAATCCAAAAAAACCTGCTCATAAAATCTCCCATGTTAATCTTATGGGAAAAAGGTTTTTGGCTTTTCCTCAGTTCATTTCTATGTAAACTTCACATTTGCTTTTACCAATCAGTTTAGCTCTACAAAACAATCATTTTGGTATTTAAATTGTGATTCTACGTCCAACCGTTGACGTGATATTCAAAGTGCTAAACACAGTATGTTGGCCAATGTTATCCTTATGGAGAATATTTAAAATTTGATATCTCGATTATTTATGAACGTATATTGATGAAACTTGGTAGGTGGCTTCACCTAGTACTGGTATATTGATATTTCCACAAAAAATTGATTTTTTGTTGATTATCCTCTTAGCAGCAAACCTGCATTCTCATCCCTAATGTTATTCTTATGGAGAATACGGAAAGCTTTATATCTCCCTTAATTATGAAAATAAATCATTAAAACTTGGTATATAGCTTCACCTGGTTGAGTTATATTGATAATTGCAAAAAACCCGCATTTTTATCTTCCTCGTTGCAGCAAACCTGTGTTCTCAGCCCTAATGTTATTCTTATAGAGAATAAATAAAATGCTATATATCACTAATTTATTTAAGTATTTTTATGAAACTTGGTAAGTGGTTTTATGTGGTAGTAAGAAATATATTCATTCATAGGAAATTCGCTGAGTACGCAGGTTTGCTGCGACGGGGGTATTATTAATAATTAATAATTTTTTAAATGTCTATCGTATGGTTAAACGGACAAGTTTCATGTCGATAAGTTGGTGTCAGCCACCTATTTATTAATAATTATTTTTATTTTAAATGTTGCCCAAATTGCCATCCGGGCAAGTGTCTTTACGGTCAATTGGTGCTGGACACCCACTCAGATTTAGTAAATAAAAAATAATGTATTTAATAATGTTGTAATGAAAGGGAGAAAGTTTGTGTCAGTTTCCTGACACTGTTTATAAATGAATATCCTATGGAAAGTGAACTATTAGCATGACCCCCATGGTGAAACTTAAGCCTGGGACCACCATAGAAGTTCCTAGCATAAACCCCTGAACACGTTTTGGGGGTCGTTACAAATTATATATATATATATAATTATACATATATACATAACATATATATATATATAACATATACATAATATATATACATAACATATGTATACATATATATATATGTGTGTGTGTGTGTGTGTGTGTGTGTGTGTGCTTGCACTCTAGTGGTCACATTTTTTGTCCGATTTACTTAAAATTTGGTAGGGATATTCCTCTCTATAATCAGTTGGACAAGTTCGTTGGGTAAAACAATCGGAAAACTCTAAACCCTTTTTTTGGGGATTAATCTTTCAAATTTCGAGTTTTTGGGTCCAAAAAGGGTCAGAAAACCCGGGATTTTAAATTAATGCATGTAAAAAGAATGGGAGTTAGTGAGGCGAAACATTTAAGCCCTCTCTCGTCATTCTAGCATAAATATTTACCGAGTTATTAAAGCAAGTGTGTATCGACCAAACACAGGATGTTGTCTTATGGGGGTTTTACATTAGAAAAGCCTGTTATTCATTTGTTGGTGTACTTTTATGATCCCCAGCAACCTCACGCCTACTTTCAAGCCTATCTGGATCTTCTCCTAACCTTATAATGCGTAAAACTGTATTCCCAGCATTGCAGTTAAATGAAACTAAGAGCATCAGAACAGCAAAAAATCAATGTTTTCAGATTTTAATACAAAAATTGGAATAAAACTATTTCTTCCACTGATTTTTGAGTTTTAAAAGTCTGTTATGTGGAAATTCATATCCGTCACATCAGCGTACTGCGTGCGAACTCGTTTTTTGATAGATTTGTTGCCAAATATTAGGATGGTTTGATGGAAAGTCATGTTACTGAAGAAATTATTTAATTTACAGTGGTAACATAACAAAGTTTCAAGCCGTCAGTCACAAACTTACAGAAAACCATTTTGGACAACCCCTAGTGGTACATCAGTAACTATAAATAAATAACAATTTCATATTAGATAACTTTGTTATAAAGTTGTAAGGTCATTTTTAGCTGGAAAACGACAATAATCGAGTAAGGTATATATAATAGTATAGAAACATGCAAAATTAAATTTGTATCAGGAGTGTACAGAATATTTCCATTAGCACGGTATCCCAAGTTGAAGCGGTCGAAGGGACAAAGGGCCGCAAGAACTGGACAGTCATTAATAATCTGAGACCCAAATCCATTAACCCCATGTCCTAGTTGCCCCTACATCGCCTCTGGTGGTTAATATCCCACGAAATTTGATTTTCAAATCGCCACAACGCATGTAGTTAATCAGTTCGATAATTTTAAAGTTGTTATATCGACTTTTATTGCAGTGATTCGCAGTTTTTTAAGCAATAAATATTTGTTATCAATTTATTTAGGACACGAGGGAAGAAATAATTGTAATAGCAGCAGTTGTTTACAATCTATTTTGTCTTTAATTGTCTTTACAATTTATTTTGTCTTTTGGCTGTTTAACTACGAATATATATTATGAGAATATCTGGTAGAAAATCATTTATTTTTTCATTTATTCAACTAATTACATTTTTTTAGTTTTGTCTATGCTGTTTCCACGGAAGTGGTATGATGAAAGTAAAATTAGGAGATAAATTTATAATTTCCCTTCTTTGAGGGCCGGTGAGGCGAGCCCTGATGCTCGACGGAAACATAAATTGCTTTCGAAACATCTAGAGGATAATCCCTTTAGAATGACATCTCAATCGTTAAATCGGTTTTGAACTAAAAACGTAGCTGATTACATAAACAATTCCTAAGAATATTATTAAGAACCCGTGCTTCGCACAAAGAATTCAGGAATGAACAGCTGATTAAAATTGTTGCTGCAACTACATCTGTTTCTGATTTATTAAACATATTGCTCATAAGAATAACATGGAAACTTTAAAGTCCAATGGGGCAAAGCACATAGAACTGAGGGAGACAAAAGTTATTACATGGCTTGTACAGAGAAATCCTTTTGACACCTCAATCATCAAAATCTGTTCATAAATAAAAGAGTTTTGCTGTATGCAAGAAATTCCTTAGTTAATTAGTGTACTAGAATAGTGAACCAGTTGCTCTAAATCAAGCAAACAAACGTTAATTTTTGTAAACTGAAAATTCTTGTCCCTCATACTTACTTTGCTATCATAAGGTCCTACCTAACAGAGAGATTCTTTAGAGTTAAGCTTCAAGAAGTCCATACCCAATTTCACAAAACTGAAGCGGGGGTTCCTCAAGGCAGCGATTTAGGTCCCATTCTCTACATCTTATTCACAGCTGATATACCTGTAAATGCTAAAGTCACCGTGGCTACCTTCGCTGGTGATACGGCCATATTAGCCTCTCGCGAAGACCCAAGAACAGCTTCTCATTTTCTCAATCAGAACTGGATGATCTGCCAGAGTGGCTTAAAAGCTGGAGAGTGAAAGTCAATGAAAACAAATCTGCTCACGTGACATTTACTACCAGAACAGACACCTGTCCCCCAGTCACTCTCAGTAATGTTAATATTCAAATGAACTCATATAGGCCTCTCTGGGGATTCACCTTGACTGACGACTAACATGGCGCTCACACCTTTGGAACAAACGACTATCTCTAAATTTATAGTACAGAAAATTGTCCTGGCTCTTGAATAGAAAAACTAAATTATCAACTAAAAACAAATTACTAGTGTACAAAGGAGTACTAAAACCTGTCTGGACCTATGGAATCCAACTATGGGAAACCACCAGTAATTCTAATATTGACATAATCCAACGTTTTCAGCCAAAAGTCATTCGTAACATCCTGGAGGCTCCATGGTATGTGACCAATGAAGTATTGCACCGTGATACACGTACTGCTACAGTAAGAGAAGAAATAACCCGATTTAGCAAGACTTCTCAAGCTAAATTAGATGTCCAAACCATCTGGCTATGAATCTGCTGGACAGTAGCAGATCAGTGTATAGACTCAAGAGACACTCTGTTTTGGACCTGCCAAATCGTTTTTTAAATATTTAATTAACATTTGTAAAGTTTAAGTGTTAGCTCCGTCAATGGACAGAGACTAACCCATGTCAATAGTATTTCATCCTATTTACTTATTGTTCTGTATATACTTTGAACAGATTGTAAAAAAAAAAGCAGAAAAATGTATATCAGTTGTCAGCTGTTCTAACTGTTTACCTGTATTTTACTGTATCATCACCTAATTTAGAATGTAACTTATTTCAAACTACTCTCCATGTTATATTTATGGGGAAAAATTAAACTTTGAGGGTATCCTGTGCCCTTCAGCAAAACAGTATTGGAAATTGAAAACCACTTTGTACAACTACGAATCTGAGCCATTTTGTTTACACCTTTATCATCGAAATTGGTTCAAACATAACGGAGGAATTCTGTTCACAAAAATCGGCTCAGTGTATTATAGATATAGATTGGAATTTTATCAGCTGAGTGATTCGATTTTACTATAAATCTGAAATCAGGTGAACAATTGAAATTTCCCCTCTAGGGGGGAAAGTTATTACCGTTGGTGGCGCATGGTAAGACCTAAGCCCGAGATCATGATAACTTTCAATTGTAAGGCTCACAGAAGCCAAAGGAACATTCGTTGACATTTTTAAATATACTTATTAATACCACCGTCGCAGCAAACCTGCGTACTCAGTGAATTTCCAATGCTTGCATATGTTTATCACTACCACAAAAAGCCACTTACCAAGTTTCATAAAATACATAAATAAATAAGTGATCTACAATATTTCATTTATTCTCCATAAGAATATCATTAGGGCTGAGTACGCAGGTTTTGCTGCAAAAAGAAAGAGAAGAAATATGTTTTTGTGAAATTATGAATATAACTCAACCAGTCGAAGCTACAAACTAAGTTTTATTAATTTATGTTCATATTTAAGGGGTACAATCAATGATAAAACTTGACTTATTCTCCTTATGAATAACATTAGGTATAAGTATGCAGATTTGCTGCTATGGGGATAATCAACAAAAAATAAATTTATTACGTGAAGCCACATACCAAGTTTCATCAATATACATTCATAAATAATCGAGATATCGAATTGTATTTATTCTCCATAAAGATAGCATTGGACAACGTACTGTGTTTAGCACTTTGAATATCTCTGCAACGGTTGGACGTAGAATCCCAATTTAAATACCAAAATGATTTTTTTGTAGAGCTGAACTGATTGGTAAAATCAAATGTGAAGTACATTAAAATTAACTAGGCTACATTAAAATTAACTGAGGAAAAGCCTAAAACCTTTTTCCCATAAGATTAACATGGGAGATTTTATGAGCAGGTTTTTTGGATTTTCTCCGCAACCACTTAACCTAGGTTAACAATTCAAAATACTACGTTATTTGATGTTTTAGGTTCTATAAAATATTTGAAATCAAAATTGAGTGTTTAAATGTTTTAGCGCGAAGAATGCAAAAAACTTATTTTTGGAAAATTTAAAACCCCCTTCCAATGGTTCGATTTTTCTGGTTTTCGAACTTAAAGTCATGAATGTCACTTTACACATTTTAGACAAATTTAATCGAAATCGGACCTTTTTTACTGACGTTATCGCATTCACCCGTTTGCTTGTTTTGTATACTCATGTTTGCTTGTTTTGAACTGCTATCAATGATTTTCGCGTATGAGCAATACGAAGTGACTCATTCATATATTCCCTACAGTAGTATATATACATATATATATATATATATTATATTATACTATATATATATATATATATATATATATATATATATACTTATATAAAGCGGCGGGGAAAATCCCACTATTTCAATTTTTCTACTCTGAGCGCGTTTTGTACGGAAACGGTAAGGGATGGAAAAAAATGTTAAATATAAAAGTTGCAGAAAATTTAACTTCCAACTAACAATTTTTCGGCAGAATTAAGATCCGATGATCCGTTTAGCTGCTATTCATTGAAGAAGGAGTAATTTTGAGTATTTTGGCCCATTTAAATGTGTACAGTTTTGGTAAGCTATTTAATGAAAGCACACTATCTTTGGCTAATACCTCATGTTTGTATCAGCTGATTTAAATAAACCACCCGAGTAGGCGATACTAATTTGCTCACATGAGGAATTGGGTTTATATAAATCAGCTGTTACAAAACAAGGTGAGCACATTATCGCCTTCACGGGAGGTTCAATATCGCGAATATCGTTTGATACGATATTAGAAAATGTAATCAACCGATTGTTTGTACTATCGAATGAATTTAGCCCAGTGGATATGTTGTCAGATGATTCAAGATCATGTGGTCACGGGTTTGAATCCTACTTTTGATGCTTACTCTTTCAAGTCTGCAATTCATGTTTAATTTGACTTTATTTTGTTTTTACAAATTCATTTATTTGTAATTATGTTTCACAACGAACAGCCACCATACAGCGCTCTGCGGAGTTAGATTAGGTTAGGTTACTATAATTTTGTCGTGAACTGAAGTCTAATTTGTTGTTATTTTGTAGACGTAAATCCATTTGTAGAACTCCAATTTAACATTATAACCACAACTTTTTATTTATATCTGATTGACTTTGATTGAGTGAGCACTTTATTTTTTGCTTTTACAGTATACACCTCGAAACAACCATCGTAGTCGGGAGTTCATTCGATAAAACGAACAAGCAACCGGTTGATAAATGTTTCTATATCGAGCCGATATGGGACCGCCTCTGCAGGTGTTAATATGCTCACCAAAGGTCATTGTTGTGTCGTTTTTCTTTGGTTAATGAACTACAATATTTGAGTTTGATTTAAACTTGAGTTGACTGAGGAATGCAAGTGAGCGAAGCGAACTCCAAAAGGGGGTTTGGGGGCGAAGCCTCCAACGAAGATAAGCCTAGTATAGATAAATATAAATTTGAACGAATAGAGTTTTTGGCATCTGGGGACCTCAAAACAAAAAGTTATCATGGTCTCGGGCTTAACACGTTCAGCCCGATGTGTACTACCGGTGGTACACTTCGTAACTTTTGAAATTATTAAAAATACGATACAGCAAACAGTAATCTGAACAAAAATACCGAGCATTATTTTTCAAAAACATAATTCTGAATAAAATTGCACGTGCACCACCGGTGGCTACTGTGTGTCTTTATAAACCTAAACCACGAATACATTGTATAAATAACTGAGCAATGCTCCGAATGCACTTTAAAAAGACATAAAATCAAATGGAAACTGTGCGCCACGGGTGGTACAAGTCGGAGTATTAACAAGTTTGCCGTGCACCACCGATGGCGCACGTCGGGATTTTTTGGAAGTTCAAAAACTTTCTATCATTTTCCATCGTGCTGAACATGTTAAGTCTTACCATGAGACCTACGGTAATAGCTTCTTCCCTTTAGGGGAAATTCACTATAAATAAAATACAACAATAGTCAATGAATATTTAAATTTTAGGATGAAATAATAAAAACAATTAAAAGATCTTCTATAAAATATTTGATTAACATCCTCCAAATAAACAGTGTAAATATTTTATCATAACGGGAAAATAAAATAATGGTATACAATATAAATATAAAACGTTAGCATTGAAAATAGAAATAAGAATTTTCGAAAATAAGAAAAGGTTTACATGTTATGCTTCAAGAGATTTGCTGTGCGATCCTGAAGTTTAGACCAAGTTGTAATGAAGAGACGTAAAATGAATTTAAAAATTAAACCCTGAAACTGGGAAACGGGTTGCCAACCTAATTAACACGACCACTATTAATATTTCTTGGTTGATGGGAGAAGTAGCCATACGTCCCAATCAGTGTCGACTAAGTACATTCCATCCATTATTGGCGTATCTCAATAAAACTCTGGTTTCTTACTATTCATTTCAGCAGTATATTAAACTTAGCTCATCTATTTTTCAAATCTTTCGGTTACAAAGGTCTTTATGTTCTCAGCTGCTATCACTAATTTCCTCTTCAGTTCATTACTACATCCGCACTTTTCTAATACGTTTAGTTTTAAAGTTTTCATGTAGTCAACCCGCTCTATGACCGTTACAGTTTTTGTCAATCCGCAAATAATTACTTTGGTGTGGTCACTCGCAAAGTTTATCTGCACACTGCCGTTTGTCAAGAACATGACTGTCTCATCGGGGCCCCTAGTCCAGTAGAATACTTCACAACTCATGTTTGCTTGTTTTGAACTGCTATCAATGATTTTCGCGTTGTGAGCAATACGAAGTGACTCATTCATATATTTCCTACAGTTGACTAAAATCTTCACTTTCTTTTTTAGAGAATCCGGCACAGTATCTTCTTTGCAAACAAAAACTGCTCCGGTTTTCTGCACATAGTGAATACATTTATCTTGTATTTTACACAACATTCGTGTTCCATCGTTGTAAATGATCCCAAAGTTGTGGTTGTTCAGTTGGTAGGCAAAACCGTACAAGTTTGTAAAATCCATCCACGAGTTAACCCAAACCAGAGGTATTTTTGTGGAGGATTCTGATAGGAATTCACTAAACTTAGAAACAGGCCATCTTTCAACATCACCAAGATATTTTAATAACTTTTCAAAATTGCTAAAAACGAATTCTTCAAATTTAGGCTTTTGAGGTTCCCAGAGGTCAGTAACCTTCCTTCTTTTAGAAATTAACGACACTCTGTTGTCTTCTTCGAAATCGATTTGAGGAGGTCGAGGCTTGATACTCTCTGATGCCAGAAGGTCAAACTTCATCAATTCAAAAACTCTGGGCCTATCTTTAGGGTCTTTCTGGAGACAGCTCATGATAAAGGTTCTCGCGGAGGAGGGCATTCTGGGAGAGAAGTTGCATTCACATCTGAGAATATTGCCATATGTAGTAGTTGTGTCTCTGCCTTGAAAGGGAGGGGTTCCCTCTAACATCGTGTACAGAATACACCCGAGGGCCCAGACGTCCACTTCATAACTATGGCCGATTCCGTTGATAACTTCGGGAGAAATGTAGTTGGGCGTTCCACAACGAGAAAACCGTTTTTGTCCTTGATGTTCAATGATCACTGCGAGCCCAAAATCACCCAACTTTATTTCTAAAGATTTGTTAACGAACAGATTTCCTAGCTTGAGATCCCTGTGAATTATGTGATTCTGATGCAGGTATTGAACCGCGGAAACTATTTGTGTCATAAAAAACTTTGCTTCGTTAGCACTCAGCGTTTTCAAGGAGTGTAGTATGTTGACCATGGAGTACTTTGAACAATACTCTAGGACAATTATAATATGACTTTCGCGTTCGATATGTGTATAAAACTGCACAATGTTTCTGTGATGTAACAATTGATGTATTTTTATTTCGTCCCATACTTTATGCCCTATTCCGTATTTATATAGCTTTTCTTTGCTTACAAACTTTCCAGCAAATTGTCTTTTTGACGTACAACACTCCAGCCTGTAAACTTGGCTAAAACTTCCCTTGTCAATGTACTCTCCTACAAGGAAAGAATTACCGTTCCCGTCGGATATTACTTTGGCCATAAGCTTTTTAAATTATGTGTGATATTTATTTTATTATCTTGAGACGTTGCAATAGTAGTGAGTTATTTAAGTTCTTCGTAATATCTGAGGACGAACAGCAAGAAAACAAACAATGGTTGATGTTTCAGCAGTCAGCTGGCTGGAAATAATATTTTATTCGCAGACCATAGAAAAAATAGACTTGTTTTAAACTGTTTTTATTTCCCTCACAGTTTGATACGTAACTGATTCCCCTTGGGCTATAACAGATCAAGGTTCGTAGAGCTTTCAGACCAGGTGTGCTGGGTCGATATATTTAAGGTTTTCTACTTAACCGGAAGAGACCTCGTAAAAACAGCTGGAAGGTCACGTGATCACCAATCAAATCTGCGGTGTTGCTGGAAACACGATATTTATCGTACGAGTACCATATTGTCCTCATCAGTGTAATTAGAATTAACATTGTTTAACTGCTTACATTCTATGATAAGCTGCTATTTTATGAAACTAATATATTGTTTTGATTTATTTGTATTATTAGATTAATGGATTAAGGGGTTAAATTTTCTTCCTGCATGTCCAGTGGCAATTTAAAAATAGCTGTACCATTATTATATACCCTTAAGGCTGGCAACACTTTATGGTATGTTGTTGATTTATGAATCAGCGCCCTCGTAAGACAGCTTTTCTGCGAACATTACTCTTATGTAAATGAGCAAACCTGGTCTGAAAGCTCTACGAACCTTGACAACAGATAACGTTACTGGTTCTTACATCGTCTAACGTTACTGTACCGCCATTGCAAAAGACTGAACGTTGTTCTTACTTTCTTATTTAGTTTAGTTTCAAGCATCATTTTTAAAATCTCTTGTTTGAAATAATGTTATTAACTGTTGTAAAATAGTAGTATCTGATTTCGTAAGGTGAGAAATATAGCTTTAACAGTCTACCAGATAACAGTTAACCATCTAAGCATTTACTAAATAAAAATAAAATGCTAAAATGCATAGGAAATAAAATAATACTGCCTTAAAATCTTTGCTAGGTAAAGCAGCAACGAGGATAAATATATTTAACCTCGTTGTATATCTTAATATATAAAAATCAAAATACCACTAACTAACTGATCTTTCACGAAATCTCCATAACTAACCTACTGAGTTTAAATTTGACATATATGTTCCTCTTTGGCCCTAGTCACTTGCTAAGAAAGGGTATTACCATAAATTATACATCCTACGGAATTCTGTAGGAACTATAATCAATGGTACATTGTATACGAAATTCCCCCTGTGTTCCGCCCCGTTGGGTCCCAAAGTTCCCATGTATTCCTCATGGACATTCACTTTGGTTTGAGCTGATGAAAATTCAAACAGCTGATCTTGATTCGTAGTAGTTCCACAGGCTAACCACAGAATGCAGTACATACAACTATCATAGTTTACGCGGGCGAAGCTGCAACGGGTCGGCAAGTTGGTTAAAACTACGAAGTGACTACGTACACGCAAATTCTATGTAAGGGCAAATTCACTTCGCTCCGCTTAAGTTAGGTTAGGTTAGTTTACGTTACGTTACGTTAGGTTAGATTAGGATAGGTTAGGTTACGTTAGGTTAGGTTAGGAGGTTTTCTGGCTCTCAATTTGTTTTAAAAATCGCAGGAAAAGTAGCATACGGTGCATAATTTGGAACGGACGTGAACAGTAGCGGCTCACGTCGGACGTGTACGTAGCCTCTGCCTTAAAACTAGTAGGTGCCATAGAAATTCGACGGATAAAATATATGAAGGCCGACGGTACCCTGTCAGGAACAATCACCAACAATGAAATACTTAAATTAAAATATCACAAATTATGAAAATGCACTTTTATATATGGCACAATACAGCTAAAAAGTCACAATACTAAATATCCCCGTCGCAGCAAACCTACGTGCTCAGCGAATTTCCAATGCATAATATATGTCTTAATACCACATAAAGCCATATACCGATTTTCATAAAAATATATTAACAAATAAGCTATAAATACAATTTGAATTATTCCCCATAAGAATAACATTGGGGATGAGTACGCAGGTTTGCTGCATATATGGTTTTTCATGTAAGTATAAATATTACTCAACTAGGTGAAGCCACAAACCAATTTTCATCAGTATACATTCACAAATAAGCGATATATACCATTTTGAGTATTCTCTATAAGAATAACACGGGGGATGAGTACGCAGGTTTGCTGCAACAAAGAACACAAAACATGGGTTTTTATGCAAGTATCAGAGTATCAATATAACTCAACAAGGTGGAGCCACATACCAAGTTTTATTAATTTATGTTCATAATTAAGGGAGACATTGCATTTTACTTACTCTCCTTAATAATAACTTGGGGTTGAGTACGCAGGTTTGCTGCTACGGGAATCTTCGGTAAAAATTGCTTGTTTTGTGCAAATAACAATAGACCACAATCAGATGAAGCCGTATGCCAAATGTCGTTAGTATACGTTCATAAATAAGCGAAATATAAATTTGTTCTTATTCTCCATAAGAATAACATTGGACAACGTACTGTGTTTAGCACTTTCAATATCTCTGTAACCAATTGACGTAGAGAAATTATCAAAACACAAAATTGTGTGTTTTTTAAAGCTGAATCCAATAGTGAGAACTAAAATTTGATTTATTAAAATATTACATTAAAAACTTCAAAAAAACTATTTTTGGGGTGCAAAACCCCCCCAAAATACCACTTTGGATGGGTTGATCCGTCTGTTTTTGAACTTAAAGTCATAAATGCTGCTTTAAACGTTTGTACCAAATTTTATCAAAATCGGACCTCTTTGACGAGAGTTATCGCACCCACGGACATTTATTATATAGGCCTATAATTAAAGTTATAATTTAGAGTTTAAATAAAATTAGAGTTTTGTCTGTACATTGCTTGAAATTATGAAATATTTGCATATTTTTACGTTTTATACCATAGGAAAGCAGAAACGCGTCTTATCTCAATTTCTCTGTGTGTCTGTCTGTCTGTCGGTGACGCTCAAGAATGGGTTTTTGTTCGCTTTTCACGGGAAAACGGGTGCACTGACATTGATGAAAAATAATTTCTTTGTTCTATAGGTACATGCGTGAGGTTTTAGGCTACTTTAAACCAGCATACACCTTTTTTTAATAATGGCGGCCACTCAAAAATGTGATTTCGTGCGATTTTGGACACGTTTTGTTCGCTTTTTACAGGGAAACGGGTGCACTGATTTCGATGAAACTTTTTTCTATGTTCTATATGTGCGTTAGAAGGTTTTAGGTTAATTGGATTTTTTGAAATCACCTTAGGACTCTGCCCTATGGGGTTTTAAAGATCCTATGTTATTCTTATGGACAAAGTATTTATTTAGATTGAACCAGATGATGACTTAAGAGGACGTTGGAATCAGAAGAAATATCGTTGCTGACCCTAGCGCTACGAGCTATTTCAATGTTAAAACGCACGAAACATGTCTTTACTGAAAAGCATATTTTTTTGTTACTGTTTGACCTACTGATTTGGAATAAATTTTGTTTTAATCTTTATAAAGTTTTGATTAGAGTTTGCTTGGAGTTTTATTTTTTAATGACTTGGAAAACTACAAAATATGTATAATAATATAGACTTTAAATTACTATATTTTTGGAAATGTATTATTTTATTTAGAAAATAGCGAGCAATTAACCTGCGTCTTCAAAATACCTTTAATTTGAGACATCTTTCATAATCGTATGATGATAAATAAATAAGCGAGATATATGGTTTTACGTTTATTATTGTTCTTACGGAGGTAAAATCCAACATGGCATTAATAACTTAATACAGTAGTTATATCTATAACTTAAAATATTGTTAACAGCTGTTATCATTATGGAAATAAAAAACCTACTTGAATGGCAACTCTTATAATGGAAATAAAAAACTACTTAATGGCAACTCAAACTCTTTTTTCGATAGGCGAGAGTAGGGGGTATTGGGGAGCTCTGCGTGCTCCCCCCCTCCGATCTTAATGACCCCCCTGATCTTAATGACCCCCATGACTCCCCCGATTTTATATGTTTTTGCCCCCCCCGATTTTATATTTTGCTCCTCCCCCCGATTTTTATTTTTGCCCATCAGCAACAAGACCATGGCCCATAATGGGGAGTCATGGTGTAGTTCTCTCTAGAGATTTCATACATACTTTGTGTGCTTGAGTCATGGGGGGACGAGATCTATGCCTCTCTAAATAGATATTTTATGTAGCCAACTACTGAGTGTCTCAACTTAACACTAAATTTGAAAATTATTTTTCTATAAGATTAAAGGGTTGAGGGGATTAAAAGTTGGGAACAGAACACTGGAAAACAGATGATCTCATAAACATCCTCCTTCACTCTGTTCAATCGATGAATAACAGGAACTACTGATCGACAGTTTTTTCCCTGAGGTTCATAAACAGATTAATTTCGAAAGTGCCTTGTGCCATTTTCACGTTCACCAATGAAATATTGTAAAATTAATTCGGTTGTTATTCTTATCAAATTCATCTATTATTTAGACATACAACCCGTATGAAGGACGGGTACACAGCTAGTATATATATATATATATATATATTTGAAGGAATAGAGTTTTTGACATCTGGGGACCTCAAAACAAAACGTCATCATGGTCTCAGGCTTAAGTCTTACCAAGAGACCTACGGTAATAGCTTCTACCCTATAGGGGAAATACGCTAAAAATCAGATGAGACAGAGTATTAGAGAAAGGTTAGGGCTACGGTCCCTTCAAGCCCCTAGTAATTTGTATAATCTCTGGTTTCAAATCTTGTTATTAACTATTGTAAAATAATTCTATTTGATTTAGTGTAGTGCCAAATTGAGCCTTACATAATTGATGTTAGTAAATAAAACATTATTAAATCATTGTCTAACATAAATCATAGTGTATTTATAGGTAAATCAGTTGATAAAATCATCAAAAATAATCATTTATGTTTTGACTTACTTGTATATTTAAGACCAAAGTCACAATTAACGCTATATGTAGGGATTCAAATAAATTACAGGCCGCCATCTTAGTGGTCGAAAAATTAATGCGTGCTTCATTTTTATTCCCTGGATGACCAATCTACCTTTTGCATGATTTCTGTTAAAATTTAATTCATAAACATATTAACTTCCGTTTTTATAAGGATAGCCTTAAGTTCATAACAAAAGGGTAGATCATTCGTATAGATATCGACTATCGTATTATGAATATCGATTTTATTTCTTTGTTTTGCAACGTAATATAAATGGATTTACGTGTAAAAATTAACAACTACTTTTGCTACAGTTCATGACAAAATTAGTAACCTAACCTAAACTAACTCCGCAGAGCGCTGTATGGTGGCTCTTCGTTGTGCAACATATTACAAGTAAATTAATTTGTATCTACAAAAAATCCAAAGTAAATAAATAAAACGACATAAATAAGACTTAAACTGGAAGAAATTAACGTAAAATGAAAAAAATTCAGACTCCATAAAGTTATCAACAAAAGTAGATTTGAACCCGTAACCTCATGATCGTGAGTCCGACACTGTAACCATTGCTCCATTATAGCATGTGTGTAAATTTGGAAGTTACAATTTAACGAGATGTGAACGCTGTGGCTGCGGATTCCTGACTAGTTGAGTAGTCGGCTACGATAATCGGTAATATAATACAATATTCCATATTAAACCCATGTTGATCAACTCATCTGTTGTGAACTGAAGCTATCTGAAGGTTTTATATTATTATTAGCTGATGTACCCGTTCTTTGCACAAGTGTTTTCTTTACCCGTTCTATAGTCAATGCAATTTGTATTTTAGTTAGCTTGAAACAGCTGTTATTGCGTCTTCTATTTAAGCTGTCAAAGGGAAGTATCCACAGCTGTTCGCATTACAGTTTCTGAATGTTTACTTTCTTCTGAAATGTAAACATTGAAACTTAGGACGTTCACGGGGCGTAACCCGAGGGGATTTTATTGAAGTGAATAGGCCTATGTGTTGCATGGGTTCAAGATCTACCTTTGTGTAAAGTTTCAGCCCAGTCGGTTCAGTAGTTTTTGCGTTTACCCGGAACATCAGACACACAGACACACAGATAGACCGACAGACACCACCTCTTATTTATAATATTATAGATATATATAGATAGATATTAAATGTATTGCATAAATAAATACAAAATACCCCCGTCGCAGCACACCTGCGTACTCAGCAAATTTCTAATGAATATACAGGTATGTATTAATACCACATTACACCACTTACCAGGATTCATAAGAAACACATTCATAAATAAGCGATATTTAAAATACACATTATTCTCTATAAGAATAACATTGGGGATGAGTACGCAGGTTTTCTGCAACAAGGAACACAAAATAATGGTTTTTTATGCAAATATCAGTAGAACTCATCTAAGTGAAGTCTCATACCAAGTTTCATCCATATACATTCATAAATAAGCGATATATAATATTTGAATTATTCTCCATAAGAATAACATGGGGACTGAGTACCTAGGTTTGCTGCTATGGGTACCATAGGCTAAAACATGTTTTTCTGTGCAAACAACAATAAACCACAACCAGATGAAGTTACCAAGTTTCGTCAGTTTATGTTCATAAATAAGCGAGATATAAAATTGGTCTTTTTCCATAAGAATAACACTAGGTGTACGCTCATTCCTCGCGTATAAGGATAATTGAAACACATGATCAAACTTAAATCGAGTCTCATAAAAAATTCAATATCTGATTTGAGTAACATCATCAGAATACATTCCGTTATCATTTAACTGCCGCCAGAATCCGGATTTTATGTCTATATAGCTATAGTTTTAGTCACTTCTCTAAGAATCAATTATCGCGGTAGCTGAAAGGTATCGCAGTGGCTCTTGGAGCCAAAGGTCGCAGGTTCGGATCCCGCCCCCGACCTAACATTTTGTCCGTAGAAAAACATACATACATTTATCACTTGTTTTTATCAAAGTAAATGTTGTATAAATACGTAAATGTATTTATTTTTAAAATGAATTGAAGATTTCAGGCATGGTTTGTTGTTAGGATTGGCATGGGTGCGTTATCTTAGAACAAACAGCATTTTGGGCTAAGCAGTGACTTTAGCAGTGTGGTTAATTTAACTTTTAAGAGAACAGCGAGTTTCCTATATGAACTAATGTTAACAATTTCTATAGGTCAAATCAAAATATCCTTAAGGATTAACAATAAATCGTCAGGCCCAGTTATTTAGATGAAAAAATGAGATTTCAATATATTGTTTCAATAGCCTAGGCTATCATGAAATTAAATTCTTTAAACATGGGTTGGTCCAAGACCGTACATGAAACTTCTAAAATGGCAAGTAGCCTAAGTGTATAGGGCTACATGTTATAGCCATAGGTCCAAGTTTATGATGAAAACAGCTCAGTATAATCCAAACCTAGAATATGTCAAATCATTTCAGATAACCTGTATAAAAGGCTTAGTTTGGTTATAATAGTTTAAAGCTTTTGTTCTGGTTCACTACAACATTCCTGGTAATATTTAAAGTATTTTACAACAGTTGTATTTTACAAAATGATATTTCAATATATTGTTTCAATAGCCTAGGCTATCATGAAATTAAATTCTATAAACATGGGTTGGTCCAAGACCGTACATGAAACTTCTAAAATGGCAAGTAGCCTAAGTGTATGGACCTACATTTTATAACCATAGGTCCATGTTTATGATGAAAACAGCTCAGTAAAATCCAAACCTAGGATTTGTCAAATCATTTCAGATAACCTGTATAAAAGGCTTAGTTTGGTTAGAATAGTTTAAAGCTTTTATTTTGGTTCACTACAACATTCCTGGTAATGTGTTTAAAGTATTTTACAAAATTTGTTGTATTACCAGTTTAATGTCTGCTTACTCTTACTGTAATCCAACCCTAGGCTATGTCAAATCATTCAAGATAACCTTCCGAAAAAGGCTGTTTGGTTCGGATAATCTATAGTTTTTATTGTGGTTACCTACTACATTACTGGTAATGTATTTTAGGTAATGTAGACAATTTTTATTATTAATTTAGTTAAAATATAACCTAGCAAATAATTGTCCTACAAAAAAAATTAAGGTTGTTCGCTTACTGTGACTAACTTCATCAACGCTTTCTAGACAAATTGAGGCTTTGTATACTTTTTACACATGGCAATCACAATATTACCAATTGTCTAAGAAAATGTAATAAAACAAACTATTTTATAAGTTAAGTTGATATCTTAGTATCTAAAGTAATAAAAAAGTTATTTTGAGTTTTTCGACCTGCCACACGCGTCGTCTAGCGTCTGCCACTGATAAAATCGTCGCCTTCGACGACGACGACGACGACTGACGGTATTTACACAGACTAGGCGTACTAAGGGAATATTAACTGTATAAATATTTTTTTAAACGTACACT
Source organism: Allygus modestus (assembly GCA_963675035.1). Classification (NCBI taxonomy): domain Eukaryota; kingdom Metazoa; phylum Arthropoda; class Insecta; order Hemiptera; family Cicadellidae; genus Allygus; species Allygus modestus. The sequence continues at coordinate 78,534,186 of OY776114.1, read as the reverse complement.
TAATAATTTATAAAATAATAAATATGCTTACAACTTAAAAATATACTTCGATTATTATTATTTATAAATATACTCTTGTGTGTTTTTTGTTGGTAAAAAACTGTTGTTATCCAGTATAACAAAGTATACTCTAGTAAACTAACTATTGTTACTCTGTTGTTGAAACATAGACGTCGGCTAAATTTTAACGATTCAACTACCACTAAAATGGCATCCAATGTTATTCTTGTGGAGAAAAAAATAAATTTGGTTTTAAGATAATTTGATTAATACTGAACGAAATTATCTGAATAACGAACTTGACCGAGATTTTGACCTGTTAAGTTTTTCTGGAAAATTTTAAGTTTAACTGTGGAGGCATTCTCGAGTTATTGTGGTCACAGACACGCCAGTTGAGTTGATTCTCTTACCAGTCCAAGCAGAAAAGTTGTGTATAAGGATACTTTCACTTCGTTCAATTATTCAATTAGACAACGTACTGTGTTTAGCACTTTCAATATCTCAGTAACCAATTGACGTAGAGCAATGATCAAAATACCAATTTTTTTAAATCTAAATTCAATGGTGGTGGTTACAATTTGATTTGAATAAAAATTACACGTGAAACCCCCAAAAACCAATTTTTGGGATACTAAACCCCTCAAAAATCCCCCTTTGGACGGTGCTATTCATCTGGTTTTCGAACTCGTTCAAATAAATGGAACTTTACACATTTGTACCAAATTTCATTAAGATCGGACCTTTTTTACGAGAGTTATCGTGCTTACGGACACACACACACACACACACACACACACACACACACACACACACACACACACACACACACACAGACACACACACATATATATATATATGTATAAAAAATTTGAACGAATGGTGTTTTTTTGTATCTGGGGACCAAAAAATGAAAATTTATCATGGTCTTGGGCTTAAGTCTTACCATGAGACCTACGGTAATAGCTTCTTCCCTATAGGGGTAATTTGCTAAAAACATAATTTTTGATCTCAGTTTGACCTCTTGGGTGATCGTCAGTAAAAGTTAAAACATTTTTAAAATGTTGGAATTTGTTCAGTTTTGTAATTTAATTTTACAGTAAAACTGAAATCAGGTGAACAAGCGAAACTGTTGGGAAAAGCTATTCTTTATAAAGCAGCGTAGGATAATTTAACAAGTAGTGCACACAAGTGACGCACATAGACAAATAAGGAAATAGGTTCTAAATCACAAAACACGTTTTAACCAACGGACAAAAAAATCCCACTAATACATGACCATTTCCAAGAGAAACTGCAGACAAAATAGATTGTCCTCATTCTGGCCCTGGGGGGAATATTCTTGTAGGACGACAATCTGAGAAACTTTAGAGGAACAACTAATTAGATTTAATGAATCTACGAACTAATTTCACGCTTTTCTATCAGGTAAGTGATGATACATACATGAAGGGCGGTTCTTTGTTTTACCCTAACTAAAGTAGAAACTAGTTAGTTTATGTTGTATAATTATTTTGTTTATGTATTACACACTTTATATTTTAAATGGGTGATTTAATTCAATGTTTTCTGTCAATCTGAATGTTTTTATAAGGACCAGTTATTTGTTGTTGTGTTTTAGCGAATTTCCCCTATAGGGAAGAAGCTATTACCGTAGGCCTCATGGTAAGACTTAAGCCCGAGACCATAATAACTTTTCATTTTGAGGTCCCCAGATGCCAAAAACACCATTCGTTCAAATTAGGGTTAAAGCAAGATGATTCGATGGCCCATAGAACCTACTCAAATAAATCAAACACTAGTAAACCTGTCGCGGCTTCGCTCGCGATCATCATTTATAAATATTGTGTTACCGTTCCAAAGCCAACATGGCCTGCTGATTAACTGTATTTACTCTATCCAGCTGATTGCTTAAAACTTATAGTTATTTCCCAATGTTAAGCTTATGGGGAAAAACTCAGCTTTAAGGGCCTCACTCTGAAATTATTTCTCTATAAAAAAGGTTTCCTGCACAAATTCACGTTAGGCTCTTTCCAATGACACCAAAAACATGAAAATTGGTTTAGTAGTGTATGAGGATTGATTGTCACAAAAAACCTGCTCTCCTATTAAATAAGTATAGATTTAAGTGAAGGCTCTATTACAGATGATAACGTTGGACCATCGAACCGTTCTTATTTTATGAACGTTAGAGGGTCTATGGTCCATCGATGTGATGTGAAATAGAGCCACTTAATTTATTGAGCCACTGAAAAGTTTAGAAATATAGGTGGTCCGTTTTTTTAAATAATAATTTATAGGGTCGATGGTACATCAGACCGAATTTGAATTTGTGTTAAAAATAACTCATTGTGGGTCGATGGACCATCGACCCAAATAGTAAATATAACTTTTATTCACTTAAACGGTTCGATGGGCCATATACCCTCTTGTATTTTTTTAATTTTTATAAGAGGGTCCATAGTCCATCGATATGATGTGTAATAGAACCGCTCCCATTTGAACAACAATATCAAGCTACAATAACAATGGGAGCCTGGGGGCATAGCCTCCCAGAAAGACCAATGTGCTACGTTAAAACCTCTTTAGAGTTTTAACTATTTAGGCGTTTAAGACCGATTGACTGATTTTAAACCATACTGTACACATCAACTTCTATAGATATATTTAACAGCAATATTAAGCTACAATAAAATAACAGTGTGGGTCCTGGGATGTGTATAGCCCTACAGTGTAGACCAAATTGTAAATACAACTTGGTTTGACTGATTGTGGTCCTACATTGTCATCAAAATGTTGTACTTCCAACAAAATCTTCAAATAATATAATAAAGGAGGTCTAGGTGATACAGCCCCCAGTGAGAGTGAGTAACAACTACTTCAAATGCACTTTTGATCTGATTGATTGATTTTAGACCTCATTGTTTGTTTCTCATGTTCTGTATTTGAACGGCATTGTCAAGCTGCAGTTACAAAGGGGGCCTATGACGTATATTGTGAATTGAAACTTTTTTTATTATTAACTGTGAGCTCAGCCTCTTACGCGATAAAAGAGCGTACTCCTAGTTATTACCTAGCCTAAGCCTACAGTAAAGTCTTGAGTTTCATAAGCGGTTCAAGAACTTGATAATTTTATTTTGATAATACAACGGAATGAGTATTTTTCAGTTTATCCTAGCTATTTTTCCATATTTTATATCAAATTAAATCATCTTTATTAATTGCAATACAAATAGTACAGAATGGTGCCAATCATAGCGTATTACTTATTAATTTGTTGCCACAAGTGGTAAGAATGACCTCCGATGGTGAAATGGGATTGTTTGTTTTTTTACGACCATCTTGTATAGTGTGCTGCGGCTGTTTAGGTTAGGTTATGTTACGTTATTTTTAAATACCAAATCCTATCTCATCCTATCTCTCTATCTATAGAGGTCTCGTCTGGGGTAAAAATCTGTGCTTACATACGGACTGCCATTTTGACCCTCTATTCCCTCCGGTCTCCTGGCAACAAATATGTTAACCAATCAAATCCCCTATTCACAACTTAAATTTATGTTAGTCTTTATTACTTTTTGGATACCTAGATGTTTTGTTTACAAAAATGTCCTCTAGTGAGGCTTCATTTTTTTAACACGAGACAAGAGCTCTATAATTATTTACATCTCGTTAATGTTATCCTGACCACCACAGTGTGTTAACAGTTTTTAACTGTTGCATCGTCATAATTGGTTGAAATAGAAAGTATTGGACCAATAACATACATGGCCTGTTTTATTTTTACTGAAAGATTTTTTACTGCAGAATTCACAAATAAGTTTAATTTTTATCACAAACTTCCCGTTCGGGTACACTTTCATAAGCGATACAATAAAAAACCGAATTAAATTGTTCGATACACTATAGCTATTATTTAGGTTGTTCGGCTATGGTTTCGGTCATTAAATACGACTTTAAAATACTTCAAGGTCACCGCATTTTTTCATTGGATGAGCCTTAAAATAAATAGATAACTCAAATAAAACCTTACTCATATTTGGCCTTAAGTCTCTATTCAGTAATTTGTGTGGTAAAATCCTTAACCCAAATATTTCCTTAAAAAATATTTTTTTTAAAACACATTTCATGTGTTTTTTTTACCCCTTCCCAGATCATGAACTATTTTTATTTACCTTAGTAAGCATTTGTTCTTACGATACATTTCTCTATAATTGTAACACACGATACAATTTAGGAATTTTAGGAGGTTATTCTTCCTACATCGCTAAAATAACATTTCAACTAATGAAAAATCAAAATTTATCCTTCGCGGCCAAGTAAGCTGCAATTTGCCGCCACAGCGCGGACACGTCCATGCCTCTTGCATTAACACAAATGATGTTTATACTCAAGTACAAAGTATTCGCATACTAAATTACAGTACTCAAAGACACGCCTGTACTTTTACTCACTGCATCTAGGAAGTGTTTGATATACATGAAGTCCTTAAATGAAACTTTGTGAGTGACTCGGAGTTAAAAACTGCCATGAGCACTAAAGTAATAATTTCTTTCCTGTTAAGAGAATTCGTTGTATCGTCAGAAAGATATTGCGGGACAAGTTTCTCATCATTTCTACACAATATATTAAACTTTGGGAGAACTAAAGGTCCGATCATCCTCATACGTGAAGAATTAGCGTATTCCTAGTGTTATTCTTATGGAGAAAGAAAATTGTATATCTCGCTTAATTATGAACATAAACTAACGAAATTTAGTATGTGGCTTCTTCTGGTTATGATTTATTGTTATTTGCACCAAAAAAAATTTTCGCCTATTGTTCCCGAAGCAGCAAACCTAGGTACTTGGTCCCTATGTTATTCTTATGGAAAATAATAAAAATGTTATATATCGCTTATTTATGAATGTATATGGATGAAAATTGGTATGTGACTTCAATAAGATGAGTTCTATTGATATTTATTTGCATAACAAACCATTCTGTTGTGTTCCTTGTTGCAGCAAACCTGCGTACTCATCCCCAATGTTATTCTTATGAAGAATAATTAATATTTTAAATATCGTTTGTTTGTAAATATATTTCTTATGAATCCTGTTAAATTTTTAATTTGTTATGTTATATATTCATTGGAAATTCGTTGAGTATGCAGGTTTTCTGAGACGGGTGTATTTTAACTCCATGCCAAGGAATTAAAATTAGTCAACTTAAATTATCTAATCATTCCTGTTATAGCATAAACAGTTTCGTTCCTTTACTTTTAGTATGAGTAAAGAGGTTGTATTTGCCACTGCCCTGTGGGTTTTTCCAAGGAAACACTAAATAAATCTATTTAGGTTTGCATTGTTTTTCCTCACTGTTACTGTCAAATACTTCGCATTTGTTTTAAATTTTATTTTATTTTTTGATTTATTTGGACTTTACCTATCGCTTCTAGTGTTTAAAACTACACTAAGTTTCGGGAGGTAAGGAAATTCCTCCCGTTATCAAGTGAACTACTTACATCTAAATATCAAATTCTTACACCTAACTAACCTACATTTTTTTGGATTTTTTAATTATTTTTCTTTTACATTTTAATCTACACTAACACAAAGATAACAAATATATATATAAAAAATCGAATAAAATACACTAACACAACATTTATATATACGAACAAATGGAAAACTGACAATACATTACCTGTTCTGCATCGTAGCCTCCAAGCTGACGGCAAACGCGGGAAACTTGAATCTCACGTCCATCCACAACCAAACCGCGCACTCGACTAGTGGCTAGCAGCAGTGGAGGGGGGAGAGCCGTTACCCCTACCTACCGACAGGGGCACGTGACGACACAGCTGTGGCTACCCACACGTCTTTGTCGACGGGAACATGACACGGAAACAAAAAAACTGCACGATTCCTCCTAGAATGCTACACGGGCACCAGTACGATATTCTCATAGAGATTACTGCATGCCTCCAAGGTGAGCATTGGGAACTGGTCTTGCAATCAGGAAGCCGTGTTTCCTCCAAGGGCGATCACGGACGCATGTGTCGTAGCCGCATTGGATGGACTCTAGAAGCAGGAGCAACTGTATCACAAGGTACTGGCGTGTGTTTGCGGGGTTTGACTGAAATGGTTTTTAATTAAGGGAATCCATAGTGGCCTGACATCAATACTACTCTGACTTATCGGATTTTCATGTAATTTAAAAAATGCCCCTTCAACAAACTTTCTTTTATAATAGTGAGACTCATGATGTATAATTGTTGCCTCTTCCCAACTAAATTTATGATCATTTTCCCAGGCGTGTTTTGCCAATTTAGATTTTACTGTTTCGCCATTTTTTGTGTTTCTTTTATGTTCGTTTATACGAACTTTTAGCGGCCTTTTAGTATAAATACATAAATGCCTTTCGTATAAACGAACATAAAAGAAACACAAAAAATGATGAAACAGTAAAATCTAAATTGGCAAAATACGCCTGGGAAAATGATCATAAATTTAGTTGGGAAGAGGCAACAATTATACATCATGAGTCTCACTATTATAAAAGAAAGTTTGTTGAAGGGGCATTTTTTAAATTACATGAAAATCCGATAAGTCAGAGTAGTATTGATGTCAGGCCACTATGGATTCCCTTAATTAAAAACCATTTCAGTCAAAAATCACCCCGCAAACACACGCCAGTACCTTGTGTTACAGTTGCTCCTACGTCTAGAGTCCATCCAATGCGGCTACGACACATGCGTCCGTGATCGCCCTTGGAGGAAACACGGCCACCTGATTGCATGACCAGTTCCCAATGCTCACCTTGGAGGCATGCAGTAATCTCTATGAGAATATCGTACTGGTGCCCGTGTAGCATTCTAGGAGGAATCGTGCAGTTTTTTTGTTTCCGTGTCATGTTCCCGTCGACAAAGACGTGTGGGTAGCCACAGCTGTGTCGTCACGTGCCCCTGTCGATAGGTGGGGGTAACGGCTCTCCCCCCTCCACTGCCGCTAGCCACTAGTCGAGTGCGCGGTTTGGTTGTGGATGGACGTGAGATTCAAGTTTCCCGCGTTTGCCGTCAGCTTGGAGGCTACTATGAAGAACAGGTAATGTATTGTCAGTTTTCCATTTGTTCGTATATATAAATGTTCTGTTTGTGTATTGTATTAGATTTTTTGTATATATATTTGTTATCTTTGTGTTAGTGTAAATCAAAATTTAAAGGAAAATATTTAAAAAATGTAGGTTAGTTAGGTGTATATATAAATGTTGTGTTAGTGTATTGTATTAGATTTTTTGTATATATATTTTATATCTTTGTGTTAGTGTAAATTAAAATGTAAAAGAAAAATAATTAAAAAATCCAAAAAAATGTAGGTTAGTTAGGTGTAAGAATTTGATATTTAGATGTAAGTAGGGTTCACTTGATAACGGGAGGAGTTTCCTTACCTCCCGAAACGTATTGTAGTTTTAAACACTAGAAGCGATAGGTAAAGTCCAAATAAATCACAAAATTAAATTCAAATCCATCGCTATTATGAGTTTCAAAAATACAGTTAAATTTGATGTTGGATGACATGTACTGCATTGTAAAAATTAAGAAATAAGTAACAAAAAATAACTTACTGAATATTTTAAACTGTGGTATATTGTTTTAAAGCTTAAAACTGTGTGGTCAGTTTTCAGGTAGAAACACAGCTGCATAATCTCTGTTTAACGTTGATTCACATGCAACAATATTATTGTTTTGCAATCCTTTAACTCTTTTAGCGAATTTCCCCTATAGGGAAGAAGCTATTACTGTAGGTGGCATGGTAAGACTTAAGCCCAAGACAACGATAACTTTTTGTTTTGAGGTCCCCAGATGCCAAAAACACTATTCGTTCAAATTTATATATATATATATATATATATATATATATATATATATATAAATTTGAACGAATAGTGTTTTTGGCATCTGGGGACCTCATATATATATATATGTTCGTTACCACGATAACTTTTGAAAGAAACACCCGATTTTTATTAAATTTGGCACAAATGTGGAGAGTAGCATTTATGACTTTAAGTTCGAAAACCAGATCGATCGCACTATGGGAAGGGGGTTTTATGGGGGTTTACAATTTTCCAAAAATTGGTTTTTGCAAATTTGACCCCAAAATGTTAAAAACACTCAATTTTGATTATAGCCATTTTATAGAGCTTAAAAAAATAAATTATTTAGTATTTTGAATCATTAACCTAGGTTAAGTGGTTGCGGAGAAAATCCAAAAAAATGTTTCCCATGTTAATCTTAGGGGAAAAAGGTTTTTAGATTTTTCTCAGATAGTTTTACGAAAAACTTCACATTTCTATTTATTAATGTGTTTAGCTCAACAAAACAAACATTTTTGTGTTAATCGTTGTTCTACATCCAACCGTTGCAGAGATATTTAAAGTGCTAAACACAGTACGTTGTCCAATGTTATCCTTATGGAGAATAAATAAAATTCTATATCTTGATTATTTATGAATGTATATTGATGAAACTTGGTATGTGGCTTCAACTAGTTGTGGTAAATTGATATTAGCACAAAAACAAGTTTTGTTAATAGTCCCCGTAGCAGCAAACCTGCATACTCGGCCCCCATGTTATTCATAAGGAGAATAAGTAAAGTTGTATATCCCCCTTAATTATGAACCTACATTAAGAGAACTTGGTATGTAGCTTCACCTGGTTCAGTTGTATTGATAATTGAAAAAAAAAATCATTAATTATCTTCCTCGTTGCAGCAAACCTGCGTCCGCAACCCTAATGTTATTCTCATGGAGAATAAATAAAATGCTATATATCACTTATTTATGGATGTATTTTTGTGAAACTTGGTAAATAGCTCTGTATAGCAGTGAGTCACATATATATGCATTGGAAATTCGCTGAGTACGCAGGTTTGCTGCGACGGGGGTATTTAACGCTTAAAAAGTCAAGCACTATCACATGAGTTGTCCTACAATTTTCACCTAATAATCTTACTTCTATAACTCGGAATTTTTTTAATAATATTCGATAATCACTCCCGAGAAATATACTTTTTCTTTTTTATATACTCTTCCTGCATGAAGGAAATTTGCTTCACAAAATACATAACATTTATGCTTTGGTTGTTTTGTTTTTGTTTTAGCGAATTTCCCATATTCAGCCATGAAGAAGCTATTGCCATGGTAAGACCTAGGCCCGGCACCGTGATAACTTTTCGTTTTGAGGTCCCCAGACCCCAAAAACACCATTCGTTCAAAACTGTGTGTGTGTATATATATATATATGTGTGTGTGTGCCCTTGGTGCGATAACTCACGTAAAAAAGGTCCAATTTTGATGAAATTTGGTAAAAACGTGTAAAGCAGCATTCATGACTTTAAGTTCGAAAACCAGCCCGGTCGCTCCATCCAAAGGGGTATTCTGGTAGGGATTTGTGCCCAAAAAATGGGTTTTGTTTTAATTTGTACATGTAATATTTTAAAAAGTCAAATTTTAGTTCTCAACATTGGATTTAGCTTTGAAAAACACACAATTTGGTGTTTTGATGATTTCTCTACGTCAATTGGTTACAGAGATATTGAAAGTGCTAAACACAGTACGTTGTCCAATGCTATTCTTATGGAGAATAAGAACAAATTTATACATCGCTTATTTATGAACGTATACTAACGAAAATTGGTATACGGCTTCATCTGGTTGTGGTCTATTGTTATTTGCACAAAAAAGCAATTTTTAACGACGATTCCCGTAGCAGCAAACCTGCGTACTCAACCCCCATGTTAATCTTATGGAGAATAAGTAAAATGTACTGAAAAAATGTAAAACTTCAAATAACCCATTTTTGGGTACAAACCCCCCAAAATACCACTTTGGATGGGTCGATCTGCATGGTTTTTGAACTTAAGGTCATAAATGTTGCTTTACAAGTTTTTACCAAAATTAATGAAAATCGGACCTTTTTTACAAGAGTTATCGCACCTACGGACACACATATATATATATTTTTTTTTAAATATGGTGTTTTTGGGGTTTGGGGACCTCAAAACGAAAAATTATCATGGTCCCGGGCCTAGGTCTTACCATGCCGACTACGGTAATAGCTTCTTCCCTATATGGGAAATTCGCTAAAATGAACTACCGTAGAAACCCATAATCCATTATTGGTAGTGTAACACTGTTTGCTGCAATTTGTTGTCATCCTCTATAGTAAAATGAAGTGTATACCACCTATCCGGAATAAACTACTGATCGAAGAGCGACCGGGGTGGTGTCAATAGATTTCCCACGGATGATGAAATACCCCCGTCGCAGCAAACCTGCGTACTCAGCGATTTTCCAATGCATGCATATGTTTATCACTACCACATAAAGCCACTTACCATGTTTCAAAAAAATATATAAATAAATAAATTATCTATATCATTTTATTTATTCTCCATGAGAATATCATTAGGGCTGATTACGCAGGTTTGCTGCAATAAGGAAGACAAAATTTGTGTTTTTATGCAATTATCAATATAACTCAACCAGGTGAAGCTACATACTAAGTTTTATTAATTTATGTTCAGTACCTGGGGGCCGAGTTTTGCTCGGGGAAGGCAAGTCAGTTTGTTTAGATGACTCGGAGTAATATTTCACCACTTCCCCCTACTGATAATCAGATTTGTATAACTCATTTGCCTCTTTTCTAAATTTGTAAGGTGACACCAGTTGTTATTTATTGCTCAATGTCCCTTTGATTTATTTTACTACTATATATATATATGTAATCTTCACTCAAATCTTTTAATCTCTGCTCTCAGGAAACCACATGTTAATAATCATAAACAACATGAGTATTACTTTGACAGTTCCCTGCTTGATTATGAACAGCTGTTATAATTAGTTTGTTTTGATTTGAAACTCCATAAGCCCAATGTTAATTTTTTAAACTTTTCATTTGAGTTTTTTTCATTATTTGATTTTTCCTGGGGATGAGACCTGTCTAGAACTTATTTTTATCCCAGAAATTAGTTATTTCGAACATTTGAAGGAAATCGTTGGAGCCGTTTTTGAGATCAGTGTCGCAAGCAAGCAAGCAAATCTTACTCATATTAGAGTATAGGATAATTAACGGAGATAACACGTTACTTATCCTCCATGAGAATAACTTGGGAGCTGAGTACGCAGGTTTGCTGCTACTGAGATAATAAAAAAAAATCAATTATTCATGCAAATATCAATATACCAGTACTACGTGAAGCCACATACCAAATTTCAATAATATACATTCATAAATAATCGAGATATCAAATTGTATTTATTCTCCATAAGGATAAAATTGGACAACTTACTGTATTTAGCACTTTGAATATCTCTGCAACTGTTGGACGTAGAATCACAATTTAAACACCAAAATGATTTTTTTGTAGAGCTGAATTGATTGGTAAAAGCAGATTTGAAGTTTACATTAAAATGAACTGAGGAAAAGCCAAATACCTCCGTCGTAGCAAACCTGAATACTCAGTGAATTTCCAGTGCATAATATGTCTTAATACGAGATAAAGCCGCATACTAAGTTGTATAAAAATATATTCATAAATAAGCGATATATACAATTTTAATTATTCTCTATAAGAATAACATTGGGGGTGAGTACGTAGGTTTGCTGAAACAAGGATCACAAACAATTAAATGAAAATATAAAATATAATTCAACTAAGTGAAGCCACATACCAAGTTTAATCAATATTCATTCATAAATAAGCGATTTATACAATTTTAATTATTCTCCATAAGAATAACAAGGGGGATCATTACGCAGGTTTGTTGCAAAAACGCGCACAAAAAATGGATTGTTATGTGAACATCAATATAACTCAACTAGGTGAAGCCACATACCAAGTTTTATTAATTTATGTTCTTAATTAAGGGAGACATTACATTTTACTTATTCTCCATAAGAATAACATGGGGGCTGAGAACGAAGGTTTGCTGCTATGGGATTAATCATTAAAAATTGCTTTTTTGTCCAAATAACAATAGAACACAACCAGACGAAGCTGTAAACCAAATTTCGTTAGTATACGTTCATAAATAAGCGAGATATAAATTTGTTCTTATTCTCCATAAGAATAACATTGGACAAGTACTGTGTTTAGCACTTTCAATATCTCTGTAACCAATTGACGTAGATAAATGATCAAAACACCAAATTGTGTGTTTTTAAAGCTGAATCCAATGGGGAAAACTAAAATTTGAGTTTTAAAAATATTACATGTAAAAACTTCAAAAAAACCATTTTTGGGGTACAAAACCGCCCCAAAATACCACTTCGGATGGGTCGATCTGTCTGGTTTTCGAACTTAAAGTAATAAATCCTGCCTCACACGTTTGTACCAAATTTCATCAAAATCGGACTGTTTTATGAGAGTTATCGCACCCACGGACACATATACATATATATATAAATATATATATATATATATTTATATATATATTGTATATAAATATATATATAACTGTATATATATATATATATATATATATATGTATATATATACAGTTTCGAACGGATAGTGTTTTTGGGGTCTGGGGACCTCAAAACGAAAAGTTATCATGGTCCCGGGCCTAGGTCTTACCATGCCTACTACGGTAATAGCTTCTTCCCTGTAGGGAAAATTCGCAAAACCTTTTTCCCATGGGAGATTTTATGAGCAGGTTTTTTGGATTTTTCTCTGCAACAACTTAACCTAGGTTAATAATTGAAAATACTATATTATTTGTTTTCAAGCTCTATAAAATGCTTAAAACCAAAATTGAGAGTTTTAAAAATTTTAGGGTGAAAAGTGCAAAAAATTGATTTTTGGAAAATGTAAAATCCCCATGAACCCTAAGGTCTGATTTTTCAGGTTTTTGAACTTAAAGTCATGAATGTCACTTTAAACATTTGAGCCAAATTTCATCGAAATCGGACGTTTTTTACTCAAGTTATCGTGTTAACGGACACACACACACACAAACACACACACACACACACACACACACACACACACACACACACACACACACACACACACACACACACAAACACACACACACACACATATATCAATTTGAACGAATAGTTTTTTTTTTTTACATCTGGGGACCTCAAAACAAAAGGTTATCATGGTCTCGGGCTTAAGTCTTACCATAAGACCTACGGTAATAGCTTCTTCCCTATAGGGGAAATTCGCTAAAAGTTCGATATCCTAAATTTTCTCCGTTATGATATTTTTTTATTAAAATGTACAAAATATAAATCTTAAATAGTCATTTTCTTCCCTTATCTACCTTAATAAAATGCCGGAACGGTACACAAAAAGAGTCATTCCCTACCAGGAAGGGGGTGATAGGGCTCATGTCTACCTTAAGGACCTACCTGATTAAAAATGTCCCCATAAAAAAATATTTGAAAAGCCCAATGCATTTTCAATCATAGTTATAGAATGTTGTTGCCTTATTCATCTCAACTCCAGTGGCATTTTTGTTCAGACTGTACTTCAAACGCTTTTAAGGGAAAGCGGTCAAACCCTCTTAATACTGTGTGAACGCCCAAAGATTTGAACCCGTGACCCTTTGAACCGAAGTCCACGACGCTAAACTTATGCTAGCAAGACGCACACTCTTGGCCCTACATCACCTCACTGGTGGGTTAACATTTAATTCCAACCAGAATTTCAAGGCGCTACTTTCAGTTTATAGATAATGGCCGAACATTGAGTTTGTAATAGCTCATTGTAGCTAAACTAGTGGCTTGAAGGGGCCAAAGCCCCTAACCTCGCTTCAGTACTCTGCCTTGTCTGATTTGGTTTACTCTTTACATGCTGAGGAAAATAAAACAATACTAGAGATCCCGTGCTGCTCTGTAGCATCAGTCAATGTTGCAATTTGAAAGTGACGTAATTGATGAGTATTGTCGAATCAAGTTAAAATATTATTGCAGTTTAAACATATCTTCCCATGGATTGTATCTACGTAAATTGTTCCACTCCACATCAAGTTTGTTTTAATAACTTTATTTAACTTTACAATCTGTTCTAAATAAAAACTGAACAATAAGTAAATATGATGATTAGGAAACAATTAACTGAATGGACTTGAAAGTTAGAAATTAATCTTTGTTAACAATCTCAAACACTAACTAATATTAAACAAATAACTAATATTAAACGCGAGGCAAGTCCAAAACTGTAGATCGCTTCAGACGATAAACCGCATTTGAGTTATCAAGCAAGTTCATTGCCAGATGATTTGGATGTAAGTCAAGTTTCAACAAATAATATTCACTTAATCTTGTTATTTCTTGCCTGACTGTTGGGACATTCAAATCTTGATGAAGGGTTCTGTTGGTCACATACCAAGGTGCTTTTGTAATCTGCCTTAACCTTTTTTAAGGTGTTTTTGTAATCGTGCTTTTATTCGATTGATACCTTTGAATTATTTCGACATTTTTGAGTTGCTCACCGAACCCCACAGCTGAACTTCATATGACCAAACTGGTTTCAAAATAGTTTTATATAATAACAATAATTTTTTTTCTAAACTGAGTTTTGATCTATGTCCAAGAAGCTAATTCATTTTGGTTGTTTTTAAATTTAATTTCTGTCTTATTGTCCAGATATGAGTTTTCCATTTCAGTTTACTATCGAGATGCATGCCCAAGTATTTTACTTCTGTCACTTGAGGTAGTTGAATATTATTCATTGTCCCTGGAGGACAAATATTTCGGTTCAAAGTAAATTTTATATGTACTGACTTAGTTTCGTTGACTTTTATCAATGACTACATAAACTACAATTGTAGTTTATGTAGTCATTGCTTTTATTCTCCAAGCTCTGTACAAATTTAAAATTTCATCAGAACTCTGTTGTAAATTGTCGGATGCTTGTACAGGATCATTATGAACTGACAAACCCGCAGTGTCATCGGCCAAGCTTGGAATATGTGTAAGCTCATTTTCCGGTAGATCTGCTGTATATAGCACATATAAAATGGTCCAAGCACACTTCCTTCTGGAATTCCAGACTCTATTTCATTTATCGGTGTGAGAATGTCTTGGTATTTAATTTGGAAAGATATATTAGAGAGATAAGATTTTAATATATGAAAGAGAGAGTGAGGCAAACACGTTTTAATTTTGAATAACAATCCAGTGTGCCAGATCTTGTCAAACGCTTGACTGACATCCAAAAATGCAACCGAACAGTAACTTTTGTTTTCTAGACACTGTCGCACCGTATCAACCACTCTGTGGACTTGTTTAATTGTGCCATGTTGTTGTCTGAAACCAAATTGGTGGCTAGGTACTAACACATTTTCATCGATTAAATCACGTAGCCGTTTAAGGAAAAGTTTTTCAGATAACTTTTAAATCATCGGTAATAGGCTTATTGGCCCGAAAGAGTGTCTATCTTGTGTCTATAATTTGGCCATGCATTCGTTTAAATGTATATAGTCATATTTTTTGTATTTATTATTTTTGTTTTAAGAATAAGTAAATACTGAAGTTTATAACTGCGATAATTATTTTAAATAGTTTCAAAGTATATAATTATTATAACTTACTACTACTATATTGTTCTAGTAAATGTTTTATATTCAATCCTTTGTTTAATATGTGATTCTCTGATTCTTTTTTTCCTTGTTTGTGTGTAATAGTAATATTTGTAAATTATACTGTTGGGTGCATCATGGATTCTAAACAAATTCAGTCTGGACCATCGTGTGAACAGTTTCAAGTGGTTGATAAAACGCCAGTTAAAAGACGACGGATGCTGGGAATATAAATAATGATTTAAATTATCAAACAACAAGTGTTATTGCCAACTTTTTAACATTTGTATACAATAAATGATATAAAAAATATACAATAGTTATATTTATTATAACATAATATAAAATATCTATAAATTTAACTATTGTAAATGATATAAAAATATGCAATAGTTATATTAATATAATATAATATAAAATATCTATAAATTTGTCTTAATACTTTGGGTTTGCAGCCATTCATGCACGGTCGAACACTGCCGGACGCCGACGATTCCCTTGACCTTCGCCAGAAAACCGACACAAATGGTTTGCGTCAGGGCAAAAATCCACCATAGAGGGTTTAACATTCGTGTGATTGTTCGCGTAGGTTAAATGCTCACCCGTGTGTATGGCGGCATGGCGGGCTTTACACAAAGCAGGTGGTTTTCGCGAGATTGCTATGGAAAACTATTTGACCAAAGCATCTGCCAAGGTGTTCAAATTCAAATAAAATCAATGAATCAATTACTTATTTACAACCTCCAATAGAAAATTATATGATGGTACTTTAGGATAGATAATTTGTATCGAACTTAAAACACAATAACAGAACCGCAGAATACAGAAACATTAAAGTACAAATGTATTAATTCGTAACGTAATATTAATGTGTTTGGAAAGGAGACAATCCAAATGATCTTGGACATTTTTTAACAATAAAGTCAGCTCTAATTATTTTACTAAATACGGATACCGTTCAATCCAATTCTGATAAAAATGAAGATTCATTAAATCTCACAATACTTGTTGATGATGGTGGTACATTGATCACAAAGCCTGCTTCACTGGACCGGGCCCCGCACCGGAAGCGGGGTTACACACCGTGATAGCCGTGGTGTATTATCGGGTGTACCCCTACGCAGTCTGATGGTTTCTTTGGGTACTAGATCAATATGTTAATATACAGGATCATTGATACGAAATTACAGTTGTAGTTTTATAAAACAAGCCAGCTGATCATCTGAGAAAGAAAACCCAACAAGGGTTCTGTAAACATGTGTTTCTGAGAAATCCCCCAAATGTTAGCTTGCAAACTAGCAACATTGAAAAATCCCCCACCCGCCTAATTTGACGCTCCTGACTTTAGGTGAAGTCACATACCAAGTTTCATCCATATACATTTATAAATAAGCGATATATAACATTTGAATTATTCTCCATAAGAATAACATGGGGACTGAGTACCTAGGTTTGCTGCTACGGGAACCATAGGCGAAAACATGTTTTTGTGCAACCAACAATAAACCACAACCAGATGAAGCCATATACCAAGTTTCGTCAGTTTATGTTCATAAATAAGCGAGATATACAATTTTTCTTTTTCTCCATAAGAATAAAATTAGACAACGTACTGTGTTTAGCACTTTCAATATCTCAGTAACCAATTGACCTAGAGCAATGATCAAAGTACCAAATTTTTTTTTTAATCTGAATTCAATGGTGGTAATTACATTTTTATTTGAATAAAAATTACACGTGAAACCCCCAAAAACCAAGTTTTGGGATACAAAACCCCTCAAAAATTCCCCTTTGGATGGTGAGATTCATCTAGTTTTCGAACTAGAAAACTAGATGTTTTCGTTCAAATAAATGGTACTTTACACATTTTTACCAAATTTCATTAAGATCGGACCTTTTTTACGAGAGTTATCGTGCTTACAGACACATAAATATATATACAAATTTGAACAAATTGTGTTTTTGGCATCTGGGGACCTCAAAACAAAAAGTTATCATAATCTCGGACTTAAGTCTTACCATGAGACCTACGGTAATAACCTCTTACCTTTAGGGGAGATTCGCTAAAAAAACGACAAACAAATGCGGAAGTCTTTCTAGAAAATCTGTAAGTTTATGTCATTTTCCTAGGAGAGTTTGAAACAGAGGCTCATTACGAAACGATTAGGAATTCGATGATCATGCGTGAGTTCTTTGGTAGCTCTAAACGTAAAGTTCTGATGGGTCAAAGGTTTTTGAAAGCAGGGCCCTAAGTTAACACCAAAACCTCAAAAAATAAAACTTTCCCATCCAAACACAAATAGCTAGCCTATTTCTCTTATGTAGCAAAATATTCTCAATCTATCATTGTGAAATAACTGGATTTCATGTATATTACTGAATTTATAAATGCCGATAAATAAAGCAGCTAAGTTCTCAATTTATCTTATTCATGCAAAAATAACTGGATTACATGTAAATTGTGAAATATATAAACACCTGTAGAAAGGATAAAAAGAAAAGAACTGTATTTTTTGCTGCATTATTCTTTGGCAAACCAAATGAACTCTCTTACTTAATGAACATAAGTTTTAAACCAGACAGATCGCTTTATCCAAAGGTTATTTTAGGGGGGTTTTGTACCCTAAAAGTTTTTTTTGAGCTTTTTACGTAAAATATTATAAGAAATCTAATTTTACTTTTCGCCATTAGATTCGGCTTAAAAACGAACAATTTTGTGTTTTGATCATTTCTCTACGTCAATTGGTTGTAGAGATATTCAAAGTGCTAAACACAGTATGATGTCCAATGTTATTCTTATGGAGAATAAGAAACATTTGATATCTCGCTTATTTATGAACGTATCCAAACGAAACATGGTATATGGCTTCCATTTCGTTGTGGTCTATTGATAATTGTCTAAAAAAATAATATTTTGCCGATGGTTCCCGTAGCAGCACACCTGCGTACTCAGCCCCCTAGTTATTGTTAAGGAGAGTAAGAAAAATGTTATGCCTCACTTAATTATGAACATAAATTAATATAAATTGGTAAGTAGCTTCACCTAGTTGAGTTACATTGATATTTGTATAAAAAGCCATGATTTGTGTTCCTTGTTGCAGCAAACCTGCGTACTCAGCCCTCATGTTATTCTTATAGAGAATAATTAAAGTGTTATAAATTGCTTATTTATTAATGGACACGACTGAAACTTGGTATGTGAAACTTGCTTCACATGGTTGTGGTCTGTAGATATTTCCATTAAATAATATGTTCTATTCCTTGTTGCGGCGAATCTGAGTACTCAATCCCCATATTATTCTTATGGAGAAAAATTAAAATTTTATATATGGCTCATTTGTCTTTTCTCGGTTTTCTCGAATATATATCTACGAAACTTGGTAAAAGAGGCTGTATATGGTATATAAATATACGCATTGGAAATTCGCTGAGTATGCAGGTTAGCTTTGACGGGGGTATTAAATATATATGATAGTAAGGAACACATGTCAATTTGTAAAGAAAGTAGACACTTAATCACGTGTTTTAATGTAAAAAAAGGATTTATCGCAACTTGTTTCCAGAACTTCCGGTAGCCAATAGTATATAAGCTGTTCGCCATCTTGTTTCTGTCATTCTCTGATTAGGCCTGATGATGACCCGTGTAACTGGTTGAAGTCGATCGCCTTCTACCATATTTTGTGTATATTTTACCGTCTTGTATGTAAGTACAGTATAAGTGTAAATATACTTATAGTGTTGTAAGACGTATTTTATTTATCCTGGTTAGGTGTAACCACATGTATCACGCTAATAAAGAAATTATTTTAAAAAAGTAGACGTTTTAAAATCCCCATGTTTTTTTATGGGGAATGTTTTACGTTATTTCTCCTTTGCTGGTAACTTTTTAGAAATACTTCTATTTTTCCCGAGCCTCTGTGATCAAGGCCTTAAATTTGAGCCGTCCACCATCATTCTGCGATTTTCCAAACTCCTGCTTAAAGATATCAAAACAGCTGTCATAACATTAAAATAGCTGTCAGTCTGTTATTACCTTAAAACAATAAAAACAAACTAATCCAAAAATGGCCTAGTCTTAAGACTACAAATTGGGTAGTTTGGATGCCTGCAGATGGAGGGATATACTAGAATAGGTGTAAATCCTAATAAATTTATCGATTACTCGTTTTGGGTAAAATATACGCTTTTCTTGTTCATCCTTACGGCATCTTTCGCAGTGTTACTAGTGCCTCAGTTTTTATGGTCTTCCCACAAACCTAAAAGTGAACTTACAAGTCTAGAAAAAGAGGCACATGTTCCAACATGGCGTCAGATGCGGCTCCCGAACCACGACCCAGGAGATGTGCTACTGGTCAGGGATTTGTCGTCCAGAATGATGCCTCCGGCCAAGAAAGGCCACGTTAGCGCCTACGACCTGCCGTTTACCAGCAAGTTGGTCGAGGAACTCAGATCTCTGACGGACTACAAGCACGGCGGGTACTTCGTCGAGGTGGGGTCTGGGGACAAAGACTTGTTCTCGGACATGCTGTTCCTCGAGCGCCATATGGGGTGGTCTGGACTGCTCGTAGAACCGGACCTCATCAACATGAAAGTCTTCCGACGAAATGCCTGGATCGCTCCTGCCTGCATGAGTCTCAACAACTCGGCCTACGAATTCCACCACCAGCACTACATTCGCTATCACGGCCACGACCCTAGAAGCTCCAGTGACTCACTGGCCAGAGTGGTCTGCTACCCCTTTTACACGTTCTGGTTAGCGCTGAACAGACCCGTTATCGACTACTTCTCTTTATACGTAGGCGGAGGTGAAGTGGAAATACTGGAAACCATTCCTTTTGATAAAGTTGACATTAAAATAGTGCATGTTGATTTCACCAAAGCGAGAGACGGATTCATGGGGGTTACAACCTTAATGCAGCGGAACGGTTACAAAGTAGTTCCTCAAGTTCTTCCTGACTACTTATTTTTCATCAAAAAAGAATATGTTAACCATTACAACGAAATATAAGTTTTGTAATTCTGTTTACAAGATTCTTTACCAGAATTATATAAGGTAGTCCAAAAACCCCATAATTGTATTGTATAAAACTATATTTTTTAAGGAAAAATTTTATTATTTATTTATATTCTTAGAAACTGTTAAAAAGCAATTATTACAATAAAACAGTTTACATAAAACGAAGTTCATTCTTGAAGACCTTCGCTTCAATTATCATACTTAATATTCAAATATTATATTTAGTTGAATATAATGATAATATGCAAATACTTTTAAGCAAAACTATAAAACTATAAATTAATAATTTTCAAGAACTTACAGAATGTAATTGTAATCTTAATATTTAATTCCGTAAGCGAATCGGTCCCTACGAAATATCTTGCTAAGAAGGCTAAGTTAGGTTATGACGATTCATTTTAAAGCTTAAAGGCCAAGGACGGTGGGAAAAATATCAGAAATGTCCAAAATTACGTGGGCTACGCCCCACTGGACTTCAAAGATCCAATGATTTTCTTACGGAAATATCACAACAGAGTTTTTATTAATAAGTAAAATGAACTAATGATCAGCTGTGATTATCCACTTAGACAAAAACCATATGTTAGGGGCTATAGCCCCTTTAATCCACTAGTCTACCTATATTATTAATAGGCAAGCATGATTTTTGTCGTACGTTTTTCTCAGCTCGTGAGCATCGTAGGAAAAATCTAAGCACACCATTAGAAATGTATTTTTCTGTAGATGTGCACAATACTATCGTAATTTACATTAGTTTATGAGAAATGGAGAAACCTTAATTTGAAATTAAAAAAATAACATTGGCCTTATGAGTTGCCATGTTGGTTACGGAATAACAACTTAAAATATATATGTAGCACAACAGCAAGAACAGATGATTCATAAATACAACATTTTACTGACTACTGGAATGGTAACACCATTCTCTAATCATTTTAAACTCCACATTGAAACAAATTAAGCCTGTTTGTGAGGGGGAGGATGAGGGATGGTAGAGGTTGAGGTGGAGAGATTTCAAACATAAATAAAAAGGCTACTGGAATGGGAACGCCCTTCTGTTACGGTTTTAACTCCACATTAAACGGTGAGTGGATGAGGTGGAGAGGTTCCATGAATAAATAAAAAAGAAAAAATATTACTGGATTTTTATAGCCCTTCGTTTAGCCTGTTTAACTTCACATTAAAATAAATTAAACCTGTTTGTAAGGGGAGAGGGATAAGGGATGGGGAGAGGTGCCAGACATCATTAAAAAGGCCACCAAATACTGAAATGGTAACATCCTTCTCTTATTCGTTTTAACTCCACTCTCAAATAAATTAAACCTGTTTGTGAGAGAGTGAGTACGAGGGACGGAGAGAGGATGAGGTGAAAAGGTTTCAAGCATAAATAAAAAGGCTACTGACTACTGGAATGGTAACGCTCTTCTGCTATCGTTATAACTCCACATTAAACGGGGATCGGATGAGGTGGGGAGGTTTCAGTCATAAATAAAAATAGTAATGACTACTGGAATAGTAACACCCTTCTCTTATCCATTATAACTACACATTAAAATAAATTAAACCTGAATGTGAGGGGCTGAGGATGAGGGATCGGGAAAGCATGAGGTGGAGAGGTTTCAGGCATAAAAAAACAACTAATGATTACTGGAATGATATCATCCTTCCCTTATCCAATTTAACTCCACATTAAAATAAATTAAACCTGTTTTTGAGAGAGGAGGATGAGGGATGGAAAGAGGATTAAGGTTGGGGAGAGGATGAGGGACGTGGAGATGATGAGGTGGAGAGGTTTGAGGGAAAATAAAAAGGCTACTGATTACTGGAATAGTAACGCTCTTCTGCTAACCGATTTAACTCCACATTAAAAAAGTTACCTGTGGGTGGGGGTAGGGGTGGGAAAGATAAGAGGGAGAAAGATATATATGAGCGCCACAGAGTCCACTAGATATTAAACTATTTTTTGTTTTGCAAATATTTGGTCGAATTTCGACCACTAGGCGGTCTCTAGCCTTTAAATTAATAGGCAAACACAAAAATTGTCCTCCTTTTTTGTCAGGTTGTGTGCATCGTAGGAGAAATTCGCACATACCGTTAGAAAGTAGTGTCCTGTAGATGAGCAGAAACCTATTATAATTTACATTTTACGTCGGGTCTACGCCTCACAGGCTCAAGTTTCAATGTTAATCTTATGGAAGAACAGTAATTGATTAAATAATTATATAGTACCTGAGGGGCCGAGCTTTGCTCGGGGGAAGGCCAGTCAGTTTGTTTAGATGACTTGGAGTATATTTCACCACTTCCCCCTACTGATCAGATTTGTAACTCATTTGCCTCTTTTCTACATTTTTAAGGTCACTCCAGTTGTTATTTATAGCTCAATGTCCCTTTGATTTATTTTACTACTCTATATATGTAATCTTCACTCAAATCTTTTAATCTCTACTCTCAGGAAACCACATGTTAATAATCATAAACAACATGAGTATTACTTTGACACTTCTCTGGTTGATATGAACAGCTGTTACAATTCTTTTGTTTTGATTTGAAACTCCATAAGCCCAATGTTAATTTTGTTAACTTTTCATTTTAGTTGTTTTACATTATTTGATTTTTCCTGGGGATGCGGCCTGTTTAGAACTTATTTTTATCCCAGAAATTAGTTATTTCCAACATTTGAAGGAAATCATTGGAGCCGTTTTTGAGATGAGTGTCGCAAGCAAGCAAACCTTACTCATATTAGAGTATAGGATTTGACAACTGTTGATGTAACAAATGCTAGCAAAACAGGGAGAACAGATGTTTCAGACATAATGCAAATACAAATACTACTAGCTACTGGAATGGTAACACCCTTCTATTATCCTTTCCACCTCCATGTTAAAAAATTAAATCTGTTTGTGAGGGGGAAAGATGAGGGCAGGGGAGAGGATGAGGTGGAGGGGTTTCAGGCATAAATAAAAAGGCTATTGTTAACTGGAATGGTAACGCCTTTCTGCTATCTTTTTTAACTCCACATTAAAAAAATTACCTGTGATGAGGGTTGGGGAGGGGGAGGGAGTGAGAGAGGGAAGAGAGAAGGAGAGAGATGTGAGCGCAACAAAACCTACTAAATATTAACCTTTTTAAAATATTCGTCAAATAATATTTGGTCGAATTTTGACCATTGGGCGGTTTCTATTATTAATTCAATCATAGTCGGTCATCAATCTTCTAGTACTTTACCAGATGTTTTTGTTTTGTTTTTAGCTGATTTCCCCTGTAGAAACTACCACCGCAATCAATTTTCGTATTTAGAATCGTAGATTCCAAAAACATAGTTCGTTCACATTTGTCTTCTTGTGATCCATTTTCATATTGTTTTACATAGAGTTCGTAAACTAGTAATGTGGTCACTCTGTCCCTCCAATCGAGTGCAGCCAGACAATCAATAGCCTACTAAACATTTGTTTGAACATAAAACCTTTTACTATACAAAATGGAAACAACTTTTGAGTTAAATTATTAGCAGAACGTAGTTCCGTCTTAAAAAATACAGCAGTATTTTTTAAAAGATAGTGAACTAAAAACCGTTATTTTGTTACATTTCCATCAACGAATAAGTAAGGACAGTTGGAAAAGCGTTTTTTGACTGTACGGAGATGAACAACTGTGAATGTTTGAAAATTCATTTTGACACGTTAAAAAGCGATTGTTCAATAATACGCAAAAGTTCGACCATATAAAAATACTGTTTGAAAATGTCCCAGCAACGAAAATATCAAATGGCTGAAAAAGACAAATAGATACATTAACGTCCTTCTCAGACTGTCATAAACCAAGTCACAATAAGTCTTTTTGTTCTAAGATTTACTGCTGGGACATTTATTATATTTACTGAAAAGGAAATAAAGATACTTTAGGCGGTAAACATATTTTAGGATAAAATATTTGTGGAATGGGATCAAAGGTTTTTCTCTGAGTAATTAAAAAGAACAAACCAACTATCATGATTATTATTATTATTATCGTGATTATAATGTATTATAATCATGATTATATTTCACTCAAATTTAGAGGAATTCTGGAGGCTCATCTTAAACTTATGGTTTTAACGAATTTCCCCTATAGGGAAGAAGCTATTACCGTAGTCGGCATGGTAAGTCCTAGGCCCGGGACTATGACAACATTTCGTTTTCAGGTCCCCAGATACCAAAAACACCATTCGTTCAAAACAGTGCGAGTGTGTGTACATATATATTTTTTTTAATTTTAAACACAGTACCACAGTTATATTTATAATAATTTAAAACAGGGTACTGTGTTTCAAATGTTTAACATACTAACTATATTAGCCCTTTTTACTGAAAATAATATATGTGTGTATGTGTGTGTGTGTGTGTGTGTGTGTGTGTGTGTGTGTGTGTGTGTGCGTGTGAGTGTGTGTGTGTGTGTGTGTGTGTGTGTGTGTGTGTGTGTGTGTGTGTGTGTCCGTGAGCACAATAACTCTCGTGAAAATGGTCCGATTTTGATGAAATTTGGTTCAAACGTGGAAAGCAACATTCATGACTTTAAATTCGAAAACCAGATAGATCGACTTATTCAAAGGGGTATTTTAAGGGGATTTTGTACCCCAAAAACTGTTTTTTAGCGAATTTCCCCTATAGGGAAGAAGCTATTACCGTGGGTCTCATGGTAAGACTTAAGCCTGAGACTATGATGAATTTTAATTTTGAGGCCCCCAGATGCCAAAAACACCATTCGTTCAAATTTTTAGAAATGTGTGTCCGTAAGCATGATAACTCTCGTAAAAAAGGTCCGATCTTAATGAAATTTGGTACAAATGTGTAAAGCCCCACTTATTTGTACGAGTGCGAAAATCAGACGAATAGCAACATATGAAGGGGGTTTTTTGGGGGGTTTTGTACCCCAAAAATGGGGTTTTTGGGGTTTCCACATGTGATTTTTATTTAAATCAAATATTTATTTTTACCATTGAATTTAGCATAACTAAAATTTTGTATTTTGATCATTGCTCTACGTCAGTTGGTTACTGAGATATTGAAAGTGCTAAACACAGTACGTTGTCCAATGTTATTCTTATGGAGAAAAATAAAAATTGGATATCTCGCTTATTTATGAACATAAACTGACGAAACTTGGTATATGGCTTCATCTGGTTGTGGTTCATTGTTGTTTTCACAACAAAATCTTTCGCCTATGGTTCCCGTAGCAGCAAACCTAGGTACTTGGTCCCCATGTTATTCTTATGTAAAATAATTAAAATGTTATATATCGCTTATTTATGAATGTATGTGGATGACTGGGTAGGTTACTTCACTAAGATGAGTTCTATTGATATTCGCATAAAACCCAATTATGTTTTGTTCCTTGTTGCAGCAAACCTGCGTACTCATCCCCAATGTTATTCTTATGGAGAATAATTAATATTTTAAATATTGCTTGTTTGTGAATATATTTCTTGTGAATCCTGTTAAGTGTTTAAATGTGTTGTGTTATATATTCATTGGAAATTCACTGAGTATGCAGGTTTGTTGCAACGGGGGTATTTTAATTTTTTACATATAATCTGTTACAAATCGAAATTTTAGTTTTTACCATTGGGTTTAGCTTAAAAAAACACTCAATCTGGAGTTTTGATCATTGTCAATGTATACATCGCCTCTACTTGGGGAGCAAAACTAAACTAAAACTAGGTGCACGCTCACACTTCCCGTAAGAGAATTTTGTTTTTAAAATTTTTCCGTCAGTACGTAATTAACTTGTAGGATAATTAATTTAAAAGTTATTATAAATGTTAATACATACGACAGAGTTACAATCTGTCGAAACATGTTCAGAGTAGCATAACACACTGCTATGGTTTTGCGAATCGTACTATTCGGGTGTATTGCTCACACTGCCATTAAAACCCAGACACGTTTTAGGGAAGAAACATTAAGAGTACATTAATATTGAGTGAAAAATTGTGTTGTAAAGAATTCAATAAATATAGCATCGAACAGAAAACAAGTCATCCATTAATATTATTAGTTTATAATAACTAATATAATCAGAATAAAACGTGTGTTAAATAAATTGTTTTGGATAAACTTGGATTAGCATCTATAAATAATCATTTAGGGCGCACGGCTGTTTGGACAAACTATAAACCTGTATGCTTCCCTGATACCTCGAAGTCTGCAAAATAAAACAGAGCGCTACAATTTCAGATTAGTTAAGCTATGTTTATGTTATTTATGCTGCAACAGGAAGGGTATGAGAATACCGAGGAATCTAATGTTTAAACCAAATTTACTTATGGACTACTTCAACAGACTAACATCTTTTACCTATTTCAAAAGACAGCCAAAGAGAACTCTTTCGGTAAAATAATATTATTCCGTTCGTATGAAATAAATAAGCGCAAAACTGAACATGATAATTAAATCATACAAAAGGATTTGTGTACCAATCCGATTCAAATACAACATACAATTGCATAAGGTAAACGACTAAGACACTAACTGTAGACAATTCATTTTGAAATATACATTGACTTACTTCGTCCGTTAGAAAAACCTATTATAGAAAATAAAAGATTTATGCTCTCCTGGTTCTTGATTGGCAACCAAAAGAGCGATAAGACCCGTATTATTAATTATGATGTGACGGAGGGAGGGTCGCAAAAGTGTGGTTTAAAGTATTGACTGAAGTAAAATTTTGCAAGTAATCCGATGGTTTGATCAGATTTTCAATCAGACCTTCGGTAACGGAGTTGTAATTTTAGTTTTATATGAAATGCATTAAAGGCTCTTGATGACCGTAAACATGTTTTTGGATTTTTTTTATATGAGTAAAGCTTTTGATATGGTCAATCATGGTTTGTTCTTAAAGAAATTGGAACACTTAGGCATTGGAAACAATTCTCTGAGCTGGATCTCTTCCAGCTTGGAAGGTAGAACACAAACCGTACAAATCCCTTATTTAGACGCTAATCGGTGATTTAATCTCAGAAGTCTCATGAAATTGCCGTTATCTGTGGAGTCCCACAGGGGTCGGTGCTGGGACCAATTATTTTTTTACTCTTAGTCAATGACATTCACTCTAGTGTGTCAGGTGTTGATCTATGCCTATTTGCAGATGATACATCTCTGAGCATAGTAATGCTTCTCGAAATTACCTTGAGATTGAATCGTTTGTACAAAGTAGCTCACTTCTGGAATGGCTAGTTGATAATAACCTCACTTTTAATCCTGAAAAAACTCATTTCATCTATTTAAAGTTGGGAAAATCAGTAGCCTATCCATCTAGTACATTCGTAGGTGATACTAAAATTGATTCTTGTCTGAAAACGAATTTGTTAGGTTTAATAATTGATAATCGCCTTGATTTTTCTGAACACATTGACAACTTACCTCGTAAACTCAAAAGTAGTATTTATAGCGAATTTCCCCCATATTAGGGAAGAAGCTATTACCGTAGTCGGCATGGTAAGACCTAGGCCCGGGACCACGATAACTTTTCGTTTTGAGGTCCCCAGACCCCAAAAACACCATTCGTTTGAAACTATATATATATATATATATATATATATATATATATATATATATATATATATATATACATATATAAAAATTTAAACGAATGGTGTTTTTGGCATCTGGGGACCTCAAAATGAAAAGTTATCATGATCTCGGGCTTAAGTCTTACCATGAGACCTACGGTAATAGCTTCTTCCCTATAGGGGAAATTCGCTAAAAAGAGCATTTCAATCTAGATGGTTCTAAACACATGATTCGTTTTTTGTTTTATCAGATGACGAATGGTCATAAAAACCTTGTTTACAACAAGAAATGATCCTGGATCTGATCCTAGATCTAACCCTTGCTCATTGCTTCTATCCCGGCTACCATCCTAGTTCATCGCCTCTGATTGGCTGATAAAAACCGTCTTGTATGCCTTAATGCGAGTATGCTTGTGTCCCGGCTCCGGTATACACGTACCCTTATACACCATTTTAAAGCTCTACAACAGACTAACATTTTGGTGGAAACATAACTCAGTTACCCTTATCCGATTCAAAATGGCGGCCATTTTTTAAATACTGACATTATCGGAATACCCTGTATCTGCTAATCCACAAAACATAGC
This sequence comes from Allygus modestus, assembly GCA_963675035.1. Lineage (NCBI taxonomy): Eukaryota > Metazoa > Arthropoda > Insecta > Hemiptera > Cicadellidae > Allygus > Allygus modestus. The sequence continues at coordinate 78,505,466 of OY776114.1, read as the reverse complement.
TTTGTTCTGATTTAAAATTATTACTCGTATTAAACTCAGCGTTACCATTATTTGCTACATTACAGTATTTAAAACAAAATACAAAAATACAAAACATACTATTTTTGAAAATGTTCATATACACCAAACTCCAAAAAGTCGAATAGTAATGTTTGTCAAAAAGTATATCATCTTAAAGATCTTAAAAATCCTAGCAACTGTCAAATTTACACCAACCTCCTATCTCTTTTAGGTTTTAAGTAATAATTACAAATCTCACTTCCCCATATAAATTGCATGTTATTGGTGTGTAACACATGAAAGTACTTTGCGCCCTCTTTTATAAATGGGTCTTATATAGCTAACATGCATTTTATATGGGGAAACGATGATTTAGGTTGATTGCTAAAAAACAAAAAGAGACACGAGGTTGGTGTAAATTAGAAAGTTGCTAGGATTGCCAAGACCTTTAAGATGATTTTTTTTGACATAGGTTACTGTTTGACTTTTTGGAGTTTTGAGCATATAAACATTTTCAAAAATAGTATGTTTTTTATTTTTGCATTTTAGCGAATTTCTCCTATATTAGCGAATTTCCCCTATAGGGAAGAAGCTATTACCGTAGTCGGCATGGTAAGACCTAGGCCCGGGACCATGATAACTTTTCGTTTTGAGGTCCCCAGACCCCAAAAACACCATTCATTCGAAACTGTATATATATATGTGTGTGTGTGTGTGTGTGTGTGTGTGTGTGTGTGTGTGTGTGTGTGTGAGCACGATAACTCTCGTAAAAATTATCCGATTTTGATGAAATTTGGTATAAACATGTAAAGCAACATTTATGACTTTAAGTTCGAAAACCAGCCAGATCGCTCTATCCGAAGAGGTATTTTGGGGGATTTTGTACCCCAAAAATGGGTTTTCTTTGAATTTTTTACATCTAATTTTTGAAAAAGTCAAATTTTAGTTTTCACTATTGGATTCAGCTTAAAAACACACACAATTTGGTATTTTGATCACTCCTCTACGTCAATTGGTTACCAAGATATTGAAAGTGCTAAACACAGTACGTTGTCTAATGTTATTCTTATGAAGGAAAAGAAAATTTTTATATCTCGCTTATTTATGAACGTATACTGACGAAACTTGGTATACAGCTTCATCTCGTTGTGGTCTATTGATATTTGCTCAAAAAAACATTTTTTACCAAAGGCTCCCGTAGCAGCAATCCTGCGTTCTCAGCCCCCATGTTATTCTTATGGAGGATAATTAAATGCTCTGCCTCTCTTAATTATGAACATAAATGAATCAAAACTGGTATATGACTTCTCCTAGTTGAATTATAACGATATTAGCATGAAAACTCATTTTTTGTGTTCCTTGTTGCAGCAAACCTGCGTACTCAGCCCCAATATTATTCTTATGGAGAATAATTAAAATTGTATATATCGCTTGTTTGTGAAAATATTTTTATTAAACTTGGTAAGTGGCTTTATGTAGTATTAATATATTTATATCCCCATTGGAAATTCGCTGAGTATGCAGGTTTGCTGCGAAGGGGGTATTGTTTTATATACTCTGTAATGTAGCATATCAGGGTAACGCTGAGTTTAATTTGAGTTGTAATTTTAAATCAGAACAAAGCTATGTCTTGTGGTTTAGCAGATACAGGCAGGCGCTGATCCACGGGGGGAGAAATGGGGGAAATTCCCCCCCCCCCGCTCAAGGCTAAAGGTTGGAGCAGTTGGAGTTGCGCGCGCACCCCCGCACCAGCGCTACGTATGCCCGGCAGCGTCATCACGACTTGTCGTCTGACAGACTTATATGCCAGTAATAATACTGCAGTGTGTCCACATACCGGAAATCCCAGGAAAATCGGATAATTATACGGGAATTTCGTCGAAAATCCGTTAATTTAGTTTAAAACACCTTTTTCAGCCTTTCTTACTCATGCGGCTTGGTTGTCTTTTCCAGCCAATAAAACTCGTTTTGTTTGTCATTTTCAGCCAATAAGAAACGTTGCCGATCGTCATTTTCGGGCCATTAAATGCAACTAAATTCCTGTGTTTGACCCAACGCGGAAAAATAGACAGACGTTTATTGGCGATAGAACGGAGTCAAATCGCCGATTGTATTCGTGAAAATACGTTCCGGTTGTCATTCGGGCCTATAAAACGGGATCCGGCTTTATTTTTCACAGGGTAAATGTGGTCTATTGTCAATTTATATGATTAATCACTGCAATCACGGTTAGATTGTGATTTTTTTACACATTGAGGCTCGGTCGTCATTTTCGGTCAATAAATACGTTGCGGCCGTCGATTTCGGACTTTAAAATGCGAGGAACGGTTGTTTTAGGCAAATGGAATGCTGTTAAATTGTCAATTTTGTTTTATAACATTCTTTCTGGTCATTTATTTTTCTGTAAATCTAAGTCTGGCAGTCTTTTCCGGCCGTTAAAATGCGGCCCTTAATTTTATTGTGGTCGATGGTTTTGCCCTACAAATCGCAGTATGGGTTTTTCGGTCAATTGCCTTATTCGGACGCTAAAACGAGGTTATATTGCTATTTCCGTGGATAATATGCGGCTCGCTTGCCGCTTCAGGCTAATCAAACGCGGTCCCGTCCATTATATCTAAAAGAATTCATTAATTTTCACCACCAAGTTGATGCAAAATTTATGTTTTAACCGATTACACACGGCCAAATCTCTTGATTTTGCCCGATAAAATACATTTCAGACGTCATTACTTTCTCCCTTTATACATAGTATATGGAGAAAGTATCGTTTTCGTCAACATTTTCGAATTTGAGTTGTTAGTGGAAATATCCGTTTTGGTGTTCCCTGAACCAAAAAAAGTGATTTTTACGTGATGTCTGTGTGTCTGTCTGTTTGTCTGCCTGCCTATCTGTCTGCCTGTTTGTCTGTCTGTCTGTATGGATGTGTACAGAGCTAGAGCCCAAACCAATGGTCCGATTTTTATGAAATTTGGTATGAAGGTACTAATCCACGATATCTCCAGGTATTTTTTCATTTTTTGAATTTTTTATTTTTAAGGGTAATTATCCCCCAAAAAAAGCCAAAAAACGTGAAAAATCAAAATTTTTCAAAAACGGCTCTAACAATTTTAATTAAACTTTGGCCGTTTGTAGAACTTTCGTTCTATAACAAACTGACACCACCCGCATTTCTGTAAAATTGGATTCATAAATTATAGGGCTTAAAACATAAAAGATTCGGTTTTTTGGATTTTACATAAAAAATATAAGTATACAAAATATTACTATTCACCATTAAAAAGAGCTCAAACAACTAAATAATTTACTATTTTGAATTACTATTCTATGATTACTGGTTGCGGAGAAAATTTAAATTTTGCGGTATACGCAGTACGTTGTCCAATGTTATTCTTATGGGGAATACAAAAATTAATATTTCTCTCTTATTTACTGATCAATTTCGTTCAAACTTGATATGCTTATCAAGTTAGCTTTGACGAACAGAGGAAATTTGAAATATTTTGTCCCTTAACAACTCTGGGGGGAATAGAGGGCATTTTCCCTCTTAAAACCACGTGTGTAGCAATGGATTCTGTAGTGCCTCCTTCTGTAGTGCAGGGATTTGGGTGGATTTTTTTGAAAAAAAAACTTGTTTACAAGATTTTCTGTACATTCGACCGTGCTTTGTATTCTATATTTAGTAAATAAAAAGTAATTTAATCGTTAAAATTGGGCTAAAAGGGAGAAAGTATGTGTCAGTTTCCTGATACCGTTTATTTTTAATATATAAAACATGCCCCGGCTTTATTGCCGATAAACTGCGGTTCAATTGCCGTTTTTGAACTATCAAGTTCATTTCTGTCATAAAAGGCGTTTTCTACTCAATTTTCGGCCGATAAAATTGCTGTATGCTGTAAAATTGCCGGTAAAATTACCTATTTTGGATGATAACACACGCCTGGTCGGTAAATTTGTCTAAAAGCACAGTTTTACCGTTTTCAAGCTAAAAATTCTGTCCGATTGACGTTTTAGAATCCAAAATGAGAATATATTGCTATTTTAGGCCGATGTATCTCGGGTGTCTCTTAAAATCGTTTAAAATCCCCATATTTTGGCCGATCAAATTTGTTTTGATCTTAATTTAGGTACCGTAAAGTCTTCGTTTTCGTTGATAACATACGTTGATACTTCCGCTGGCGTGATGGCCTTTAAATTGCGGTTTGGATATTAAACTATTGCAGTTTTCTTGGCCGACAAACTACGTTCAATTGTCATTTTCGGTCTAAAAATATGGCGACCATGAAATGCGGTAAAATTGTAATTTTTAATCCGAAAAACAGGTCAAATTGCTGATTTTGGTCCATGAATTGAATACAGTCGTCTTTTTAGGCCGATTACTCTCATTTTGGTCAGTAAAACGTGTTCGGCTATTTTTTTACAGCCGATAAAATTATTGATATGGAGTTTTTAACAAATTTTGGGGGAGGACTCCCGGACCCCCTACACCTGTGGGATTCCATAACCCCCCCAACTCCCGGCATTCCCCCCCCCCGAGTGTGACTCCCTGGATCCGCTCCTGGATACAGGGTATTCCGTAAATATTTACACAATAGAAAACAAAAGGTTAAAATAAAATTACAAATTATGAACAGGAGTCTAGTTGGGAAACTTTAAAAATGGGAGTACCTCAAGAGTCAATACTGGAACCTCTATTGTTCGTTATTTTTGTTTCGAACATTGCATGTAATGCACCATCGAATAAACTGATTCAATTTGCAGATGTCACTAGTGTTGTTGTGCCTGGAAACTCATTTGAAAATTTACAATGCTCGTTAAACAACTCATTTTTAGAACTCAATAACTGGTTTACGATAAACGGAAGGATGTTAATTAAACTGTTCAAAGACAAATATTTTAGATTTCCATTTCAAAAAGAAACAACAAGAGAATTCACCTACCTGCAAATTTAATAACTATATAATTAACACGGTTCACGACATTAGAGTCCTAGGTCTCATTATTGACAAAAATTAACATGGACTAATCATATTGAGAAAATTTTAAAAAAAACCTTTATTCCTGTTGTTTTTGTTTAAGAGTTTTAGCCCAATGTGTTGACAAAACCACCTTAAAAGTTACATACTTTTCCTTTTTTCAAAGTATTTTAACTTATTGTCTCCCAATTTGGTTTGCGACATCAATGTAAAATAAAAATACCGCCGTCGCAGCAAACCTGCATACTCAGAAAATTGCCAATACATATATATGTGCCTCGCAACTACATAGAGCCACTTACCAAGTTTCACAAAAATACATTCATAAATAAGTGAAATGTAGCATTTGAATTATTCTCTATAAGATTAACATTAGGGCAGTGTACGCAGGTTTGCTGCAAGAGGAAGATAACAAATGTGTATCTTTGCAATTATCAATATAACTCGACCAGGTGAAGCTACTTACCAAATTTTATTAATTTAGGTTAATAACTAAGGGAGATATAAAACTTTGCTTATTCTCCATATGAATAACATGGGGGCCGAGTATGCAGGTTTGCTGCTACTGGGAAAATCAACAAAAACTCTTTTTGTGCAAATATCAATATACCACAACTATTTGAAGCCACATAGCAAGTTTCATCAATATACATTCATAAATAATCAAGATATCAAATTGTATTTATCCTCCATAAGGATAACATTGGACAACGTACTGTGTTTAGCACTTTGAATATCTCTGCAACGGTTGGACGTAAAATCACAATTTTAACACCAAATGATTGTTTTGTAGAGCTGAACCTATTGGTAAAAACAAATGTGAAGATTGTAGTAAAATTATCTGAGGAAAATCCAAAAACCTTTTTCCCATAAGATGAACATGGGAAATTTTATGGACGCATTTTTTGACTTTTCTCTACAACCACTTAACCATTAGTTAATGATTCAAAACACCAAATTATTTGCTTTTTAAGCTCTATAAAATGGCTTTAAACAAAATTGAGTGTTTTTTTTTAATTTTAGGGGAAAAATTAAAAAACTGATTTTTGAAAAATTTAAAACCCCCTTTTCATAGTCTGATCGATCTGGTTTTCGAATTAAAGTCATAGATGTTACTCTATACATTTGTGCCAAATTTCATAAAAACCGGGCATTTCTTTTAAAAGTTATCGCGGTAACGGACACATATATATAAATTTGAACGAATAGTGTTTTAGCGAATTTCCCCTATAGGGAAGAAGCTATTACCGTAGTCGGCATGGTAAGACCTAGGCCCGGGACCATGATAACTTTTCGTTTTGAGGTCCCCAGACCCCAAAAACACCATTCGTTCGATACTGTATATATATATATATATATCTATATATATATATATATATATATATATATATATATGTGTCCGTGAGCACGATAACTCTCGTAAAAATTATCCGATTTTGACGAAATTTGGTATAAACATGTAAAGCAGCATTTATGACTTTAAGTTCGAAAACCAGACAGATCGACCTATCCGAAGGGGTATTTTGGGGGGGTTTTGTACCCCAAAAATGGGTTTTTTGAATTTTTTACCCATAATTTTTGAAAAAGTCAAATTTTAGTTTTGACCATTCGATTCAGCTTAAAAAAACACACAATTTGGTATTTCGATCATTCCTCTACGTCAATTGGTTACCGAGATATTGAAAGTGCTAAACACAGTACGTTGTCTAATGTTATTCTTATGGAGGAAAAGAAAAATTTTTTATCTCGCTTATTTATGAACGTATACTGACGAAACTTGGTATACAGCTTCATCCCGTTGAGGTCTATTGATATTTGCTCCAAAAAATTGTTTTTGCATAATCATCCCGTAGCAGCAAACCTGCGTACTCAGGCCCCATGTTATTCTTATGGATAATAATTAAATGCTCTGTCTCCCTTAATTATGACCACAAATTAATAAAAACTGGTATACGACCTCTCCTAGTTGAGTTATATTGATATTAGCATAAAAACCAATTTTTTGTGTTCCTTGTTGCAGCAAACCTGCGTACTCAGCCCCAATGTTATTCTTATGGAGAATAATTAAAAGTGTATATATCACTTATTTGTGAATATATTTTTATGAAACTTGGTAAGTGGCTTTATGTAGTATTAAGACATTTATATCTCCATTGGAAATTCGCTGAGTATGCAGGTTTGCTGCGACGGGGGTATTTGGCATCTGGGGACCTCAAAACAAATATATATCATGGTCTCGGGCTTAAGTCTTACCATGCCACCTACGGTAATGTTAGTTTGTTGTAGAGCTTTAAAACTTGATATATGTTTATATTTAAAAATTCCGAGATTTGAAGTAGTGACCCTCGGTTTTTGGAACACCCTGTATTTTTAACAAACTAAAAATATTTTAACGCTATTCCTTGGGGTTGATGACGTGGTAAATAATTTTATTTCATCCTTCTAGGTAAATTGATTTGTCTGCAATCGGTTTGAGACACCTTACGTGAGACACCCTGTATATGCATTGGAAATTTGCTGAGTACGCAGGTTTGCTGCTGCGGGGGTATTATTATTTTTACCCATGATGAAAAATAAGACCAACCTGATCTCATGATGATCAAACTGTTCAAACTCTTTGAATCATGTTCTGATCAAACTCTTTGTTGGGTAAGAATGTTAACATTTTTAGGTTACTCAAAATTATTTGGTGAAAAGAGTTTGTTTCGCATTACTAAAATACATTTAGTTTATAGAAGACAAAAGTTTTGTTTAAATAAACATATGAAATTATCGCTTGAACTGCAAACATTATCATTATCACGTAAATTAATTCGTTCAATATAAATTAATAGTAATGATGATGCTCTTCTACAACAGAAGAGCAAGCAATATCGAGGCAATAACAACTATTTAACTTAACGTTTTAAACATTTGTTATAATTGGAACGCTACTGAAAATAATTACAATTTGAAAGTAAAATTGCGAGAATAACGGCCGATCTTAATTCGATAAAATCTAATTCACCCGATAGTAACAAGTAAACGTAAGAAAGATAAAATAAAATATTAAAAGATTGTTAGCCAAAATGTAAGTTAGTGAAAATAATGTGGATGTTGGATAAGTGTCTTTTAATAACTCAAAGGCTCTATTAAAATTTTAAGACATAAACCATTTTTATCTGTAAACAAACAAACTGTTTTAGTGCAGGTAGTTGAGGTCGTAGGTCAGTTTGAAAGATAAGTAGAATGATAGCTCACAATTAAGTTTTAAATTAACTAATGATAATTAAAGCTAATTAATGATAGCTTAAAAGCAAGTTTGCTTGGTTCAGTATTGAGAATTTGGTTCTCTAATGCGGCTTGTGTAATTTTGCACATTTTGTTGTAATGTGGCACTTTTATTTTAAGTGGATGTTTGTAATATTGACATTTTCCAATGTGAGTGATAAAGAATAATAATTGATTTTAGCGAATTTCACCAGCTATTTCCGTAGGTGGCATGGTAAGACCGAGGCCCGGGACCATGATAACTTATCGTTTTGAGGCCCCCAAATGCCAAAAACACCATTCGTTCAAATTCATATATATATTTACATGTCCGTAGTCACGATAACATTCGTAAAAATGCTCCGATCGTGATGAAATTTGGTATAAACGTGTAAGGCAGCATCTATTTTCATGAGTTCGAAAACCTGACCGGTCACACTATGTTAAGGTGGGTTTTGGGGGGGTTTTGTACCCCAAAAATGGGTTTTTTGAACTTTTTATACATAATTCTTTTTAAACCCAGATTTGAGTTTGCACCATTGAATTTAGCTTAAAAAACGTCATCACTCTCCGTCGATTGGTTACTGTGATATTGAAAGTGCTAAACACAGTACGTTGTCCGACGTTAATCTTATGGAGAATAAGTACAATTTTATATCTCGCTTATTAATAAACATATACTAATGCAAATTGGTATGTGGCTTCATATGGTTAGGTTTTATTGATATTTGCATACAAAACCCAATTTTTGTGGTCCACATGACAGCAAACCTGAGTACTCAGCCGCTATAATGTTATTCTTATGGAGAATAAGAAACATGCGATATCTTGCTTGTTTATGAACATAAATTGGTACAACTTGGTATGTTGCTTCATGTAGTGGTGATACATTGGTTTTAACATACAAACCAGATTTTTTAGGTCCTTGATGCAGCAAACCTGCATACTCAGTTCTAATCACACGCACACTTCTCTGTGGTTCTAATGTTTTTCTTATGGAGAATAAACAAAATGTCGTATCTTTCTTATTTATGAATATGCTTTGATGAAAGTTGGTAAGTGGTTTCATTACTTAGTGATGTACCATTTTAAATTCGCTGAGGATGCAGGTTTGCTACAACGGGGGTATTATTTGCTTTAATGCTCATTAATGGAGTCATGTTTCATAAATGACAATAGACAAATTAAGCGTCGCCCTATCCACTCAGCAAGTACATCAGAATAAAAAGATTGTGCTCACTGTAGCCTCTCGTACTTCATCATAAAACCATTTACAGATACAATTTAAAAAATTAGCTTTTAATTGATGAATTACAGTTCTTATAAACTTGAAATACGTGAGTTCTAGTAAATCTGAATTGTAACAAATAAGCAGTTTGTGATGCTTGCAAGTGTCCCTCCCTTGACACCACTGATTAGTTGGGGCTGATACTGTTTATTTGGTAAGATGCACGCGGTGGCACAACACGGCCCTTTGACTGCAGAAGCGTGCAATATCCAGGGGGTATCGTTCAACCGTGCCTTCACTGCCTCCATTGCGCTTTTCTGGATATTTACCTGCATTTAGTGCTGATTCCATTGTCCGGATAAACTCATGGTAATTTAATAAATATATAAATTATTAAATTATTAAATTATTATAAATTATTCCTAGTAATTAACGAGGACATTTTTATTACTAGCGATCACTAAACAATACGCTAAACGGTTGCTTTCCTTTCCGAATATTTAAACATTATAACTATGCCAATTTATTGATCGATGACCAGTTGCGCTGCCCTCCCTAATCCAATAACACGTTTACATTTTTAAAATATCTACTATACAGAGATGGGAGATGACTAGTAAACAAAAAGTTAAGGGGGAAAGTTACCCCTCCACTGTTTAATCACTGTTAATGTACATATTTAACCAAGAAACTACCAATGAAAGTAATGTTGCTTAGCAACCAGCTGTGAACAAATCTTGCAATAAAAAAACAAATTAAATCACTCCGTTCAATGGCATAAATAAAAGTGTGGTGGGGGTAACTCTCCCCTCACTCGCTAGCCATCAAGTCATCTCGTACAATAAAGGGCAATATCTTTTTTCAGGGCGATTAAACAATACATCATTAGAAATGAATAGTTCTGGGCAACACTACGTTTAGAAGTCGTGTCAAGTCGAAATCGTACAGCATCTGAGTTACTGATTTGTTATAGTGTTATATTTATTTAATTACGTTAACAATGTATTACATTCTCTGGCGGAAATTCACAATTTACTCCAAAACTAAATATTTTGTACATAAATAGTGTTATGTTTAGAGGGTTTTTGGAAGCACACACTTGATATCACAAACATCTTTCAAATAACCAGGAATGACATTTTTGTCTCAGTGCTGCTTTATTATATTTATTTAGTATTTAGTCCAGATAATTGTCCAGGAAGATTGGCTAAAATGCGCTAAAGGATTCCAGATAAAATATTACAGTAGGTGAAATACGATTACTTTACCAAAAACATGTATTTATTGTGTTTATTGACTTAATGACAGGGTAGGTAAAATTAATGGTGTTTACGAGTTACCCCTAATCAGTTAGTTTTTTCCCAAATCAGTAATGAAAAGTGTTGTTTTAATTTCCTAGTTGTCATAACCTCCCTACCAACAATACATTTCAAACGTGATTCTCGGCTACGAACCCGGAGTAAGTGATGACTAAGCGAACTCCAGAAAATGCGTCTAAATTTGGCAGGGAATACAATAACCATTTAACTTTCCTTACAAAGTTCAAATACAAAAATCTAATACCAACCGGATAAGCCGTTTGTGGCTTTACCTGGGTCGGTGCCACTAATTTTAGCATGTTCTTATTACGCTTCACACATAAAAACGTGGTCAAACTTCAGTTTCCGAACTTCGTGAACTTGTTTTCCCTAATCAGTAATAGAAAATACTCAAAATAATGTTCTTGGCTAACATTTATTCTTGTTGTTTTTTGTACGAAATACAAATTTAAAACAATAACATTAACATTAAACGTTTGTTATTAACATTACATATTATTAACCCATTGAGGTAGTAATTTTATTCTATTTGTAGTAGCCTATAACGGGAATTGATTGGTGCTGCACTCTAGTAGCAAAATATGTAACTAATGACTGCGGGCGTCTACGGTTCTATCCGCTAGGGGCGCGGACTGACTGAAAACACTTAATATCGCCGCCAGGCCTTTGGTCGTGTTAGCTGAGTTGGCTACGTCGTGGAAACACCTTGGCCAGGTGGCGATACGATGTTCGTGGGTTCGATTCCCGCACACGACCAAAACTGACCAGTTGTGCAACTCTCAATGAGTTAACCAGTCTGTGGCAACGTTGGTGGGAGGGCCCAAGTAAAATAAACGGTGGCAGGCTTGCTTGGAAGTTGACGGGATCGGTTAATTCTTTGAGACTTGCACATGGTCAACACTGATTTTGCTAATTTTTACTTATGTCTACTGTGTGTGTGCCAATGCGACTCTCTAAACTGAAAGAAAACAATATTTTAATTAAAATATGCCATTAATCCATTTAAAAACACCAATTTTATACTCCAATTCACACGTTAATAAAATTACAAGTAAGGAACGAGACCTGCTCGTATGTCTACGCCAATGGGTTAAAACAAGTCTGACGCAGTATAGGTGCGATAAGTTAGTTCATGAGAACAATAATGAAACAGATATTACTTCGTTACAAAATTAAACTTAAGTTATTCAGTCACAACCAAGTTTTCTATGTTTTCCTTACCGTATGACCTGATAACACAGACTGGAATATTTGTTTGGCATATGGTGAGCATTAAGACTGAGATATTCGAACACTGGTTAAATGAATTACACTGTTGCGCAAACTTAAGTTCCTCGTACTACTGTGAAATGTTCAACAAATATTTACCCCACTGAGTATGCGAGTGTACTAGACCGTATGGTGGGCTGCATACAACACCCTTTGAAACTATTCCTTGACCCGTGAATTGTGTTAACATTCATTTAAAACATCAGAGAGAATTGAGTACTTTTTATACAGTTTATATTTTGTAAATACATAAAATATTATTTGAATACTATTTCACTAACCCGACGCAATTTTTCACAAAGTACAACATGTTTCCCCTCGTTTCGGATCACAGCATGCTTTGCACCGGGTCCGGGAAATTTGCTTCAAAACGTTTTTTTTTTTTTTAGTTGCCATAATTATAATTCGAGACAAATCACCTTGTTTTAGTTATTCATTACATTTTGAAAATCAAAACCAGCTTTGTGTTACTGATTGGTCAGTTAAAACTCAAATTATACTACGTCAAAATTCAGCGTAGAAGATTGGGTCGTAAAGGAAAAGGTGCACCCTGATCAACTAAGGTGATAAACCAAATAGCAGGCAATAATGGGGGTGATCAGTGTTAGGAGTTTGGTTGGCTTGAACTAACAATGCCATAGGCATTCCAACTATGTGGTACACTTTGTGCAAGCCTGCTGCAATGTTATCAGCAATTAATTGATATTGCGTATCGAGATATCCTATCGCAGCAAACCTGCATACTCGGCGAGTTTGAAAATGCAAATTTATAGGTCTAGCCACCACATGAAGTCACGTTCCAAGCATTATTAAAATACTAGGAGTACGCTCTTATATCGCGTATGAGAATTGAGCTCACAGTTCACAATACAAAAAAACATGTTTCAATTGACAATATACCACATGGGCCTCCCATTATAATGCAGCTTGACAATGGCATACAAATACAGAACATGACAAACAATGAGGCCTGAAATCTGTCAATCAGTCATTCAGACAAAGTGCATATGAAATAGTTACTTACCTCTCAGTCCCACTGAGGGCTGTATCATCTAGGCCCCCATATTAGCTGAAGATTTTTATAAAATGTAATATGTTGACGACAATAAAGGTCCCCAATCAGCGAGAGCACATGGTTTAAAAGTAGTTATTTACACTTTGGTTCCGCTGGAGGACCCATCAGGATTGTTATTTTATTGTAGCTTAATACTGCTGTAAAAATGTATACGTCTAAATACAGAACTTGATGAACAATACGGTTTAAAACAAGTCAATTGGTTTTGAATGCCTAAATATTTTAAACTCTGGTCCAGAGATTTTAATGTATCACATTAGCCTTACTGGGAGGGGGGCTACGCCCGCCAGGCCTCCCATTGTTATTGTAGCTTGATACTGTTGTTCAAATACCTATATACTGTTGTTCTGCATTTACATCCTATAAATGCAGAACTTGAAAAACAATGAGGCTTAAATCAGTCAATTTTTTAAAGAAGAATAAATTGTCTTATTTTAAAAAGGAAAGGAAAAGTACGTAGTATCTAATGTTAATCATAATCTAGGAATTAAAACTCTTTGACCCACTTCTTAGAACCCACCAGTCATTGTTTCAAGGTCCAACATTTTGTTATTTATCTTAATATATAAAAATCGATCCCTATTTCCCTTGGTCACGCCATAACTTGAGAATTAGTGCACCAAATTGAATAATTATTTTTTGTTGTGTTCGTTAATGTCAGGTCAAGGTTCTTATAAAAGACAATTTTTAATCCGACCTAAGGGCTCTGTCCCATAGGCCTTCAAAGTTCCCATTGATTTGATCTAAGTTAAAGGCATAAACATATGTTGATTATGGAAATAAAAAACTACTTGAATGGCAACTCTCATTATGGAAATAAAATACACCCGTCACAGCAAACCTGCATACTCAGCAAATTTCCAATGGAATTATAACACATTAAGCCACTTAACAATATTCATAAGAAATATATTCACAAACAAGCGATATTTAAAATATTTATTATTCTCTATAAGAATAACATTGGGGATGAGTACGCAGGTCTGCTGCAACAAGGAACACAAAATAATGGGTTTTTATGCAAATATCAATAGAACTCAGCTAAGTGAAGTCACATACCAAGTTTCATCCATATACATTCATAAATAAGCGATATATAACATTTTAATTATTTTCCATAAGAATAACATGGGGACCGAGTACCTAGGTTTGCTACTATGGGAACCATAGGCGAAAAATTGTTTTTTTGTGCAAACAACAATAAACCACAACCAGATGAAGCCATATACCAAATTTCGTCAGTTTATGTTCATAAATAAGCAAGATATACAATTTTTCTTTTTCTCCATAAGAATAACACTAGACAACGTACTGTGTGTAGCACTTTCAATATCTCAATAACCAATTGACGTAGAGCAATGATCAAGATACCAAATTGTTTGTTTTTTTTATGCTGAATTCAATGGTGAAAATTAAAATTTGATTTTAATAAAAGTTACATGTGGAAACCCCAAAAATATTTTTGGGGTACAAAACCCCCCAAAACCCCCCTTTGGATGGTGCGATTCGTCTGGTTTTCAAACTCGTTCAAATAAATGGTACTTTACATGTTTGTACCAAATTTCATTAAGATTGAACCTTTTTTACGAGAGTTATCGTGCTTACGGACACACATATATATATACCCCCGTAGCAGCAAACCTGCATACTCAGCGAATTTCCAATATATATGAATGTCTTAATACTACATAAAGCCACTTACCAAGTTTCATAAGAATATATTCACAAATAAGCGATATATACAATTTTAATTATTCTCAATAAGAATAACATTGGGGCTGAGTACGCAGGTTTGCTGCAACAAGGAACACAAAAATGGATTTTTATGCTAATATCAATATAACTCAACTAGGTGAAGTCATATACCAAATTTGATTAATTTATGTTCATAATTAAGGGAGACATGGCATTTAATTATTATCCATAAGAATAACATGGGGCTGAGTACGCAGGTTTGCTGCTACGGGTGCCTTTGGCAAAAAATAATTTGTTGAGCAAATATCAATATACCACAACCAGATGAAGCCATATACCAAGTTTCGTCAGTATACTTTCATAAATAAGCGAGATATAAAATTTTTCTTTTCCTCCATAAGAATAACATTAGACAACGTACTGTGTTTAGCACTTTCAATATCTCGGTAACCAATTGACGTAGGGAAATGATGAAAATACAAAATTGTGTGTTTTTTAAGCTGAATCCAATGATAAAAACTAAAATTTGATTTTTTCAAAAATTACATGTAAAAAATTCAAAAAAACCCATTTTGGGGTACAAAACCCCCCCAAAATACCCCTTCGGATAGAGCAATCTGGCTGATTTTCGAAAGTCATAAATGTTGCTTTATACGTTTATACCAAATTTCATCAAAATCGAATCATTTTTACGAGAGTTATCGTGCTCACGGACACACACATATATATATATATACAGTTTCGAACGAATGGTGTTTTTGGGGTCTGGGGACCTCAAAATGAAAAGTTATCATGGTCCCGGGCCTAGGTCTTACCATGCCGACTACGGTAATAGCTTCTTCCCTATATAGGGGAAATTCGCTAAAATTTGAACGAATGGTGTTTTTGGCATCTGGGAACCTCAAAATGAATAGTTATCATGGTCTCGGGCTTAATTCTTACCATGAGACCTACGGTAATAGCTTCTTCCCTATAGGGGAAATTCGCTAAAAGTAGTTCAATGGCAACTCAAACTCTTTTTTCGATATTCAAGTGAGCATACCGAATAAGCTAATCCGGGAGGCGAGTGAGCAAAGCGAACGAGCTCATTTTAAAATGAACGAGTATTTGAAATAAATCAAATTCAATGACATTAAGACAGGACAGTGTCTGTTGGGCTAGCTAGTCATATATATTGATGATTACGTGAATGGTTCAGTTTTAATAGACCCTGTGTAGCATTTATGTTTCCAAAAACATTATGATCACATTCTTTTTAATTAACGGTGTATTATGATCCCACTTATGTTTTATATAATTGATTATCTCAAGTTTAATTTATGGTAATTTTTTGCTGCAAAAATACGTGGACTACTGCCTGAAACAATAGTTATTTGTGTATTAAGGGAGTAAAGTGCAACTTTGTTCCCTGAGGGAAATTGTTGGCAATTTTCCCGAGGGAGACAATGTACTTTACTCCCGTGATATACACAACATTTTTCCCACATCACAAAATCCACAAGTATTGATAATTATTCACATTCACAATCGCTGTCCATTTTAGTTGCGTAATGCGTAATAACTAAACTCGGAACGTTAATATTGCAGCTGGAGCGAAATATCAATCAGCTGATCCGATTCAAGGTTCGTAGAGCTTTCAGACCAGGTGTGCTGAGTCGATCTATTTAAGGTTTTCTACTTATCCGGAAGAGACCTTGTAAAAACAGCTGAATGGTCACGTGATCACCAATCCAATCTGCAGTGTTGCTGGAAACACGATATTTATCGTACGAGTACCATATTTTCCTCATTAGTGTAATTAGAATTAACATTATTTAACTGCTTACATTCTATGATAAGCTTTTATTTTATGAAACTAATATATTTTTTTGATTTATTTGTATTATTATATTAATGGATTAAGGGTTTAAATTTTCTTTCTGCATGTCCAGTGACAATTTAAAAATAGCTGTACCATTATTATACCCTTAAGGTTGGCAACACCTTATGGTATGTTGTTGATTTATGAATTAGCTGGACGCCCTCGTAAGACATCTTTGCTGCGAACATTACTCTTATGTAAATAAGCATACCTGGTCTAAAAGCTCTACGAACCTTGGATCCGATGCCCTTATCGCAGCAGCATTAATTATTGCAGGAAATGTCAGCTGATTCTGTTCCACGGGAGACAAAGTAGCACTATACTCCTTCATTGCTAGGAGTAAAATTTGACTTTACTACGTAGGTTGGGGAAAACAAAATTTATCACACAAGATGGGAACGACGCGACGCTTCCTTCCATTTTTTAAATGTATTGTATTAATTCACATATATGCAAAAAGTTAGAGAAAACATAGAAAACAAATTTCATAATCGGCCTGAAAGTACGAGTCCAGCACAGTCCATTAACACATATATAATTGCAATTTCTGGTAAATAGTTCAACTAAATTTGATCAAAATGTTAAACAGGATCATCTCTTATACTTGTTAAATATTAAAAGTAATTTTTCACTGAGAAAAACATGTTTTGTGAAAATAAAAGTACCAATCTCTGTATGACAGGACCTTCAATTTCATATCAAAACTATCTAAATCGGTCCTTTAGTTTTTGTTAGTGGATTTACAAAAGGAAAATTGTTGATATTTGAACATGGGCTCTTATGGGAGCCAAATGTAAATACCCCCGTAGCAGCAAACCTGCGTACTCAGCGAATTTCCAATGCATATATATGTATCTTAATACCACATAAAGCCACATACCAAGTTTCATCAATATACATTCATAAATAAACGATTTATGACATTTTAATTATTCTCCATAAGAATAACATGGCGGCTGAGTATGCAGGTTTGCTGAAGCAAGGAACACAAAAAATGGGGTTTTATACAAATATCAGTATAACTCATTTAGGTAAAGCCACATACCAAATTTCATTAATTTATTTTCATAATTAAGGGAGATAACACGTTACTTATTCTCCATAAGAATAACATGGGGCTGAGTACGCAGGTTTGCTGCTACGGGAGCCTTTGGCAAAAAATTGTTTTTTTGAGCAAATATCAATGGTCCAAAACCAGATGAAGCCGTATACAAAGTTTCGTCAGTATACGTTCATAAATAAGCGAGATATAAAATTTGTCTTTTCCTCCATAAGAATAACATTAGACAACGTACTGTGTTAAGCACTTTCAATATCTCGGTAACCAATTGACGTAGAGAAATGATCAAAATACCAGATTGTGTGTTTTTTTAAGCTGAATCCAATGGTAAAAACTAAAATTTGACTATTTCCAAAATTATATGTAAAAAATTCAAAAAACCCATTTTTGGGGTACAAAACCCCCCCAAAATACCCCTTCGGATAGAGCGATCTGGCTGGTTTTCGAACTTATAGTCATAAATGTTTCTTTACACGTTTATACCAAATTTCATCAAAATCGGATAATTTTTACGAGAGTTATCGTGCTCACGGACACACACACACATATACAGTTTCGAACGAATGGTGTTTTTGGGGTCTGGGGACCTCAAAACGAAAATTTATCATGGTCCCGGGCCTAGGTCTTACCATGCCGACTACGGTAATAGCTTCTTCCCTATAGGGGAAATTCGCTAAAATTAATTTCTCATTAGAAACAACACATATCTAAACTATACAAAGATATTGATGACATTAGTGTAAGTAAAAACCTTCAATTTAATACAAAACTAATAGTTTTTTGTAGTAATGTAAGTGATTTATTGAAAATTGAACAATATTTGTTATGGGAGTAATAAAAGCAGTAATTTTGCGTTAAAAAACACATAAAAACAAAATAAATGTAATTATGACATAACTGCAGGCCAAAACCTTTAATCACTGACTATAAATAGTGAAGGCTTTAATTTAATACTAAAACAGTTAAAACTGGACCAGTAGTTTTTGCTAGTAGATTTACATAAAGAATTTTGTAAAAAATGTTAATCGACTGTTACGGGAGCTCAAAGTATTTTGTATTGATAAAAATCTATACTTATAATGGTTGTGCATGTGCGTGTGTGTCCCAGGTGATTTTGAAAACGCCTTCTCAAAATGCTCCAGACCATATAATGTTGTAGAGGATCAACAAATTGTAGATAGGTACTTTTTTTATTTTCCTCCAGACCTCAGGACTCTGCCCCAGTGGCATCAAAAGCTGCCATGTTGTTCTTATTGAGAAAAGGTTTTGGTTTAATGGCTCCTCAAACTTGCTCCCACACCTTAACACATTGTTGGGGGACTAAAATACTGGATTTATTTTTCAGTGCTTAGGGCTCTGCCCGACTGGCTTTTTATGTCACTTCCCAACATCCAATTTTTATGAGTGATGGTTCTTTTGGAAATATTTTACAAAGCCTCATATCTTGAATGTTGCCCCAACAGGATACATCCTCCTCCCACCAACGTTTGGGCCCGTGTCTCAATAATGTAAAGCGCTTCTCACTGAGATCCATACAGAAATGCACAAATGGTTTTCCATAAGATTATTTATTTATTCACAGATAATATGGTTTTGATTATGATTTGTCCTGCGCACAGGCCAACTTTGTAGCCCATGCGGGACTATTTGTAATAAATATATGTAATTTATGTCTTAATTTATGTAAATAAATTGATTTTATTTGATTTTTGATTTAGTCTCAAAGATGGGAAAGATATCGTCTTGAAATTTGTCCAGATAACAATTTTTTGTTCCACTAATAGGCCTACTTAAATATGTATTGCCAGGAACAACGATTGTAACAGATCTATGAAAACATACTCCTCTGATGTTCTTTTTACAGTATATCCTAGAAACCTTTAAAATTTGTTGATTTGTTTAGTGTTATGTTTTTAAATAAATGTTTATGTAAATAGGCTACCGGTAATGTTTATTTCATTTTTATTTTAAGTTTAATTGAATAACAAACAAAAATACCCCCGTCGCAGCAAACCTGCGTACTTAGCAAATTTCCAATGCATGCATATGTTTCTCACTTCTACATAAAGCCACTTACCAAGTTTCATAAAAATACATTAATAAATAAGTGATCTATAGCATTTTATTTATTCTCCATAAGAATAACATTAGGGCTGAGTATGCAGGTTTGCTGCAACAAATACAAAATATGTGTTTTTACGCAATTATCAATATAACTCAACCAGGAGAAGCTACATACTAAGTTTTATTAATTTATGTTCATAATTAAGGGAGATATAAAACGTTACTTATTCTCCATAAGAATAACATTAGGGCTGAGTATGCAGGTTTGCTGCTACTGGGATAATCAACAAAAAATCAATTGTTCGTGCAAATATCGATATCCCAGTACCACGTGAAGCCACATACCAAGTTTCATCAATATACATTCATAAATAATCGAGATATCAAATTTTATTTATTCTCCATAAGGATAACATTGAACAACGTACTGTGTTTAGCACTTTAAATATCTCTGCAACGGTTGGACGTAGAATCACAAATTAAACACCAAAATGATTGTTTTTTAGAGCTGAATTGATTGGTAAAAGCAAATGTAAAGTTTACATTAAAATGAACTGAGTAAAAAACAAAAACCTTTTTCCCATAAGATTAACATAGGAGATTTTAAGAGCAGGTTTTTTGGATTTTCTCCGCAACCACTTAACCTAGGTTAATAACTTAAAATACTATATTATTTGTTTTTTTAAGCTCTATAAAATGCTAAAAACCAAAATTGAGTTTTACAAATTTTTAGGGTGAAAAGTGCAAAAAACTTAATTTTGGAAAATTTAAAACCCCCATAAACCCCCTTTCCCATGGTCTGATTTTTCTGGTATTCGAACTTAAAGTCATGAATGTCACTTTACATATTTGAGCCAAATTTCATCAAAATCGGACGTTTTTTACTCACGTTATCATGTTAACGGACACACATATATATATATATATATATATATATATATATATAATACCCCCGTAGCAGCAAACCTGCATACTCAGCGAATTTCCAATGCATATTAATTTATCTCAAAACACCATAAAGCAACATACCAAGTTTCATCAATATACATTCATAAATAAACGATTTATGACATTTTAATTATTCTCCATAAGAATAACATGGCGGATGAGTATGCAGGTTTGCTGAAATAAGGAACACTAAAAATGGGCTTTTATACAAATATCAATATAACTCAACTAGGTAAAGCCACATACCAAGTTCTATTAATTTATGTTCATAATTAAAGGAGATAACACGTTAATTATTCTCCATAAGAATAACATGGGGCTGAGTGTGCAGGTTTGCTGCTACGGGGACTATCGGCCAAAAAATGGGTTTTTGTGCAAATATCAATATACCACAATGAAATGAAGCAATATACCAAGTTTCGTCAGGATAAGTTGATAAATAAGCAAGATATACAATTTTTCTTATCCTCCATAAGAATAACATTGGACAACTTACTGTGTTTAGCACTTTCAATATCTCAGTAACCAATTGACGTAGAGCAATGATTAAAACATCAAATTGTGCATCTTTTTAAGCTGATTCCAATGGGGACAAATAAAATTGTACTTCTTCAAAAATTGTATGTAAAAAACCCAAAAAACCCATTTTTGGGGTACAAAACCCCCCCAAAATACCCTTTTGGATAGGTCGATTTGTCTGGTTTTCGAACTTAAAGTCATAAATGCTGATTTACACGTTTGTACCAAATTTCATCAAAATCGGACCTTTTTTACGAGAGTTATCGCACCCACGGACACATATATATACAGTTTCGAACGAATGGTGTTTTTGGGGTCTGGGGACCTCAAAACGAAAAGTTATCATGGTCCCGGGCCTAAGTCTTACCATGCCGACTACGGTAATAGCTTCTTCCCTATAGGGGAAATTCGCTAAAATATAAGCCGCTCCCGCATTTGTATAAATTCTCATCGTGAACGAGCCCCAGAATAACTCACGTTTCAGCCGCGTTTTTTCCGACAGCCCGTAACAAATTCCATTGTCTTTCATTACCGTGCGAACTGCTCTTTCGTCAATCACTGGGGACAAGTAAATGGTACACACACGCGGTATTTCGTCCAGGTCGGGTATTAGCATAGACACCTGCACCTCTGTTATGAAACTTATAAATTCCATAACAAATAAATTAAAAGATAATGATGCAATAATTTATAAAGCAGACAAAGGAAATACTACAGTTATTATCAATAAAAAAGACTACGAGAACAAAGTACAACAATTTATCGATAATAATAGTTTTAAAATACTATCAAAAGATCCAACAAAAGAATTTTCAAAGAAATCTAATAGTGTAATAACGAGCTGCAGAACA
This sequence comes from Allygus modestus, assembly GCA_963675035.1. Taxonomy (NCBI): domain Eukaryota; kingdom Metazoa; phylum Arthropoda; class Insecta; order Hemiptera; family Cicadellidae; genus Allygus; species Allygus modestus. Next base: position 78,483,355 of record OY776114.1, on the reverse strand, counting down.
ATATCGAAAGATGGACAATATCAACATAAAGTTATAAATCCAAGAGCCCCAATGTTTAAAGGACAACCTAAAACCCACAAGCCTGATATTCCGATAAGTTTCATAAAAATATATTCACATATAAGCGATTTTAATTATTCTCCATAAGAATAACATTGGTAATACATACTAAGTTTCATCGATATTCAATCATAAATAAGCGATATATGACATTCTAGTTATTCTCCATAAGAATAACATGGGGCTGAGAAAGCAGGTTTGCTGCAACAAGGAACAGAAAAATGGGTTTTTATATAATTATCAATATAACTCAACCAAGTGAAGCTACATACCAAGTTTTATTAATTTATGTTGATAATTAAGGGAGTCAGTACATTTTACTTATTCTCCATAAGAATAACATGGGGGCTGAGTACGGAGGTTTGCTGCTACGGGAATAATCAACAAAAAATCAATTTTTTGTGCAAATATCAATATACCAGTACTACTAGAAGCCACATAGCAAGTTTCATCAACATACATTAATAAATAATCGAGATATCAAATTTTAGCGAATTTCCCCTATAGGGAAGAAGCTATTACCGTAGTCGGCATGGTAAGACCTAGGCCCGGGACCATGATAACTTTTCGTTTTGAGGTCCCCAGACCCCAAAAACACCATTCGTTCGAAACTGTATATATATATATATATATATATATATATCTATATATATATATATATATATATATATGTGTCCGTGAGCACGATAACTCTCGTAAAAATTATCCGATTTTGATGAAATTTGGTATAAACGTGTAAAGCAACATTTATGACTTTAAGTTCGAAAACCAGCCAGATCGCTCTATCCGAAGGGGTATTTTGGGGGGTTTTGTACCCCAAAAATGGGTTTTTCGAATTTTTTACATATAATTTTGGAAATAGTCAAATTTTAATTTTTACCATTGGATTCAGCTTAAAAAAACACACAATTTGGTATTTTGATCATTTCTCTACGTCAATTGGTTACCGAGATATTGAAAGTGCTAAACACAGTACGTTGTCTAATGTTATTCTTATGGAGGAAAAGAAAAATTTTATATCTCGCTTATTTATGAACGTATACTGACGAAACTTGGTATACGGCTTCATCAGGTTGTGGAACATTGATATTTGCTAAAAAAAACATTTTTTTTCCTAAGGCTCCCGTAGCAGCACACCTGCGTACTCAGCCCCATGTTATTCTTATGGAGAATAAGTAAGTGTTATCTCCCTTCATTATGAAAATAAATTAATGAAATTTGGTATAAGGCTTTACCTACATGAGTTATATTGATATTTGTATAAAACCCCATTTTTTGTGCTCCTTGCTTCAGCAAACCTGCATACTCAGCCGCCATGTTATTCTTATGGAGAATAATTAAAATGTCATAAATCGTTTATTTATGAATGTATATTGATGAAACTTGGTATGTGGCTTTATGTGGTAATAAGAAACATATATATGCATTGGAAATTCGCTGAGTACGCAGGTTTGCTGCTACGGGGGTATTATTTATTCTGCATAAGGATAACATTGGACAACGTACTGTGTTTAGCACTTCGAATATCTCTGCAACGGTTGGGCGTAGAATCACAATTTTAACACCAAAATGATTGTTTTGTGGAACTGAACAGATTGGTAAAAGGAAATGTGAAGTTTACATTAAAATAAACTGAGGAAAAGCCAAAAACCTTTTTCCCATAAGATTGACATGGGAGATTTTATGAGCAGGTTTTTTTTGGATTTTCTCCGCAACCACTTAACCTAGGTTAATAATTCAAAATACTAAATTATTTGTTTTTTTAAGCTCTATAACATGGTCAAAACCAAAATTAAGTTTTTTTAAAATGTTAGGGTGAAAAATGCAAAAAACTGATTTTTGGAAAATTTAAAACCCCCATAAACCCCCCTTCCCATGGTCCGATTTTTCTGGTTTTCGAACTTAAAGTCATGAATGTCATTTTACACATTTGAGCTAAATTTCATCAAAATCAGACGTTTTTTACTCAAGTTATCGTGTTAACAGACACATGTATAGATATATATATACCTCCGTAGCAGCAAACCTGCGTACTCAGCGAATTTCCAATGCATATAATATGTATCTTAATACCACATAGAGCCACATACCAAGTTTCAACAATATACATTCATAAATAAACGATTTATGACATGTTAATTATTCTCCATAAGAATAATATGGCGGCTGAGTATGCAGGTTTGCTGAAGGAAGGAACACAACAAATGGGGTCTTATGCAAATATCAATATAACTCATTTAGGTAAAGCCACATACCAAATTTCATTAATTTATTTTCATAATTAAGGGAGATAACAGGTTACTTATTCTCCATAAGAATAACATGGGGCTGAGTACGCAGGTTTGCTGCTACGGGAGCCTTTGGCAAAAAAATTTTTTTTGAGCAAATATCAATGGTCCACAAAACCAGATGAAGCCGTATACCAAGTTTCGTCAGTATACGTTCATAAATAAGCGAGATATAAAATTTTTCTTTTCCTCCATAAGAATAACATTAGACAACGTACTGTGTTTAGCACTTTCAATATTTTGGTAACCAATTGATGTAGAGAAATGATCAAAATACCAAATTGTGTTTTTTTTTAAGCTGAATCCAATGGTAAAAACTAAAATTTGACTATTTCCAAAATTATATGTAAAAAATTCAAAAAACCCATTTTTGGGGTACAAAACCCTTCCCTATAGGGGAAATTCGCTAATACATATATATAAATTTGAACGAATAGTGTTTTTGGCATCTGGGGACCTCAAAACAAAAAGTTATCATGGTCTCGGGCTTAAGTCTTACCATGAGACCTACGGTAATAGCTTCTTCCCTATAGGGGAAATTCGCTAATAGCTTAATATGGGAAAATAATTACTCAGTAAAAAGCACTGTAGATCTAGTTAACCAAATCAAAGATATAAATATTCCAGATGATTGCATATTCATATCATTCGATATAAAAGACATGTACACGAACATTCCTCCTGATGAAACATTCAGAATATTAGAAGAAGATCTAAAGAAAAATAACACACTTAGTCATCAGAGCATTAAGGATTTAATTAAACTCACGAAAATATGCACCAATGAAAACTATTTTGAATTCAAGTCGACTTTTTACCAACAAGAAGATGGATTGGCAATGGGATCGCCTCTCTCAGGACTACTTTCTGATATCTACATACATCATGTAGAAACCAATAAAATATTAAACGAATCAAACCCTTCAATGAACAAGATTATGTATTGGTAATAGATACGTCGATGATGTACTTTGTCTATTTCAAGGTAACGAAACTGAGGGTCACGAACTTTTAACTTTCCTTAATTCACTATCACAAAGAATCCAATTCACAAAAGAAGTACAAATACCCCCGTCGCAGCAAACCTGCATACTCAGCGAATTTCCAATGAATATATAAAACAACACATTAAAACACTTAACTGGATTCATAAGAAATATATTCACAAACAAGCGATATTTAAAATATTAATTATTCTCCATAAGAATAACATTGGGGTTGAGTACGCAGGTTTGCTGTAACAAGGAACACAAAATAATGAGTTTTGATGCAAATATCAATAGAACTTATCTTAGTGAAGTCACATACCAAGTTTCATCCATATACGATAAATAAGCGATATATAACATGTATATTATTAAAAGAATTTCTCGATTTTTCTTCGCAGCATATCGACCCTAAGAAATTTATTTGTCTATACAAATTTGGTATCAAATTAAAGCTATTTCTCTCTAGATGTGCCTTTTTCGGGTTTGGAAAATATCCCATGAAAAGCCTTCGTCCAGGAGGCTTTTGAAATTTCAGCGAATGTGCTACTATCTGTTGTTAAACCTGTGAACTTTTTCCAATTCACATTTGTTTATAACAAAACATATGGTGATGATTTGATCGAGTTCTTAAGTTTGACCACAGAATGTAGCACTTGCATTTATTTACTTTGATGAAATTGGTGTATTCTTTAAAGTTATACTAGTTTTAATTATTTTCCATAAGAATAACATGGGGACCATGTACCTAGGTTTGCTGCTTCGGGAACCATAGGCGAAAAACTGTTTTATTGTGCAAACAACCATGAACCACAACCAGATGAAGCCATATACCAAATTTCGTCAGTTTATGTTCATAAATAAGCGAGATATACAATTATTTTCTTTTTCTCCATAAGAATAACATTAGACAACGTACTGTGTTTAGCACTTTCAATATCTCAGTAACCAATTGACGTAGAGCAATGATCAAAATACCAAATTGTTTGTTTTTTTATGCTGAATTCAATGGTAAAAATCAAAATTTGATTTAAATAAAAATTGCATTTGTAAACCCCAAAAAACCCATTTTTGGGGTATGAAACCCCCCAAAACCCCCCCCTTCGGATTGTGCGATTTGTCTGGTTTTCGAACTCGATCAAATAAATGGTGCTTTACACATATTTACATTTGTACCAAATTTCATTAAGATCGGACCTTTTTTACGAGAGTTATCGTGCTTACGGACACATATATTATATATATTATTATTATATTATATATATATATATATATATATATATATATATATATACATATATAAAAATTTGTACGAATGGTCTTTTTGGCATCTGGGGACCTCAAAATGAAAAGTTATCATGGTCTCGGGCTTAAGTCTTACCATGAGACCTACGGTAATAGCATTGACTATTTATAGTCAATGGTAATACTGTAGCTTCTTCCCTATAGGGGAAATTCGCTATAATAAGAAAACTTGTAATATTACATATAATAATTATCAGGCATATAAGCCGAAGACTACACAGCGTAAGACAAAAGCGCTTGACTAACTGTTGTTGTTTACTGTTTACATTAGAATGCAACAGCCGACATTTATGCCCGTTACATTCTGGGATTGATCTAGTTTCGAAATCCACCGTCAGATTTCAGCACAATACAGTAGAAAGAATATTAAATGTTGTAAAAGTATGCGTTGTCACTGTCTACTCACAGTGGACATGCGAGCGTTCGCGATTTAACTCTGTCCACTGGGTGTGGAAATGTGAGCGCTGAGCATAAGTGTGACAGAAAAAAATTCTGGCTGGCGGGAAAATGGCTGCGGCCACAGAGTGTGGACAGACGACCCCAGGGGACTATTTCTAAAGAACCTATCCGAGCGCAAAGGGTTAAGGAAAAATTATCAAAAATTAAAAACCTTTATGCGCATGCATCTGTGAATCATAGGTCAAACTTCTTGATACCTTAATCGTTTAAATCGGTTCAAAAATTACAGAAGTTCTCTTAAGCAAAAATTACCTTAGGTCATTAATATAAAAGATGTAGGAACGGCATACTGAAATTTTTGTTTTGATTTTTTTTACTTGGTGAAGTTTTATTGATCCCATCCCTACTTTTACACTTGACTGAAATCTACTGCCAGTACTGCACAATATTCTACTATTGGAGACTGCAGATACCAGGTCAACATATAGAACCAGGTACATGAGAATTGCCCAAATACAGATTTCATAAAAGAATGGTACGGTTTTGACTTTTTAAATCTATATAAATAAAGCAGAATTCGTGTCTATGTGTGGATCACCATACGGCTAAACTGCAAGGAGTTAAGACATGAAATTTTCAAGGTAGGTTCCTTTATTAGGTTACAGCTGTTGTACCTGACTCTCAGCTTCCTCTAAATCTTCTAGGGCTACTCCCCTTGGGACATCCAAAATTCCAATGTTAATCAAATGAGTCCATACGGTTACAATTTTCTGACATTTATTTAATGTTATTCAAATAAATAGCTGACATTTAGTACTTTACTTTAACTAAATTTTATACCTGGGTGAAACCGGTATAATCAGCTAGTAATTAATATACGGATTTTGACAAAATAATTTTGTTTAGAACTTTTTTGGGTTGTTTGGTGTTCAATGTAAAAATAGAACTATTATTTTATGAAAACCCTGTATAGTGGGTCAAATTGCCTTTAAATTTTTGTTTTAATGGTGTGTTTAATATTTCCTTTCTGTGTGTTCGTTTTAATGTCATACTATTTAAGTTTTGAAATAAAAATTCCTTCCCACACATCAGTGAGCTGCATTGAAAGTTTTTAGTTTTTATACTTCATATTGTTAAATAAGTTACCTAGTAACAGTAACACAAAATTGTTTAAATTATTTCATAAGTTTAATAGTTTAAATCCTGCTCTCCATTTATAAGAAGAACTATGCTGGGAACAACGGTTGTGAGTAAAACACCAAATTAAAAATATGAATATAAGAATCATTAAACCAAACTAGTTAGGACTTTGAACCACTCATGCACACTTTGATTCATATATATAAGAAAATATGTTTGAATGTACTGTGATGCAAACATGTATGATGCATGAATGGGATTGCTTGAGTTTTCTAGGTACTGACTAGGCCCACACGCAAGTCCCAGGAGTACCTTAAAACTGGTCTATACCAGTTTTGAGGCTGAAATTGGGCACAGCAAATGAAGCTGTCATTACATATGGTAAGCCTTTGCCCATAATGGCTGTCCATAATGACAAACTTCCCTTTCACCTTTGGTCCCTCCATTTGCAGCGACTATCACTCATGCACACTTTGATTCATATATATAAGAAAATATGTTTGAATGTACTGTGATGCAAATATGTATGATGCATGAATGGGATTGCTTGAGTTTTCTAGGTACTGACTAGGCCCACACAAGTCCCAGGAGTACCTTAAAACTGGTCTATACCAGTTTTTAGGCTGAAATTGGGCACAGCAAATGAAGTTGTCATTACATATGGTAAGCCTTTTGGCTGTCCATAATGACAAACTTCCCTTTCACCTTTGGTCCCTCCATTTGCAGCGACTATAATATAGGGACAGAATCTCCAGGTTTGGTCCCCAAACTGCCAACCTGAGAATGGATGGTCCCTGGCTGGCTGGTTATACATGGATACCCTGTCAGTTGAGTTGACCAGTTGGAGGGCAGAATGCAGGTTCCCTGTTTGAGAGCCTCACCCCAGCTGTCACAGGGGCATAGCAGTTGGCCCTCTGAAGGGTCGATTTGGCTGCTGTTCCAACGTTCCTTTCCTTTCCTGCTATATCCTATCTTTCCGGTAAGCTGCGCAATATTCCCGCTTGTGGATGATTTGACTAGTATCTATGCTGGGATTTCCTAATCCGCAACAATGATGATGATGATAGGCCCACACAATTCCAGCACATTAGTAATTCCAGGAGCCAGGATCATTAATTAGTGTTAGCGTTATACCAATATGAATTGAGTGTTAAGTTACAGTTAAATGTGGAAGGCCCTATTGCTCCAATTTTGGTCTGGCCGTTACATAAATCAAGTAGAATAACTTTGTCTTTTAATACGCACATTATACAATATATAATGGTCATCATCGTATTAATTTAGTAAGTAATAATAACAATAACACAAAAAATAAACATTTCTATAATATTTTCAGTAAAAACTTTTGTACATTGTAAAACTTTTAAGTTTTTTAAATCATTTAAGGAATAAAAAAATAAATGTGAAAACTAATAAGTTTTCTTTTAAGATAATTTATTTCTAAGTTATTAACATTAGTTTATTAAGAATATTTGTCTTAGAACTTATGACATATATGCAAACATTTGCAACCTTGGTCATGAAATAGTAAGGTCATTAAGGTTGTCTGGTTCCATAACCATTAATTGCACCATCATAGGCGTAATTCAGGGGGGGTACGGGGGGCAGTTGCCCCCCCCAATAATTTAGGGGAAGTTAAATAAGTATAAGTGTATGAAAAATACGATTACAATTAAGTTTGAGTAATAAATAAGACATAATCTTTAGCTATTTTTAGAAATAGCAGTTTTAGTTTTTATAATTTTGTAACGGGAACATTATTTAATGTAACTAAGTTATTGTAGTAGTTAAATAGTCAGTGATAATTTGAAACAAATCGACGGAAATCATGAACTGTATATAGTCTGACTTTTTCCCGTGGTGATCAACAGATTTCTTGGTAAACGGGTCGCCGAGGAGCCGGTGGTACAACGCAACAATAACCTTCCAGTCTCCTCTTGTTCATTATTAGATGGAGATATTAATCAAAATTTAACTGATATTTTTACTTCTCGACTTACCAAATAAAAACATATACTTCTACTTTCATTTTGATTCCCATCATTCTCGTCCTATTTAATATAAATAAACTACTTTAGATTTTAATATTAATATTTCAATGGCGCATTTAGAAACACATAAAACCTTTTGCATTTCTTATTTTAATATCTCGATGATTATAGTTATTTTTTGTGAAATTGCTTGTCGCATGCAAACAACAAAAAACTACAAAAGATTTATTTTGCAAAACAAAATTTTTAATGAACGGGTTTAAATATTAGTTTGCCATTCAAAACAATAATATAATAAATACTATCCTTATAGCTGAATTTTCTATTTCTTAGGTAAACTTATTTATTTGAAAATTACAAACAATCGTCTACAGTATAATTTGGAATTCACGTGCTCATGAAGAGATATATTTATCCATTCGTTTCTTTAATTTCGCTTCTGCATAGGAGGGGGTAAACGCTATACAAATTTACTTGAAACATGTTTTAGGCAATAAATATAAATATAATTATAAATATTTGTAGCCTTGTTTTCCTTTTAAGGCTAGCAGTACTTTTCAGTCAATATTTATTTTATCTTTACTTATAGTTTTAGTGAATTTCCCCTATAGGAAAGAAGCTATTACTGTAGGTCTCATGGTAGGACTTAAGCCCGAGACCATGATGTTTTTGTTTTGAGGTCCCCAGATGAAAAAACACTATTCGTTCAAATATATGTGTATATTTATATACATATAAATATATACATATATATATGTATATAAATATATGTATGTATATAATATATATATATATATGTGTGTGTGTGTGTGTGTGTGTGTGTGTGTGTGTGTGTGTGTGTGTTCGTGAATGCGATAACTTGAGTAAAAAACGTCCGATTTCGATAAAATTTGGCTCAAATGTGTAAAATGACATTCATGACTTTAAGTTCGAAAACCAGAAAAATCGCACCATGGGAACGGGGGTTTATGGGGGTTTTAAATTTTCCAAAAATCAGTTTTTTGCATTTTTCACCCTACAATTTTTAAAAAACTTAATTTTAGGTTTGACCATATTATAGTGCTTAAAAAAACAAATAATATGGTATTTTAATTATTAATCTATGTTAAGTGGTTGAGGAGAAAATCCAAAAAACCTACTCATAAAATCTCCCATATGTTAATCTTATGGGAAAAAGGTTTTTGGCTTTTCCTCAGTTCATTTTAATGTAAACTTCACATTTGCTTTTACCAATCTGTTCAGTTCCACAAAACAATCATTTTGGTGTTTAAATTGTGATTCTACGTCCAACCGTTGCAGAGATATTCAAAGTGCTAAACACAGTACGTTGTCCAATGTTATTCTTATGGAGAATAAAAAAAATTTGATATCTCGATTATTTGAATGTATGTTGATGAAACTTGGTTTGTGGCTTCACTTAGTCCTGGTATATTGATATTTCCACAAAAAATTATTTTTTGTTGATTATTCTCATAGCAGCAAACCTGCGTACTCAGCCCCATGTTATTCTTATGGAGAATAAGTCAAATGTTATGACTCCCTTAATTATGAACATAAATAATAAAAGTTGATATGTAGCTTCACTTGGTTGAGTTATATTGATAATTGCATAAAAACACATTTTTTTGTTCCTTGTTGCAGCAAACCTGCAACAGCCCCCATATTATTTTTATGGAGAATAACTAAAGTGTTATATAGCGCTTATTTATGATTGAATATTGATGAAACTTGGTATGTGGCTTCGCCTAGTTAAATTCTATTTATATTTGCATAAAAACCAATTGTTTGTGTTCCTTGTTTCAGCAAACCTACGTACTCATTACCAATGTTATTCTTATGGAGAATAATTAAAATCGCTTATATGTGAATATATTTTTATAAAACTTGGTATGCGGCTTTATGTGGTAATAAGACAAATATTATGCATTGGAAATTTGCTGAGTACGCAGGTTTGCTATGACGGGGGTATTTTATGTTAACACTACACCAGAGGATTTTTCAACACTGAAATAGGAAAAGTCCCAGAATTAACGAAATAAATAACAATGCCATCGCTCTCGCCGTATTTATGAAATGAAATTCTATTGCTACCTAGACAAAATTGCAACCAATTAATTCTTACTGACATTAATGTTCTTGTTTTTTGTTTTTTTTTAAGAAAAGCTCTAAAAAATATATACTTTAATAATTTATTGTTAATTTCTATATCTATACTTATACTTTTTTATGGCATTAACTTTTACCAAGAATTTGGAGTGACGACCGGCCTGCGTGAGATATTGTTTTTTAGAAGATAATGTAAAACAAACAAAAGCAGATTGTTTTGTGACTAAACATATAAGTATTCTGTAAATACACTAGCCTATATGTATTTGTATTGAGTAATATTAAATATAATTGTTACAGTAGCCAGTAACTTGTTCGTAAACAAAACTCACGTTTTTATTATAGGCCTACATATAAGATAACTAACAATATATTCTGTTATCCTATATATTAATAAGGTAGGGGGTTTTTCTTCACAGGCATAACTCGATAACGGCTGGACAGATTTTAACATTTGAGGTGCCAAATTAAAGTTATTTTTACGTAGATTTGCCAATATGTCTCAGAACTTTGAGAAAAGGCATCACTTAAACACAGTACAGTATGTCTTAACACCGTTTTTATCTTGCTCAAGCTTTTCATTCGGAAATTCGTCTCTCTCATGTCAGCGTGCTACGTGTGAACCATAGAACTCGTTTACCTAATTTACAGAATAATAAAATCCCATTTTTTGCTTTTCTTAAGTTGTTTACTGTCACTTGTAAAACAATATAAAGCACTCGTCGTTAGTATACTAGAAATATTATTACTGTATTTTCGTTATAGTCGACCAAATCATTATTTTCACTGTTACATACTTAAGTAAAATAAACTAGACTAGACATTATATCGGCTCGTGCCTATGCAAAGGTATTACCTATGCAGGTTTTAATTACTTGTAGGCCTAATTACATATACATTTGTCATGTTTTATACAGTTTATGTATTAATTCCATAAACATATTTGTGAACTTTTCAAATAAACAAGTTTAAGTACCCCCTTATTCTTTATTATGCCTACTCGGTGTTTTACGTTGTAAAACCAAAGTCAATCAATTTTTTTTGTCACACAAGTTATAGTACGGTACCTTCAATAAGGGAATAACTGTCGTTTACTTTAAAGGGCTGAATTTTCGGAACAGTGGCGCTATCTGGCGGCGGAAGTCTAAACTTATTGTTGATTGGAAGTACGTTGTTAACATCCGTTTTAATATCACATGTTTTGTTATGTCTGTTTACAACTGAAGAAACCATTCGTTTGGTAAAAACTTGCTCGGATTCGAGCAACACAGGACAACTAGTTATTTTTACTATAACAAAGTGGTATTGATTAAGAATTTTACTCATAAAATGAAAAGTTGTTAACTTGATCGTCTGATGTACACCATAATAGTTCTAGGAATGGACTAAAACAGCGGAAGAGCGGCCGGTATAATGCTATTGTATGTTTGTTGTGCGTGTATCGGAACCTTATTTCTTCCCAGCCACAGTAGTGTCGAATTTTCTACGGGAATGGTGATTTAAGGGGGGCTTATAAAATTTCGTATAATAGGAGGATGGGCCATGGACAACCCTGCCCCCCCCCCAATCTAAATGCTGAAATTACGCCTATGGGCACCATCAGTTATCCCATTATGACCACACTGTATGCCACATTTCATCCCTAATGTTGTGAAGGCTGAGCTAGTTCTTATGCTTGGTTCTTGAAGATCTGAGACTCTAAGAGTTACGAACTAGGTTTTTAACAGAAACCCATACGAAAATCCCATGGTTTTGAGATCCGGAGACTGTGGGAGGCAGAATATGGAGCTGTGTGAGCATTCATATCACCTGCTTTTATTGCAGTTTATGTTTTAAGGTTTTTTTAAGTTTTAAGTAACAGCAATGAATCAGCTGATCTTGGGAAATAACGTTAAAAGAACCATTATCAGATTTACTATCGTATAGCCATCTTTCAAATTATATAAAGTTGCTTTACCGTAGATTATACAGTATCAAAAGTTCAGATTTGTTGAGACACCCAGGATACCTCTTAAAGGCTACATTTATTGTAACATGAAACAACTTTTGAAAACATTTAAACTTCTTTTTGGTAAAGACCTTTACTTTAGAGTCTAGAATTTATTTGGGTGGGTGTAAGTGACAACTTACTTAAATTATAGGAAGGTTTTTCTTGAGCACGCAAAGCTGTGAAAATAGTTTATGTATGCTTCTTCTCTTTTAAGGGAAACCCTTATGTGACCATATCAAAATCTGTTTTTAAACTGCATTTTTAGTTTTGTTTAAATTGGTAGTGTTGACAATATCTTTCCTGACCTATAAACTATGATCTAGATTAGATTTCAATATTTCATAGTTTTTAAGATCTTGTAATGTCCAAAGAAATAATATGGGGTGACTCTGAACCCAAAATACATTTTCCATTGGGAAAAAATACTTTCCAAAAACTATTTGATATGGTCTTTCCATTTATACATTTCACTTCTATGCATTTGAATGTTTATAATTACGTAACAAATTCCAAACTGCTAGTATTAAGCATTTAGCACGAAAAGCGTTGGTCTCTACATGTGTTTTTCAGGTAAGTCAATTTCACAATTATATAAATTAGAAATGTAGTTTAAGCTGGACTTTTATAAATTGGCAAATGAGACCAAGATTTTCTTGCACTTTCGCTTCTTTAGCTTTAGCCTTTGGTTAGCACATTATACCACCTCTACACTCTGGCTAAATATTTGTGTTGAGACACTCGGGATTCAGCTGATCTTTTGTCGCAAAAGCCACATGGGATTATGCTAATTACCAAGTATATAGTTAACTTTAAAGTACTATACAGAGTTACAATTTCTGGCTGTTTGAAGATATAAATATATCAATAGCTTGATTATTGATGAAAATTAAAATAACAGATTGTGTTCTCAAACAGCATAGTTACTGTAACTTTGATATAAATATAAATTTGGCAAAAATAAACATAAATTTATTATACCTCCTCTAATCCGGTCTCGGATGGTTTGATTACTTACTTAGTCGCACTGTGCCGCTATCAGTGTTTGTACATATCCGACGCATGGCTCCTTTCGGTAGGAACCATCATTGATGATATAAATCATCACTGATCACTGATGGACCACTGATGGTTGATACAGTTAGTGTGTTTGTCAGTTTCTTATAAATACATATGTCAATCAATCAATAAATCATAATCTTTATTCAATACTTGTACAAATATATAATGAATAGAGTCAGCTATTGTGTACTGTATTTGTGTCACAGTTTACTTTTTTGATTCACAATAATATTAAATCTATAAACACATTTCAATATTCTCAGTTTAAACTACAGTTTATCATGTTTTCATGTAAACATGGTTGCCGTATGTCCTGTTATTATGGTTTCCAGTTCACCATATAAGTCACTTGTTGATTGGTGTGTTAATGCATTCAGCCAATAAAAGTAAATGAAAAATATAAAATCTTAAAAGATTTATTCCAAGATTTACTTAAGCTGTCCTGTTTTTTTTTATCACTAACCACTAAATAACTTTATAAAAATGTTGTTGTAGAAAAATTGTTGTGGTAGTACCCACAGAGTATGAGGCTATTTTATAATTTTGTTCCCTACCTCATTGCTCCAAAATATTTTGACATTTACCCAAAATATAGCATCAGATATGCAAAATTGGTTTTTCAAAATCAAATGTAAACTGTAATATAGTTAAACAATCATATTCCAAATAAGAAAAAATGTACTCCTGTTTTCCGTTTCCCGCCAATATCCGTCCAGAGTATGGAGAAGGGTTTGCAGTTTGAATTACATCAATACTGAACAAGAAAATTAGTAAATTTGGAAATAATTGCTTGAAAAAATAACATCTGAAAAGTCCAATAGAATAAGTATTTTTACTGGAGGTGCTTCAACTCTTGTTTTTCAAAGCACTTAACTTTTTTATAGACTATAAGCTTAAGAGAAGAAGTTGGAAAGTACAGCTGAAAAGTTTGATAAAATTACATTCAAATATATAATATTGAAATTGGGGTAGGTTGAGAGAGAGACGATTATTGCTGGTTGTAAAAACAAGGTTTGACTAAAAAACTTTGATTCAAGGATTCAAAAATAAGGTTAATTCAAATTTAGAAAATACACCAGTCAAAATACAAATTATCTTTTGAAATTATGCCCCTTCGGGGTAAACAACATTTTTACTGATGTTGACTTATCATTTTGGATTTTGTAGTTTTAAGAAATGATGTGCCATGCCGTTTAAACTTGTGACGGCAGTAAAGTATTCTGATTCTTGTTGGTAAAGTGATTCTATACCATAACAACAGATATTGCTTATATTTTGAAAGGTATGATAGTTAAAGAGTCAAAAATTGAAATTTTAATACTAAAAGTTATACAATATTATACAATATTTATTCCCTAAAAGACTTTGTTGATAAAATTTGAAGTTTATAATATGTATTGCCTTACAAATCTTAAAATATAAAAAATAATCTCTATTTCCCTTGGCGTAACTTGAGAATGAGGGCACCAAATTGAATAATCCTTTTCCTGTTGTGATCGTTAATGTCAGGACAAGATTTTTAGCAAAGAAAATTGTTAATCCAACCTAAGGGCTCTTTCCCATTGGCCTTCAAAGTTCCCATTGATTTGATCAAAGTTCAGTTAGTTACGATGAAAGGCATAAAAATATATTCATCATGGAAATATCTACTTGAATGGCAACTCTAACTCCTTTTTGAAGTGACTACGTACACGTCCGACGATTGCCGCTACCGCTTAGTTAGGTTAGGTGTTAGGAGGTTTTCGTTATGTGTCACTGGCTCTCAATCTGTTTTAAAAATCACAGGAAAAGTAACGTACTGTGCATCATTTGGAACGGACGTGAACAGTAGCGGCTCACGTCGGACGTATACGTAGCCTCTGCCAACTCTTTTTTCGATGCCGAAGTTAGCACTATATAAGAATAGACGAGTGAGCGTAGCAAACGAGCTCATCCAGGAGGCGAGTGAGCGAAGGAACGAGCTCATCTTGAAAATGAACGAGTATTTGACATAAAACAAATTCAATGACATTAGGACAGGACATGGTCTGTCGGGCCAGCTAGTAAAGATTTAGGCCTACAAATTCAATCTACAATAGATTTCTACCTCAGACTGCTTCATGTGTTTGTTTTTTCTTTTGTTGCAGGTGACCTCCAGGAGAGACTCCCCTACTTCAAGAACCAACTTTCACTTTGTATGTGCTTAACCCACTACTCATAACCCACACACCAAGGTGGCCCAAAAGGTAATTTTTCAGGACTCCAATGAGGCCTGTAAAATAACCTATTCCAGTCCCTTTAACCAAATCAACTTTACCATCAAAAGGTTGAAAGTATAGTAATGCTTCAAATCCATCGTGACCATTCTAATTTTTTATGTATTTTAGGTAATTATTCCTCCCTTAAAATCTCCTTTAAATGCTATAGCAATATTTCATATCATTAAGAACAAATATTCCATATTTTTTTTTAACTCAATATATCCTATCATCTCCTAAATATCTTCATTCTCCCAGCCCCAAGTTTCCAGGCCACCTTGTCCCCCTGTTCCTGAATCCCACCCCTGTGACACTGTCACCGCGACATTCTTGTAGGATAATTGGACGAAAGTGCACTGACCAGATCCCACGAGGTATGGTTATCGAGACTTTTGATCCCTACACCTTAGAAGTCCAAGTTAGAATCGTTCACTCCTCGTGGGTGAACCGAACCCTTCTAGGTGTCCAACGAGGCGACTCACAGTTCACTCTCCGCTCACATTTACATTTGGAAATGATTCTGCAACAATCGGCTTTCATCCTCTGAAGCCGATACACTCTGAGATTCATCTTTCCTGGACTACTGAAGGGAGAAACTCCACAACTCTCTCATCTGCTTCTCCACCCGTGATCCTACCCTTGTGCTGTCTGTGGGAGAACAGCCTGTCAAGTCCAAAGATCCACCAACTGCTTCTACAACCCAATTGTGGTTAGTATTAATTTTTTAAATCGTTATATTTTAGCTAAAAACCTCTTTTGAAAGATTAGTGTTTTGGGTAAGTATATGTATTTGTAGAAAAACAGTTTGGAATTTGTTACATTGTATTGGTTAAAATTAAAATTATTATAAACCCAGATAGCAAGGAAAATTTGCAGAACATTTGCAAAACGTTTTCAACCGCAAACCAAAATTTTTGCAGAAAATATGCATTGCAAACATGTTTGTTTGCGAAGAACTTTCCGCAAGTATGGAAGTCTACACTTGTAATATTTGCAGAAAGTTTTCACTGAATGTTTGCGGAAAATTTGCATTGAACATTTGTAGCAAATATGCAAGGAATGTTTGCGAAACGTTTTCACTGAATGTTTGCAGAAAAGTTTCACTGAATATTTGCAGCAACTATGCAAAAACTGTTTGCAGAATGTGTTCATGATAGTTTGCTGCAGATTTGCAAAATAGGTTTGTGGCACATTTGCAGTGGAATATGTGCAGCTAATATTCATCGCTAACATGTTTGTTTGCAAAATCTTTTCTGCAAATATGCAAGTCACTGTTCACACTTCTAGCAATTTTGCAGTGGATGTTTTCATTGAACTTACATGTTTATATGATGGTTTGCAAGTTTCCTTTGTAACTACAAAATTATTAATGATGCTGCCAACCAATAATAGTGCTGCAAGATTGAGGTAAAATTCATTTACACTGATTTTTGTATGACAAATAATTATAGCAACAGCCTCATACAATTGTCCTAGCCTATTGGAACTGACTTTAAATTTTGATGGTTATTCAACATACGAAAAAATTAGATATTTGAGATTCAGTTAGTATAGTTTATCATATATACTGTCATATTAAGCAAATTTATTGTGAATCATAGATTTAGAACAAAAGTTACCTGTGACCTAAAAACCCTAAAATTTTACCTACTATACATTTTTAAACACTCCACAATTTGTTTGTAAGCATACATGATTGTTATATTTACAAAAATATTTGAAAATATTGATGTGGTGTTTTCTATAACTAGAATAAGTCAATAAAATACATTTAAAACATTCGCACATCTATTTAACTTTACATGATTTAATCTTAATAATTTAATTGCCTTTTCCGGCAAATGAAAAATAGAAAAATTCAAAGTGTAAGGGAACTTTATCAAAGAAGGAAATGGTAAAATAAACATAATTTGATATTTTGAAAATTATTATTTATTCCAAATATGTAATAGGTAACTAAAGGAAAGCTATACAACATTTTATTTCCTAATGAAGTCCGCACCATGTGACTGCTGTTTCCTTACACCTTGTTCACTGAAACAAATAAAAAAAACTTATTAAAACATTACATTCTGTTAAAAAAATCTTGAGGGGGCTCCAGTCCTCTGCTTCTACCTGCTTATTCTCCCATTAGACTGATGTTAACTTTCAAAACCCATCCCTCCTCATCCGATTATCCTAAATCAATGATGAATTCTTCATTTTAAAGAGCAACAAAATTACATATAGGCCTAGTTCATCCATAAAACATCAGAAATATTTAACATTTTAGAATTTGGTTGAATGATTATTTGTGATATAGAAATTTTGCTCACTGAAATTACTAGGTATTTTTTGCCCTTCAAAATCCTTAAATCAACGATATCGGATTATCCATTTTGGAAGGACGGGCTTTTAAAGTTAGTAATATTTGCCTCATGGGGGAAGCAGGTAGAAACTTTTTGTGAGGTTTTGTGACTGGAGCTTATAATATACCCGTCTTCAGCTTTAAGTTAACCAGGACTTAAGTTCAGGAACTACGATAAGGCACTCCAAAATCCAACTGGCGTTTCATCTTCCGCTCTGCCATGTCCACTTCAGTCGGCGTTCACCTACCGGCCGGTACGCGTTAATAGTGCACTTTAAATGTTTTCCGTAGTAGTGTGTTTATGTTCGGTATTGTGTGGCTTTTTAAACCTTTGACGACAGGCATGCAAATTCTGTAAGATTTTATTGAACTTCAAGACCTGAAGATGAAAGCAAAATTAAGCTTCTGAAACCGCGGTAGTCCAGTTTGGATTAACTTAAAGCTGAAGACGGAGGTAAAATAACCTGTATTTTTCAATTGTCTTATCAGCTTTGGAGGCTATTCAATATGAACAGAGCTTAAACATTAAAAGTGAGTCAGTTAACAATATTCTGAACAGTGACGAAGCCAGGTTGTTATTTTATTGATAGTAGGTGGGGGTCTAGCCCACGAGTAAGTAAAGTGGGGGAGGGGAATCTCTCCATAAAAAACTATAGCCTACTAATGGAAAACAGATTTTATGCTATTCTAGCACTTAAACAGAAGGAAGAAATTAAATCATTTGTGTAGACCTCTCAAAAGATACAAAAGTTATTTGTTTTTCCAACGTAATCATACAAAAATGGGAGTGTGTATACAGATTATCTCCATTACCTTCAAGTAGGCTTCAAACTGGCTCGGTGGCAGGAAATCCCAAGACAAGACCTAGGTATTCACTGGAATACATTCTTACCTCAATCCTCGAAAGAAAATAATCAGTGTAACGAAGACAAAGTAGTACGAATACAACAAAAACCTGCCCTAAATTATTAAAATTGAACTTAGTGCAAACATTTATATAAACTTACTTTTGTATAATTCTAGTTTTGGCCTGATTGAGGAATCCCATCATGTGTTTTTTAGTAGCCTCCTCAGTTGCCTTTGGGAACACCGTCATCACTGGATCTAGAAATACAAAGTCTGTTTTTTTTATAAATTTTCATTCCAACTTTATACTGCTGAGTGCAGTGGTACTTTATTTTACAGTCTGTAAAAAACTCAAATTTCTTACCGTTACTTCATGTCCATTCTTCATATTATCAATGAATTAATTGTGTATTTAATTTATTGCTAATATTTTCATTATACCTAATTATTTAGTACAAATTTGATAATATTCAAGATTTTAACATTTATTGTATTTTGAGATAATATATTATGAATGGTGCTATGACCATTTTGATGACTACTCTAGTTAACAAAAATTAATTACTGGTAACTCTAATTATTTCTCTTTATACACCTTTTCATGCATGACACTATAGTTACCGGTATCTACAATGTTTTTCTTAACCATGTATTTTCATGCAGCGATGCAGATTTTCCTGTAGGGTAGACCGGAGCCTTAATTCCACAATCGGTTCTAAAATTTCATGACCAATAGGTCCCTGATATTGCAATGAATAAAGAATTCTAATTCAGTAGGCCCTACTTGCTATCAAAGAAAAGATTATAAATATTTTATAAACAACTGTTAAAAATGTTATTTAGTTTTGTTAAATTAAAATCTCGCATATTATTTATTTTAAGAATCTCAACTAGAACTCATTATATTTTACTGTAAAAGACCGAAATTATTAGGTTCAACATTATAAGTAGGGACCTACAACCTACTAAAAGTGGTTTTAAGTACCTACCTACTTTTACTAATAAAAAAACACGTTATTTTCTATTATAACATGAAAAAAATAAAAAGAATATATAAGTCAGGCCTACGCTAACACGCATAATAATAATTATTATACTAGGTGTACGCTCATTCTTCCCGTAAGAGGATGAACGAAGACTGAATTTTTAAAGATATGTAGGCAGGTACTGGATTGGTAACACTCTTCTATTATCCGTTTTAACTCCACAACAGCAAGAACAGATAATTAATAAACCAAACATTTTACTAATGGAATGGTAACACCATTCCCTTATCCGTTATAACTCCACAACGGCAAGAACAGATAATTTAGGACTAATGTAAATAAAAAATACTACTGACTACTGGAGTGGTAACACCCTTCTCATAACACGCATAATAATAATTATTATATTATATACAATCATTAAAACGGATAAATTATGTTGATTTAATTTTATTGTCAATAGACCAAATATGATAAACTTGTAACAGGAAGTTAAAAATCTGATACATTTATTTTAAAGGGTACAGTACGATAAGCATCCAAAACAATCGACTAACAAATATTCGTTACCATGATTGATACACTGATAACCATATTCCCATTCGATTGTTATAGTTTTTAATACTCGATCACAAAGTGTTTTACTTTAAAATAAGTTAACTTAATCTAAGTTAATAGTGAAAGGTTAGCTTAAATTAACATAAACTAACCTAACCTAACCCTGCAGAGCACTGTTTTTGCCTTGGTTTGGATTTTTCATTTTGTTTTTGACCAGTGGTTACCCGCAGGCTTCGCCTCGCAAATGCTTTATAAAACCTGATGACAGTTGTGTGCTGCATTCTCTGGCTAGCCCGTGGAACTAGTATAAATCAAGATCAGCTGCTGTTTCTATTTTCATAAGCTCAAACAAAACTAAATCCATAAGGAAAAAGGACATGGGAACTTTGTCGGGGTCTCTGACGGAGCACTAATGGATCAGGATGAAAACCATTTACTTTCTGCCAAAAGAATTAGTGTACAAAATTTCAACTCTCTAAGTAAATGGAAAGTAGGAGAATTTATGTGTGATGTTCTCTTTTAAAGGTGTAGATATTCTCATCTGTAATATTGATGTATCATAGTGGTTTGATATTTTATAGGCTATTTAATTTTTATGGTGGACGCTTACTGTACTGCACCCATATTACAAATGTGTTGTGAGGGGTTTGCGAAATTCACGTTTAATTCGAGAATATCCTTTTTGGCCACATGTCGGATGTGACGCACGGGAAACCGACACCAAAACTCAATTAAGCAAAACCATTGTTTAAACCTCAGATAGAGACAGGATGTCCCCGATGTCCTATTGTCCCCAGATACGTAAGATAACCTTGAACAGACCATATACGGTCATGTGTCCAAAGGTCGCATTTTGATTGGTCGAAATATTGGGGAGGTGGCTGGTATAAAATAGTCCGCAACCACAGGTTGCGCACGGATTTGTCAGTTGATCCTTCAGATCACTCAGCCAGAGTCCCGCCAGCCGCCGGCCGTCCTAGTCCTCTCCCGCCGTCATGATGGGCGTCACCTTGCTACTACTGTACTGTAAGTGGACTTGCATTGTTTAGATCCAGGGCTGTTCTCTCCTTGTCTTTCCATTCCCAAAACTTATTAGTGTATTTGAGCCAATTCTTATAAATTACAATTCACAGATTAAAAGGGTTTTATTAACTTAGTATGTTTTGCACCTTTGTAAGCTGGGCTTAATAAGCCATCCTGACATGTAACGTTATGTAACGTAATATTAAGGCCAATAAATGACCCCATTGTAGTACGCCCACACCACTCGTTTTATCATTTATAACCCAGCTTTCCTTAGAGCGCCGCAGGGGATGGGCGTGTACCCCCCCCCCTGGCCGCATGTAACACTTGGTGTCAGAAAAAATAAAAAAACATAGTAGAGTAATTTCAAAAGTCATGGGGTTAGTAGGGCCTTTTGTTGGGTGACCTTTTAATGAGGGGGTGAAGATTGTAATTATTAAACGTTTAAAGGGATAATATAATGGAAATGCATTGTTAACATGGAGACCAAACTAAAATGTGAGTGTGTGTGTAGTTGTAAGAATGGCATGATTATAAAAAATAGAGATCGCAAAGCTAAGTTAATAGGTAATAAAGTGAGAGATTGGATTAGGAGCGTAGCCGCTGAGCGTAGGTTAATAGTTGCAGTAAATGTAGAGGATCAACTAGCAAGTGTAAATCCAACTATTAAATTAGCTAAACAAGGTTGTTTCCAATTATGTAAGCAAGTATGTTTGGTGGATTTTGTAGAGATTTAAGTCACGGATTATAATTTGTTGTTTAATTGGGAGACTAAATTAGATTAATTATTGGAAAATGTGTAATGGCGGAACAGGAAGCAGTTAAAAAGTTTCTAGATGAGACTCTTAAAAAGACAGGATATATTGAACATTTGAAGCAAGCCGGGATCGTTTTTCGAGCGGGTGCGATTGACTATACCGAAGAAATAATTTCTGACGAGGTGTTTGAAAGAATTTGGAAGGACATGGCGCTTAGAAATACATTATTGTGGACCATTGAGAGGGTACATTCTCACTTGTCAGGCGTAGTGAGGGATGCAATGCGTAATAGTGAGTCACTCTAGAAACGTTTTCTAGGACGGGAAATTATTATTTATGTAGACAGAAGTTGTACGAGGAGTTTAGGAATGAAGTTGTAGCTGGTGTAAAGGTAATATTAATGTCGTTTATCTTTGTAGATAGCGAGCTGACTCGTGCAATTAGTGAGACCCTTACTACACGCTTGAGTAAATCTGATGTTCACAGGGATGTTTCGCTGCCTAGACGCCTTTCGTTTGCTAAGATACACATGATAATACAGGGACTATTTGGAGAGCGAATTCGCGCGGTCGAAGCTAGGAGTGATTTTATGATTGTTGTGGTGGCGGAGATTTAAGCTGGGGCAGTACCGGCTCTAGGGCAGTGCGAGCCGTGCTCCAGCACGGGGCGCGGCGCTTTTGGGGGGGCGGCACTCGGCGCTCATGACGGGCCATGGGGTGTGTGTGGGATTGGGGGCGTAGTCCGTAGCGCTAAAATAAAGTATTTGAAAAAAATATAAATCCGACTAATTTTATAAATTTGTTGTATATTAATATTATAAATTGTTAAAGGCATTATTGGGAAGTATGTTGTGCATTCACCATGTTGCACATTCATTATACTTAAAATATTAAATTCACAAATCAGATAATCACAATCTCCGCTCCCCTCTATTCCGAATCGAAAAGCTGTTTTGACCTCTGTCGTTTTGTGACATTGAGAGTGTGAATAATACTCGCAATACGATGAAAGAAAATTGAAATGTTAAAATATCAAGTTACACGATTCAACTAATTAATTTAATCCGCCATCTTCGATTATTTTAAACTACTTCCTAGCTGAGGAAATATATGGTTTGGGGATTGAAGAGTATTGAGTCGGCATTTCATCTTTAACTGAAGTTAAAATGATTCGAGTTTTATATTGCTATTATATTTAATAAGAGGGGAAAATATGATACGCCCCTCAGATTTTGGCGCCCCCTTCCTTCGGTACTTGTATGGTCCTTACTTTGAAAAATATAGTTAATAGTTCCGTCTCTGTTTAGTATAATTTCAATCAAGTTCTTATTTGTTAACTGAGCCATTTCGGGGCATTGGAGATGGAGTGGACAATGTTAAGAATTAAAAATACTTCTCGTCATCACAGATTAGTTGTGTTTTCGTCGTGGTTAATTGATTAAACATCTATATTTCTTCCAAAGTGGCAGTACCTTAGATGAGTTTCGTTTGTATTAACGAAAAAACATGTTTACAGCCAACTTCAGTTTTTGGAGTAACTGGTATCAAACTTAGGTGATCAGAACACTTTTAGAAGATAAGATTCAATATATCAGAAAAATTAACCTTTATAGCTACAAAAATCCTTAAAGACCAAATACTCGAAGATAGAGTTTGTATAACTGAAAAACGTGTTACACATTAGAAACAATAATCAGAAATCTATATTCATAAAACATTAGTTTCGTCAAAAACAAAAATAACTTTAACAGCAAACTTTGCTGTTTTTGATTGCAAACTTCAGCCTAATAAATTCCCGGAACCGATAGAACCTTGGTCGGTTTTGATGATTTTTTTGGTTCCCCCGGAAGAAATCTTTTTCCCACGCTCAGAACAGGTGTACTGTTATCAGTTTGTACTTCTCCCTTCCTTCTCAGTTTTGAGGTTTGTTTTCATTATTAGTGAATTTCCTATGGAAAAGTGAACTATTAGCATGGTGAAACTTAAGCTCGGGGACCACCATAGAAGTTCCTAACGTGACCCCCTGAACACGTTTTGGGGTGTCGCTAACATATATATACACATATATATTTACATATAATCGGACAACTCCAACCCCCCTTTTTTGGAGATTTTAATTTTTCAAATTTTGAGTTTTTTGGTCCAAAAAGGGTCAGAAAAGCTCCCAATGTAAAATTAATGGAAATAAGAAGGCGGAGATTAGTAAGGCGAAAGTTTTAAGCCCTCTCTCATCATTCTAGCACAAATATTTACCGAGTTATTAAAGAAAATGTCAATTGTCTTAACACAGTACGTTGTCTTATGGGGATTTCACACTGGAAAAGGCTGTTTTCATATATTTATGTAGTTTATCATCCCCAATACCCCTTTACCAACTTGTTATCCTGACTATACCTCCTCCTAACCTCATAATGTACAACATTGCCATCCTAATAGTCAATTTAAATATAACCAGAAGCATCAAAACAGCCAACAAATTACATTTTTCAATTTTCAAAAAAAGTTACCAGTGTTGTTTTAAACCCTTTATTCTATTTCTTCAAGATGTTAATGCGGAAATTCACTTCCCTCACGTCAGCGCGCTGCGTGCGAACTCGTTATTTTTCTTAAACAAACACATAATTGTTTCTTGATACGCAGAAGTCAAAGAATAATCCCCTGCGTCAGTGTGAGGGAGCCGTGCGATCGTAGCAGGTAGCTTACCACCACGACGCGCGCCGCTCCTCGAGATCATCCTGGACAAGATATAGTAGCCGAAGCAACACATAAATAAATGCACGACAAGTCAGACCTAGAGTAGAGTGTAGACTTGGCCTTACTAAATTAAATTTAAAGTTACTTAAATTAGTTAAATTTGCTTAGTTGTTTCCCTTTTTTAATTTTAGGGTTTTCAGAACAGCCATGCAGATGTGACTGCTGTATGATTTCAAAGTTATCGTGACTCAGCATTTCCATGTCGATACTAAATGAAATCAAGATTTTGAATTACTCAAGTCTCTGAGCTGACAGTGCTCCATAGCTTGTCATTTCAGGTGATCAGTATCGCACGGAACCAGAAACAACGCAAACGCAACAAGCGAGGGAGCGAGGCGCGTACGTCAGACTTATTTCAGAGCTATGGTGGGGGGGGGAGGTTTTAGTTGTTATGGAGGGGGGCGGCAAGTTTGGTCTTTGCACGGGCACTGAAAATCTGACGGGCCGCCCCTGAGCTGGGGAATAAGAATACTAAATTCGTGGAGCCGCCATTAATGACTCATCCACCGGCTAGAGCGTTCGGTTCGGCACCGGGCGAAGTTACAAAAAATAACGAACCATCTCCTCTTAAAACAACATTCTTTACTAAAGTGGGTACGAAAACAGCGCAGTTAGTTGCTTTTTACGAACACGTGGCAGAGACGGTGCCTAGGGCAAAAGTATTTCAGAAACCTAGTCTTCCGGAACCTACTACTGCACCACCGGCGGTACCGAAAGTAAAATTTGCATTTGAAGAGCAGGTATCGGGACCTGAGGAATTAATTTATGACGTACCGCGCATAAATGTTGGGCGACCAAGGGAATAAATCTACTTATTACATACCTATTGTAGAGCCCAATTGGCTTTTAGAGGGATCGCAAACGTTATTAAGGTTAGAAACATAATGCACCATTAACGGTGAATTTTTAGGCTAAATATAACTAACGAGGTTATCAATTCTACCCAAATAAAAAGGTACAAATATAAATAATAAAGCGAAAATAGCTTGCAAGTTTGTGAGTTGTTATATAAGAAAAATATATTACATAATAGAACAAAAGTACTAGCTTCATTACGATGAAGTAACTTAATCGCTAACTTACACTCTAGTGAAGCAATATTCGTTCGACCTTTGAGAAGTATGAAAAATGCAAACATACCGTACATGATGAAAAAACGTCCTAATCCCTTTAAGAACGTAACCTTTAAGAATTTTGGACAGTATTTTTCTAGAAGTAATAACTTAAACCCCAATTATAATTCCTTGCCTTAAAAAAAAACTAAATTAGGCCTATTTAGGCCTATAAACCTAACTTATCCGAGTATAAGTTAGTACGGTACACTCTAACTAATGATTAAAATCATTAGGAATTTATATCATTAATTAAATATGGGTTTTCAAATAGTTTAAAAACAAATAAAGCCTGGCAAAGTTTGTAAATATCTAAAGATATTCAGTAAACAAATGTTTATTCTTCAAATCGTCCTTGTTAATTAACTGCTATGGCCATGACAACACCTCCAATTCATTAATTACTTAGCAATACAGTGTATGAAAATTTTAAAAGTTATAAATATTTTATTAGCAAACACACCGGTGAATACAAAACGATGTTTTGATAGTACAGTCCGTAGTATTTGGACAGCCAGTATTAGTTTCCCATTGGTAAGTTGAAAACAAAATTTGAGTATCCTATACCAAAAAGCGGTAATAAATAAACAGATCTGGAATTGCACTTACCTTAAACATGAAAGTCACTAAAGAAGCCACGATAAAAACAGTGATACTCAACTCAACTTTAACCTTCAATAATTCTTTACCCGGCGAAACAGTACTCGACGGTACTCGCTGAATGAATAGTTTAGCCAGGAGAACGAGAAAAAAGATGGCGACGGCCGACGACGACACGACGACGCGCGACGTTAGCGCTAGCGAAGTGGCGGTTTTAGTAACTTAGGACCACAAACTTCTCATCAGAAAGTTTGCGTAAAACGTTTGTAAAGTTTACGCGCACAGGTTAGCAGCGCGCTTGGGCAACAACGCGGCGCCTTTGGTAACTACGACGAAGTTCCTTGCAAGCATATATCTGACAAACTTGCTGCAAATAATACTGGAAGTATTCAACAGCGAACGAAAAATGAACCAAACGCATATTTGCAGCACACTTTCTTGCTATCTGGGAAGATGTTTCCAAAACTCATTATATTATGGTAATAAATCCCAGCACTCTTAAAAATAATCACTATCAGGAAACTGACACATGCTTTCTTCCTTTTAGCCCAAATTCAATGAATAAATTTATTTTTATTTACTAAATATAAATATTAGCTGCCATCGTTCCCGGTTTCACCCGGGAATACGACAGTTGTGTGTGCTGCATTCCGTGGTTGAAATTTCCATCAGCTCAAACCAAAGTGAATGTCCATAAGAATAACACAGGAATGAAACTTTGAAGCCCCGTGAGGCATAGCCCTATGGGAATTTCTTAAAATCCCTTCTTAGTGGGTGCCTATGCTATAAGAGAGTCTATATGAACAATTCCATGCAGTACCGGCTCTAGGGCAGTGCGAGCCGTGCTCCAGCACGGGGCGCGCGGGGCGCGGCGCTTTTTGGGGGGCGGCGCTCGGCGCTCATAACGGGTCGTGGGATGCGGCCGCAGTGGCGTATTGTCTTAGTTGGGTATAGCCGCCTTTAAAGGCGGCTTTGAGTTGGGAGCCTGGGGCGGCGGATATATTTGTTAGGGTCTATATATACAGTAAGGATTGAAGAGGAAAGCCTATTCATATATATATGTACGATGATTAAGGGCGTGCGAATACTCAAAATTTGAGTATTTAAATAGTCAAATGGACTCAAAGTTTTGTAAAATACTCCAAAGTTTGAGCGAGTATTTTCCGCCAATCTTGGACGATCGCGACCTGCCAAATCACGTAGTAAACGGCCGCCAAAGACGAC
Source organism: Allygus modestus (assembly GCA_963675035.1). NCBI lineage: Eukaryota > Metazoa > Arthropoda > Insecta > Hemiptera > Cicadellidae > Allygus > Allygus modestus. The sequence continues at coordinate 78,455,587 of OY776114.1, read as the reverse complement.
CGCACCATGTATAATCGGCCGAAAATTACGAGACATAACATTATGTATTGCACATGAATCCGGACATAAAAAACAACCTAACTGTGTAAATGGCGACCGAACCACGTTTTATCGGCCGTAGTTGAAGACGTTACAGATGACATAATCTGGAATTAACGTCCTTGCCGCGTAATATCGGCTATAAACGTCGACGGAAAACAAAATACTGTTGAAAAATGACGACTTTACTACGTAATAACGGCCCAAAATATGACAGAAGATCGGTAGCGATTCTCCGTAGATCGGCGGAAAATACTCGCTCAGACTTTCGAACATTTTTCAAAATTTGGGGTCCTATGCCAAAGCGGGGCCTGGGGCGGACCGCCCCCCCTCGACAGTACACCACCTGATGCGGGGTGGGCGGCATAGGCCGTAACGCTAACATAAAGTATTTGTAAATATATAAAAACCAAACTGATTCTGTAAATTGTTGTATATTAGTATTATAAGTTGTTGAAAGGCAATATTTGAAAGAAAGTTATGAACATTCACCATGTTTTGCACCTTCATCATACTTAAACATTAAATTTACATATCAGACAATACAACTTCTGCTCCCCTCTATTCCAAAACGAGCAGCTGTTTTGACCTCTATCGGTTTGTGACAACTTCAGGGCATACTGATTGGTATTGAGAGTTAGAATAAAACTCGCAATACGATGCAAGAAATTTGCAATGTTAAAGTATAAAGTAACACAATGCAACTAATTGTTTTAATCCGCCCACGCCGATTTTTTAAAACTAGTTCCTATAGATAAGGAAATATATGGTTTGGAGGCTGGAGAGTATTGAATAGGGATTTGATCTATTTGAGTTTAGTATTATATGAAATAAGGGGGAAATATGATGCACCCTCCTCAGATTCTGGCGCCCCCTTAATCGTTACTTGTAAGGTTAACTCTTTAGTTTACTTTGAAAAATATAGTTTATCGTTCTGTCTGTTTAGTAACCATTTCAACCAAGTTCTTACTTGTTAACTGAGTCATTTCGGAGTATTGGAGATTTAGTCGGAAATGTTAAGAAGTAAACATATACTTCTCCTCATTACAGATTAAGATTATTTGAGCTCTGGTCGTGGTTAATTGACTAATCATTTGTATTTCTTACTAATTGGCAATACTTTAAATAAGTTGCGACAGTGTATCACAGTATAGTACTATCGAAAAAAAAACATGTTTACACCCAACTTGAGTTTTTAGAGTCATTGGTGTTAAACTTAATTGATCCAAACACTTTTAGAAGATAAGATTCAATATATCACAGAATAAAAAAAAATAAAAATAAGCTTTATAGCTACACAAAACCTTAAAGATTAAATACTCGAAGATATAGTCAGTATAACTGAAAAACGTGTTATACATTAAAATCATTAAACAAATATTATATTCAGAAATCATTAGATTTTTTCAAAAACAAAAATAACAACAAACTTTGCTGTATCCATCGCAAATTTCAGCCTTACAGATTCCAGGAACCGTCAGAATCGCGGTAGGTTTTGATCAGCGTTTTGAATATTGTTTTGGTTCCCCTGGACGAAATCTTTCACACGCTCAGAACAGATGTACTGTTATCAGTATGTACTTCACCGTTCCTACTCAGTTTTAAGGGTTTGTTGTCATTATTATTTTTCTTAAAGAAACACATGAATGTTTTATGATACACAGTGTATTGTGATACGTTGATTACAAGTGCGCACATTTGTTGTTTTAAAATTTTAGATTTTTTAGTTATTTAAGGTTTTTAATTTTTTTTATGGCAAAAAGTTTAGTGGCGCGGAAGATCGGAAACGGGATACATTTCCAGGACGATAATATATGAAATCAAGATTTTGAACTTCACAAGTCTCTTATCTGAATGTGTTCCGTAGCTTGTCATTTCAGGTGATTAGCTTAGCACGGAACCAGAAACATCGCAAACGCAACAACAAGCGAGGGAGAGATTCGTTCGTTTCGTGAAATTCCAGTGAGCGGGAAAGTCCCTGGCCCACTGTGGCTGTTTAGGGCGCTTGGGCCCTCTTCAGCCGAATAAGGGAGAGAGGCGCGCAAGTGTCAGTCTATCTCAGAACTATGGGGTAGGGAGGTTTTGGATTATGGTGGGGGGCGGCAAATTTGGTCTTTGCACGGGCGCTGAAAAACTGACGGGCCGCCCCTGATTCCATGCTTCTAGGTGCAATGGTTTGGCCTGGGTGTTGATCGGAATTTTGTATTTATACATATAGATGAAGTATGGTACTTAAAATTTACTATGAAATTAAAATTTAACAACTTTATGATTTGCATGATAAATATGTTTTTACAACTGCAGGATATAATTAAAAACAACACTTCAAATTATATTTACACTTACTACTCTTCTTGCATACAAGGCAGTTCAAAGATATCAAAACAGAAAAGTTATCCAACAAACATTTTCTGCATGTACTTTAAAGAGGGTGGGGGGAGGAGAGAGGGAATTGAAAAAATAAATAATGGTAGTCTACAAAGCTTAATAGAAAATACCCCCATCGCAGCAAACCTGGGTACTCAGCGAATTTCCAATGCATAATATATGTCTTAATACCATACAAAGCTGCATACCAAGTTTCATAAAAATATATTCATATATAAGCGATATATACAATTTTAATTATTCTCCATAGGAATAGCATTGGTGATGAGTACATAGGTTTGCTGAAACAAGGAACACAAACAATTGGTTTTTATGCAAATATAAATATAATTTAACTAGGTGAAGCCACATACCAAGTTTAATCAATATTCAATCTTAAGTAAGCACTATATAACATTTTAATTATTCTCCATAAGAATAATATGGGAGATGAGTAAGCAGGTTTGCTGCAACAAGAAACTAAAAAAATGGGTTTTTATGCAAATATCAATATAACTCAACAAGGTGAAGCCACATACCAAGTTTTATTAATTTATGTTCATAATTAAGGGAGTCATTACATTTTACTTATTCTCCATAAGAATAACATGGGGGCTGAGTACGCAGGTTCGCTGCTACGGGGATAATCAACAAAAAATCAATTTTTTGTGCAAAAATATCAATATACCAGTACTACGTGACCCCACGTGCCAAGTTTCATCAATATACATTCATTAATACTGGAGATATCAAATTTTATTTGTTCTCCATAAGGATAACATTGGACAACGTACTGTTTAGCACTTTGAATATCTCTGCAACGGTTGGACATAGAATCACAATTTAAACACCAAAATGATTGTTTTGTGGAGCTGAGTTGATTTGTAAAAGCAAATGTGAAGTTTACATTGAAATTAACTTAGGAAAAGCCAAAAACCTTTTTCCCATTAGATTAACATAGAAGATTTTATGAGCAGGTTTTTTTGGATTTTCTCCGCAACCACTTAACCTAGCTTAATAATTCAAAATACCATATTATTTGTTTTTTTAAGCTCTACAACATGGTTTAAACCAAAATTAAGTGTTTTAAAAATTTTAGGGTAAAAAATGCAAAAAACTGATTTTTGGAAAATTTAAAACCCCCATAAACCCCCCTTCCCATGCCCCGATTTTTCTGGTTTTCGAACTTAAAGTCATAAATGTCACTTTACACATTTGAGCCAAATTTAATCGAAATCAGACGCTTTTTACTCAAGTTATCACATTCACGGACACATATATATATATATATATATATATATATATATATATATATATATATATATATATATATATATATATAGAGAGAGAGAGAGAGAGAGAGAGAGAGAAATTTGAACGAATAGTGTTTTAGTCATCTGGGGACCTAAAAAAAAATTTGTCATGGTCTCGGGCTTAAATCTTACCATGAGACCTACGGTAATAGCTTCTTCCCTATAGAGGAAATTCGCTAATTCCCTATAAGGAAATTCGCTAAAAATTACAAGTTGTGATCTCCCGGATGGTACAGCTCGCTGAACAGCCTGTAGACGTAGGAAGGAGCGTGACCCCCGCTGAAAAATAAATATAAAGTAGATTACTTTTCTTATCAAATCACATTAAATTAACAATTAGTTTTGTTTTGACTAAACCTATTTACCCCCCGTCGCAGAAAACCTGCGTACTTAGCGAATTTCCAATGCATTTATATGTTTCTCACTACTACATAAAGCCACTTACCAAGTTCGACAAAAATACATTCATAAATAAGTGATTTATAACATTTTATTTATTCCCCATAAGAATAACATTAAGACTGAGTACGCAGGTTTGCTGCAACGAGGAAGAAAAGAAATGAGTTTTTATGCAATTATCAATATAACTGAACCAAGTGAAGCTACTTACCATGTTTTATTAATCTATGTTCATAATTAAGGGAGATATAAAACTTTACTTATTCCCCATAAGAATAATATTAGGGCTGAGTTTGCAGGTTAGCTGCTACGAGGACAACCAACAAAACATTTATTTCTTGTGCAAATATCAATATACCAGTACAACGTGAAGCCACATACCAAGTTTCATCAACATACATTCATAAATAATGGAGATATCAAATTTGATTTATTCTCTATAAGGATAACATTGGACAACGTACTGTGTTTAGCACTTTGAATATCTCTGCAACGCTTGGACGTAGAATCACAATTTAAACACCAAAATGATTGTTTTGTGGAGCTGAAGTGATTGGTAAAAGCAAATGTGAAGTTTACAGTAAAATTAACTGAGGAAAATCCAAAACCCGTTTTCCAATAAGATTAACATGGGAGATTTTATGAGCATGTTTTTTGGATTTTTTCCACAACCAACCTAGGATAATAATTCAAAATACCATATTATTTGTTTTTTAAGCTCTATAACATGGTCAAAACCAAAATTAAGTGTTTTAAAAATTTTAGGGTGAAAAATACATAAAACTGATTTTTGGAAAATTTAAAACCCCCATAAACCCCCCTTCTCATGGTCCAATTTTTCTGGTTTTCGAACTTAAAGTCATAAATGTCAGTTTAGACATTTGAGCCAAATTTCATCGAAATCGGACGTTTTTTACTCAAGTTATCGCATTCACGGACACATATATATATATATATATATATATATATATATATATATATATACATATATATAAATTTGAACGAATAGTGTTTTGGACTTCTGGGGACCTCAAAACAAAAAGTTATCATGGTCTCGGGCTTAAGGGTGCGCCCTACCCAGATTGAATTCATTGTTGTTTAGCGCCGCGCCGGCGCCGCCAACAAGCAGGGCCATGCATATTTACGCTTGAAGACCATTTTGTTCTCCGCGATCGCACTGTTATTTTACAGATTTCTACCAAACTATTTGCAGTTTCACACTTTTCAGATTCCAATCTAGGGATCATACGGTTCCTTTTATCCAAAATAATTTTTCTCCATACGTTAGGAATCTTTAGAAAAACGCTTAATTTGAGAACATTACTAATGGCCTACCACTTATTTTGAATTAAAATCACGATTTTTAAATCGTATGATCTCTAGATGAACATTTATTGAATTAAATAACATCAAATTATTTTTAATTGGTTAACAATTTAGCCTACAATGAGGGAGATGCAAACCCCTTACTTGAGCGTGCGGAAGGGAGGTACGGCGCACCCTTAAGTCTTACCATGAGACCTACAGTAATAGATTCTTCCCTATAGGGGAAATTTGCTAAAAGATAGTATAAATTTCTTGGATCTGACAATTTCTAATCAAAATAATCACCACAACTTTAATATATATAGGAAAGCCACTCAAACAGACCTATTAATTCCTTCAGCGTCAAATCACCCGTGGAAGTGTAAAATGGCTGGATTACGCTCAATGGTGAATTGATTATTAAATGTGCCTCTTCATAAGAATGAATATAATAAAGAAATAAATGTGATTAAATACCTAGCACAAAAGAACGGTTACAAAAATGAAATTGTTGATAAAATGATTAGGAACATCAAAAAGAAAAAATCTAGAAACACCAACATATCAAACGAAAACCATCAGAAACGTTTTATAAAGGTTCCATACAATCAATACTAAGATTAACAAAGCTATTCATAGGACGTTTGAAAGAACCGACTTATCTTTAAGCTATACCACCCGAAACAACACATTTAAAATGATTGACAAATATTCTCAAAAAGATTCCAGAAGAAAGAATGATTATACTCAATCCGGACTTTACAAAATTCAATGCTCAGATTGTAACAAATTTTACATTGGACAGACAGGTAGATCATTTCAGTCAAGGTTTAAGGAACATATACAAGCACTAAGAAGCAATAACCAAAACCTCAATGAAATCCAATTTTGCTGAGCATCTCCTGACAACAAACCATAGTTATAAGAGCATAGACGAGAATTTAAAGATAATAAACTATATGTCCAAAGGTGAGAAAATGAACTCAGCAGAAGAATTGAATATCTTTATCGCTCACAAAGAAATGCCTCAGGAATTACTAAATACTCAAATTAATACAAGTAATCCAATATTTGAAAAGCTAAGGAAAATGAGAATAGATAGATAGAAAACTTTTTCATCAAAGTGAAACATCTGGTAAGTAATTTCCTCATATGTCTGTTTTTGTAATATTTTTAATATCGTAAAACTAGGTTAAGTATTTGTTGACCATGATGATGGGCTTATGTCCCAAAACATGTAGTCTTAAAAATAAAAATAAAGAAATTCCTTAAGGGTACTCAGTTGAAAAAAAGTTTCATTTGATTATATATATATATATATATATATATATATATATATATATATATATATATATATATATATATATATATAATCAAATGAAACTTTTTTTCAACTGAGTACCCTTAAGGAATTTCTTTATTTTTATTTTTAAGACTACATGTTTTGGGACATAAGCCCATCATCATGGTCAACTTTTTGTTTTGAGGTCCCCAGATGTCAAAAACACTATTCGTTCAAATTTATGTTTATGTATATATATATATAAATTCAGTTGAAAAAAAGTTTCATTTGATTATATATATATAATCAAATGAAACTTTTTTTCAACTGAATTTATATATATATACATAAACATAAATTTGAACGAATAGTGTTTTTGACATCTGGGGACCTCAAAACAAAAAGTTATCATGGTTTCGAGCTTAAGTCTTACCATGAGACCTACGGTAATAGCTTCTTCGATAAAAAAAAGCTAAATTGGCTAAAAGGAAATATCCCTTCACAGCAAACCTGCGTACTCAGCGAATTTCCAATGCATAATATATGTCTTAATACCACATAAAGCCGCATACCAAGTTTCATAAAAATATATTCACATATAAGCGATTTTAATTATTCTCTATAAGAATAACATTGGTAATGAGTACGTAGGTTTGCTGAAACAAGGAACACAAACAATTTGTTTTTATGCAAATATAAATAGAATTTAACTAGGTGAAGCCACATACCAAGTTCCATCAATATTCAATCATAAATAAGCGCTTTATAACATTCTAGTTATTCTCCATAAGAATAACATGTGGGTGAGAAAGCAGGCTTGCTGCAACAAGGAAAAAATACCCCCGTAGCAGCAAACCTGCGTACTCAGCGAATTTCCAATAGATATATAAATGTCTTAATAGTACATAAAGCCACTTACCAAGTTTCATAAAAATATATTCACAAATAAGTGATATATACAATTTTAATTATTCTCTATAAGAATAACATTGGGGTTGAGTACGCAGGTTTGCTGCAACAAGGAACACAAAAAATGGGTTTTTATGCTAATATCAATATAACTCAACTAGGTGAAGTCATATACCAGATTTTATTCATGTATGTTCATAATTAAGGGAGACATAGCATTTAATTATTATCCGTAAGAATAACATGGGGCTGAGTACGCAGGTTTGCTGCTAAGGGTGCCTTTGGCAAAAAATAATATTTTTGAGCAAATATCAACAGACCACAACCAGATGAAGCCATATACCAAGTTTCGTCAGTATACATTCATAAATAAGCGAGATAACATTTTTCTTTTCCTCCATAAGAATAACATTAGACAATGTACTGTGTTTAGTACTTTCAATATCTCGGTAACCAATTGACGTAGAGAAATTATGAAAATACAAAATTGTGTGTTTTTTTAAGCTGAATCCAATGATAAAAACTAAAATTTGATTTTTTCAAAAATTGCATGTAAAAAATTCAAAAAACCCATTTTTGGGGTACAAAACCCCCCCAAAATACCCTTTCGGGTGGAGCAATCTGGCTGGTTTTCGATCTTAAAGTCATAAATGTTGCTTTACACGTTTATACCAAATTTCATCAAAATCAGATCATTTGTACGGGAGTTATCGTGCTCACGGACACACACACACATATATATATATATATATATATATATATATATATATATATATATATATATATACAGTTTCGAACGAATGGTGTTTTTGGGATCTGGGGACTTCAAAACGAAAAGTTATCATGGTCCCGGGCCTAGGTCTTACCATGCCGACTACGGTAATAGCTTCTTCCCTATAGGGGAAATTCGCTAAAAAAAAAGGGTTTTTAAATAATTATCAATATAACTCGACCAAGTGAAGCTACATACCAAGTTTTATTAATTTATGTTCATAATTAAGGGAGTCATTACATTTTACTTATTCTCTATAATAATAATATTAGGGCAGAGTTTGCAGGTTAGCTGCTACGAGGACAACCAACAAAACATTTATTTCTTGTGCAAATATCAATATACCAGTACAACGTGAAGCCACATACCAAGTTTCATCAACATACATTCATAAATAATGGAGATATCAAATTTGATTTATTCTCTATAAGGATAACATTGGACAACATACTGTGTTTAGCACTTTGAATATCTCTGCAACGGTTGGACGTAGAATCACAATTTAAACACCAAAATGATTGTTTTTAGAGCTGAATTGATTACATTATAATGAACTGAGGAAAACCAAAAACCTTTTTCCCATAAGACTGACATAGGAGATTTTAAGAGCAGGTTTTTTGGATTTTCTCCGCAACCACTTAACCTAGGTTAATAATTTAAAATACTATATTATTTGTTTTTTTAAGCTCTATAAAATGGCGAAACCCAAAATTGAAAGTTTTAAAAATGTTAGGGTAAAAAGTGCAAAAAACTGAATTTTGGAAAATTTAAAACCTCCATAAACCCCCCTTCCCATGGTCCGATTTTTCTGGTTTTCGAACTTAAAGTCATGAATTTCACTGCACACATTTAAGCCAAATTTCATCAAAATCGGACGTTTTTTACTCAAGTTATCGTGTTAACGGACACACACAGACAGACACACACACACACACACACACACACACACACACACACACACACACACACACACACACACACACACACACACACACACACACACACACACACACATATATTTATTTGAACGAATAGTGTTTTTGGCATCTGGGGACCTCAAAACAAAAAGTTATCATGGTCTCGGGCTTAAGTCTTACCATGAGACCTACGGTAATAGCTTCTTCCCTATAGGGGAAATTCGCTAAAACGTGACGTAATAAACTAACATAGAGACAATAAAATTACGTCATATTGGGTCAGTCGCAGTGCGTAATTTGGAGCGGTTACGCAGTCGACCATGTAGTCTGCGTTCTGATAAAAATTGGTTTTAGCGAATTTCCCCTATAGGGAAGAAGCTATTACTGTAGTCGGCATGGTAAGACCTAGGCCCGGGACCATGATAAATTTTCGTTTTGAGGTCCCCAGACCCCAAAAACACCATTCGTTTGAAACTGTATATATATATATATATATATATATATATATATATATATGTGTGTGTGTGTGTGTGTGTCTGTGAGCACGATAACTCTCGTAAAAATTATCCGATTTTGATGAAATTTGGTATAAACGTGTAAAGCAACATTTATGACTTTAAGTTCGAAAACCAGCCAGATCGCTCTATCCGAAGGGGTGATTTTGGGGGGGTTTTGTACCCCAAAAATGGGTTTTTCAAATTTTTTACATATAATTTTGGAAATAGTACATTTTAGTTTTCCCCATTTGATTCAGCTTAAAAAAAAACACACAATTTGGTATTTTGATCATTTCTCTACGTCAACTGGTTACCGAGATATTGAAAGTGCTAAACACAGTATGTTGTCTAATGTTATTCTTATGGAGGAAAAGAAAAATTTTATATCTCGCTTATTTATGAACGTATACTGACGAAACTTGGTATACGGCTTCATCTGGTTGTGGACCATTGATATTTGCTCAAAAAAACTATTTTTTCCAAAAGCTCCCGTAGCAGCAAACCTGCGTACTCAGCCCCATGTTATTGTTATGGAGAATAAGTAACGTGTTATCTCCCTTCATTATGAAAATAAATTCATGAAATTTGATATGTGGCTTTACCTACATGAGTTATATTGATATTTGTATAAAACCCCATATTTTGTGTTGCTTCAGCAAACCTGCATACTCGGCCGCCATGTTATTCTTATAGAGAATAATTAAAATGTCATAACCCGTTTATTTATGAATGTATATTGATGAAACTTGATATGTGGCTTTATGTGGTATTAAGATACATATATATGCATTGGAAATTCACTGAGTACGCAGGTTTGCTGCTACGGGGGTATTTATCTTATACATAATACCTTATGTGTAAGCTGTAAGGCAAACAACTATAGTTAGCATACAACTTCTATTTTAATTCTTCATCCTAAGCTTTTATATAGCGTGGCCTATATAAACACCCCCTCAAATTTACCATATTATTTCTTTCTTACTTTCCTTATTTCATTAATACTCGTTACACACTCTACGCAATATTTTCAATTAAATCGTTTATCTAATTTCCACATGATTAATATAGGTCAAATAATTCTTAGTTTATTTATTTATGTATAAAGGACTGAAAATTGTGAGAGCAAGATGGGAAAAGCTTAAGACACGGTCCCACACTTCTCGCGAACACGCCCGAACATTCGGCCGAACTCCGAATTTTCGGAGTATTCGCGAGAAGCGTGGGAGCTGCACGAACATTTGAATACATACGGGAAGATACAGGACGGAATGTTCAGTGAACATACGGGAGAATATTCGGCCGAATGTTCAGGACTGTTCGCGAGAAGTGTGGGACCGCCTTTACCTTTAACATATTAACATAAAAATGTCATGTTATAGAAAAGATAAATGATCCATGCATAAATAAATTTAAAAGTTTCGATGACACGAAATAAGGAAATTCCTTAAAAACTTGAAATTGAAAACGAAGACAGCCTAGAAAAATTAAATTCAAATAATATTAGAGAAAAACTGTATGAAATAAAATTTCAGAAATGGCATTTATTACCTCACAAGGGAAGAGGAGTAATTCTGTTTCAAAATTGCCAGAAAACCAATAAATTACTCGTATTAAGTAAAAGGGATTCACTATCGGACAGTGAGTACAAGGATCGTGTGAAGATGGTTGGTGGTGTAGTTCCTGTGAGAGGCATCCAAGGCAGGTCCAGGGACGGGCACCGGTATAGACGATGTTCTACTGCCGAGAACTCAACTACATAATTGAAAGTTTGTCCCATGTCCTAGGACAGTGCCCTTTTGGAGAGATCATGAGGAACGCCGTCACCACAAAATAAGATAATTGATTGCTGAAGAATTGAAATCAAAAAGCTTTGAAGTGTATAAAGAAATTAATTGCATAGCGGAAAATGATTAAAACAGAAGGGTGGACATAATTGCCATAAATAGAAGAAAAAATAAAGGATTTACCATCGATACAATAGTCCGGTATGAAACAAATCAAAGCTAGCCTACGGATGTCAATCAAGAAACAAACAATTATTTACCAACTACGAAGTATATTTAAAGATTATTATGACATAGAAGATTTGAAGTTATGGTTTGTTCATTGGAGCCCGAGGAACATTATCAAATTTTTTAATTGACTTTTGGACAACATTTAATTAAAATCAAAAGAAACTTTATTCGATAACTTTGACAAGTGTAAAAAATTCAATTTATATTTTAAGAAAACATTTATTCGGCCAAAATCAAACATGTGAAATTTATTAGTCTTTGTTTTTAGCAACTTGAATTGATCAAGAAGATGTAAATTTTTAATCAATTTCTCTGTATATAATGATAATATTAATGTTCACTATTATACATGTATCCATTCTCTATTTAATCGCATAAAATTCATTAATGATTGTATTTGTTACATATATAGTACCTCATGATGTTAGCACATTCTTGTAATGTTTATAACCATAGACTAACTACAGTAGTTAGTCTTTGTTATAACGTAAATACCATTACTGATTTACTCATAAACGGGAGTTGAGATTACGAGGGTAATTTGTAAAAAGTGCTTGGCATTACTGTTAAGCAGCCACTGTCATAGCGTCACATGGTTACCACAACAAACAAACAACCAATCAACAATGTCCACGCCAGCGTTGCCAATTGGGTGGTAATTACACCATTTGGTGGTAATTCTAGGCCCTGGTGGTATTTTTGGTGGTAATCACTACTTGGTGGTAATTTGGTGGTAATCTATTAACCTGATTAAAATAACAGTATTTGTACTGTTTTCTTCTATAAATAAGTCTAATTTCTTAAGTAATTTTTAACTAGCATTTAATTTCAATACAAGTTATTCTATAGGCTTGAAATCCTTTATTTTCTGTTACTCTAACAAAAAACAATATACCTGAGGTTTGCTTCACTAATCCATATATATATATATATATATATACATATATATATATATATATATATATATATTCTATATTCATTTACTTTCTGCTTTAGTTTACAGAATGACGACATGCATATTTTGCAGATACTTTTTTCAAATTGATTATAATTGATACCTTCTTATTTATTACCTCCTCCTTCGCTTGAAACCAGAGGATTTCTGGATTAGCTGCGTCACTTTTCTTAAATACTTGAAAAAAACGAATATTTACAACTATATTAAACATGGAACTTCCGAAGATGGAAATAACTTCCGTGGATATTCATATATTATCATCAACTGTTGTACATTTTATACTAACTTCACTAACATTAATAATGTAATAATTATGTGTCAATAACAACAGTATAACATCTATTTATAGCCCGATTTGAAAATTGCCGCGCTCTTTTCTAGTACTTTTGAAGAAGGGTGGTAAAAGGTGGTAATTTTTGCAGGAGCTGGTGGTAATTTCCATAAATTGGATTGGCAACACTGGTCCACGCTCACCACTTACTTGGACTACTAATGAATCACAGTGTTCCACTTTGAGGGAAATTTTCCCTTTCGAGGGAAAATCAGCCCAAAGAGGGAAACTCAAAGGGAAAACGGGGTTTGAGGAAAACTATGGGAAAAGTTAAAATAATAAGAAATACTTATATTTATAATGCTACATTTATTACTGTAGCAATAAATTTAAGTCAATTTGCCAAATTGACTTAAATAAACTGCTAACGTTTACAAACTTTAAGATGTAATAAATAGCATAATCTTCCTAATATTGCTCTCATATTTTTGTAAATAATAACCTACAGCTTACAGCCTAGTAACTTAACATACTTAAAGGGCTTTAAGTATCACATGCCCTTTCTTTTTCATAACTGTACACTGTACAATGGTGTCTTTAACATCTTGCTATTCGCCTTTTGGTACTTTATGTTTTACGTTTAGCATTTTGTTTTACTAACTTAATTCGCTTCCAATACCGCAATTCCGCCTTAAGTTCAGCTGATCAGGTATTTCTACCCAAAGAGCAAGGTAACCTTTAAACAACGAAGTTAATATATTAGAGCTCTCGCCTGATGCCTGATGTAAAAAAGTAAAGCCTACATTGTGGTCGTCCACCATTTCCCTCTCTGTTCCCATGGCAACCAACATGGTAACCACGCATTCGAATCATCTGTCAAAAGTTTTGTTTGTCAGCTGACAAACATATAACTTGTGAAGGGAGGATTTGATTGGTTACCTGAGGAAAAAGGCTGTCAGCTTGTAGGCTTCAATTTGTTGTATCTCAGACGTGCTGAAATAAGTAATATGAAAACTATGAACAATGAGGAAAAAACAGGGAAATTTTTATGAGCGGTGAGGGAAAAAAGAGAAAATTTTGTTTAAAAATCTCACGGCCAAAGTGGAAACACTGAAACACTGCTAATGAATCGTTGTACATGCTTAAAAACCTTAATTATTGTATTATAAGTGGGCCTTACATTTATTTGTGGAAAATACATTTTTAAATAAAACGTTTCCTTTTTTCAGTTATTCACAACATTATCAATTTTAAAATATCAACTATAATGTCATTAGATCACACATAGTTGATGTTATGCCTAGGCCTTGGTGACTTTAGGTTAACTGTGGTACTGGTAATATTCTCTTTGCCGCTCTTTGATTGTAGAGATTAGTCTTAAGTAATATACATTCCGATTTAGTTTGATCTCTTCTCTGATCAGTGGTTGTAATTTTCACTATGACTAGTACTTGCTCTTCTAAATCTACAATTATTAAAGAGGTGAGAACCATTTCTTTATTTAGGTACTTACTACTAAAATTAGCCAATTATACTTACTTAAACATTTGTGTTAAGGAATCAAGACTGAGCAGTAGCAATGTGTGTGTATATATATATATATATATATATATATATATATATATATATGCTCCCTACACTATGTATGAAGCTGTAGCCTATAGCACTGAGTAACTTTTAAAGTGAAAATCAAACTAAATTTATCGCTGGCAGAAGCCTATTCCACTTTTTTTATTTTAATGTATCAGTTACGGCACCACTACATCAGCATGCTTTTCAATAGGTAAGTCCATTTATTGGTGCATAGAATTTTTATTCAGCGTGCTGCGGTGATTAGTCTTGGTTAGGTTAGCCTATACCGATAACTTTACACTTGCAAATTTAGAGAGGAACTTAATACCGGTACCTGAGAATTAAAATAATTAGTTAGGCTACGGTAGTGAATTTGTTGTAAATTCAAAAGTACCGGTGGTCAAAGTTTTAAATGAAATGGGGATTTAATTTCACCCATAAACGACAATCAACCCGCATAATATAGGCCTAGGCATATAGGCGGGTCATACAAAGTGAATTCATTCAGCGAAAATAAATTTTGCACCCCACCCCCTCAGATTTACTTGAAATTTTTTGTACACCATCTAAAGACAAATATAACAACCCGTATTTTTTATTTTTGCTAAATTCGCCTAAGTTTATTTTTTAAAATTTTTTTAAAATTTTGTGCATTTCTAGCTGATCTGTTATTTGCGGCACAAGGTTAAAGAGACACTTCTTGGTAAACATTTTGTTGTAAAGCTAATATTTAATACTAAGCCATGAAACTCACAATTCTTACTTGAAATTTCACCAGGTTTCCAAAAATCTGGTTAAAATGAACATTAAACTAATATTAAATGCCCATTTCATTCTTCAAAGTTGGCACTCCTGAATGGTTTCCCACCGTGCAGTGTTTTCCGCAAATGCTCATAACTTTTTTCTGACTGATCCTGAGAGGCTGAAAAAGGTTTCATTTGAAAGAGGATGAAAAGTACTATTATAACTTTAAAAAAATGTATTGTTATTTGATGTTATCATTGTTTAAAAAATAAATTAAACTGTCATTTTGCCAAAATGTGGCATGTAGACAGTAAAATGTTATCAATACCATAGCCTGGTTAGAATAAAAATATTATTTGTATTAGTTAGTTAACAGAAAGTGACACATCAGTAGGGCAGAGACAAGAGGCAACATGAAAGCTACTCTTCTATGCAGGCAGCCAGTCACAGGGAAATTTGTGCCCACTTATCTCCTCAGTCAGCTCTGAGACACTGTTGTGAAAAGAAACAGTATAGAACTTTAGTTTAAGTTAGTTCATTTGGAACAAGTATGTCTTAATATTGTTATCAGCTGTGTTGTAAAATAGTGTTTTATGTGATAAATGTATCCCCCTATAAACAAAATTTAAAAAAAAACAGTGAGTTTCGGATCAAGAAAAGTGTGCAGTGAGTAGTTAGAGTAATCTGATTTTGTCTTTCATAAAAAACATTTTCTGATATCTTAGTGATATAATTATTAATCACTACTACTCTATATTAAGTTAAATGGCAATATATTCATTTATATTGGCTAATAACTGTAACAATGAGTTCAGATAAAGTAAAGTCGCAATTATTACTTAAACAACAGTGTACTGTGGGTCTGATCACCGATTCTCTTTGTCATAGAAATGATTTTACAGGTAAGAAAGAAAACCTGATGATTTCAAATTTATCAGATCAAGTGCAAGAAATTCTTAGTTGGAGGTTAGCAAGAACATTGACACCTAACTCGAATGTATGATCACATCATTTTCTGTACTACACTGAATATTATGAAAATTACTAAAAAAGTGTTGTGACCCAAATAATGTCTACAAAAAAGTCATTAAAGCAGGTTTGAGACCAATTTCAATAAAATACACTAAAGAAGACAAAAACAAAAAAGGAGTATTATTACTTCCTGGTAAAAAGATTTGTGACAACTGCAGGAAAAAATTGTTTATGCATATTGAGGACAATGACCAAATAAGTGGTTGTAGTCAGTCTTGTGAAGACGAGATCAGTGCCAGTCCCTTTGACAGTAGCGTGTTAACACCAGTAAATACTAAAAAAATTGATACACCCACAAAAGCTCTAGAAAAAACATGATTTAGACAAAAGTATGACAACACTAGGAGTTTCACCGATAAAAATAAAATCACTCTCAGCAGGATCTAAGATCAAATATGCAAAATGAAAAGTTAGTGAAATGTAAAATGAAATCAAAGATATCACGTGTGTTGAGGCTACCGGAAAAAGAATTAGAATCAGATTCTTCTAATTCGTCAACTGAATATGTATCTACAATAACGCAAAAGGCACAGGATTTAGACCACCTTGTTAATGCAATGAAGGTTCCTTCATTGCATCAGTACAACAACCCAAAACTTAACAGCTTTAAGCTCTTAACAACCCAAAACTGCGACAGAATTTAAAGTCACTGAATACTGGTAAGAAAGGCACACCAGTTGATTCAAACAAGAGGCATATTGTCTATGCCTGAGCCAAAGGAAGGAACTAAAGGGACTTCCTACATTTTAAGAAGATTATGACTACAAAAAAAAGCTTTGAGAGTGATGTTAAAAATTAAGAGCGATGAGTCGGTTAAACAACACTTTGTAGAGTTAAATATCTTAACAGTATATAGCCTTTATATTTTAGATTGTATAATGTATGTCACGGTAAACAGTAACAAATTTGTAAGCTATGAGGAGTATCATGCAAATTATCATATAATCCTAGAAATAAGAAAGAAAAAGTATTGCCTAAACATAATTTAGAGAATTTCAAAAGAAAAACTTCTTATAGCCTAGCGTGCACTTGGGCGGCACACGGACGGACGGCAGTCACAGCAATTTAAAAAAATAAATAACTTTGAATGTAATGTGAGTGCGCCCACTACTGCGGGACGGACGGCAACGGAGGACCGGCACCTTCCGCCGTTTGTTAAAAAGTCTGAGAGATCGAACTTCAGGACATTTCCGAGCTGCTGTACTGGCCTTACCGATGATCGACGCACCGACCAGGCGAACGGTATGGGACTTTCGCCGTTCTCCACTGATCGCAGTGCAGTTGCAGTTGTCAACAAGTCTAAGTTGCAGATGGATGTATCTTAGTTGATTGTGCTTGTGGACAAATACCTGGAACTATACTTCATGCGACATCCAGAATATTTTAATAATATCAGGCGTGAAAATATAAGGGAAAAGAGATCAGTGCTACTATGAAAATCTGGTACTTTGGTATTATACGGATGCCACTATTTTTGGAGGTTAATTTTTACCGGATACAAAGGATAACTACATAATTCGAAAAAAACGTACTTTTATTGACTTACTGTAAAAATTTTACATCATTCTGATGAGCGGTCTTTGTGTTGTGCCTCCCAAAAGGCAGCGATGTCCGCTAGGATCGCGTAGAATGCGTCGCCGCCGCTAGCAGCCACACCCGATTGCCACATGTACCCCGCAAAATATACAGCGCGCTGCGGCAGTTATGTTAGGATGGGTTATCATAAAAATACGTACGGTTTCCTCTTCATTTCGAGGTAAATCCCACACCAAAAAAACGTCACTCATTATGAAAACAAATGTAACGTAGTGCACGGCAATAAATCACTCATGACACTGACCCAGATACAGGCGGTGACAGGTGATGCGCGCGCTCCGGTCAACGACATGACCTTGGCCTATTTGGAGGGGGTTTGGCGGCTGGAAGTATTACTCATCAGGTATCATTCGATTTGTAACGAAACAAGGAAAGTCCTACAATCATTTTTATGATAACCCATCCTAACATAACTGCCACAGCGCGCTGTATAAGGGTGGCATCCGTATAATACCAAAGTACCGAAAATCTTTGCTTTCTCCTTCTAGTCTCTTCATCTTCTTTTGCCAAAATTCTTCTTTTGCCAAAATTAAAGTAACTATCTCCACTTCCTCATCTGTATCCATAATGTGTACTCTCAGAGTCCATAGCTCGCAGACTGTCCTCGTAAATTGCGGATGTGTGGTTGTGCGTGGCTAGTGGGCGCACCCCCCTTGAAAATGCTGTCCGTACCGTAACGTCAGTCAGTGCCATGCCACCCTAGTGCACACTAGGCTTATGCTTGTATGTTGTTTTTAAAATCAATACCAAAATAAATTAAAAATATATTAGATAATGATAAGTTCAAAATTTTATTGAAGGGGTATTTAATAGAAAAAGCACTTTATTCATTAGATTATTTTTTTACTTGATAGACTAAGACTGTAGACTAAGATTGTGACTGACGGTATTTAATGTAGATATATGCAAGATGTGAATAAAGAATTTTTGATTCGATTTGGTTTGAGTTTTGATCTTGTGCTTGAGCCTTTGTGCTTCATTATCAACTTAAGCTTTACGCAATGGTTTTTTTCCAGAATGTCTTAAAGATTTTAAAATGATCCCACTCTTTAAAGCCCCATTTCCATTACAACAGTTTCTGCTCAAAACAATGTTCAAATAAAATTTTGAATGGAGATGCTCGTAAACTGTTTTGAACTTTGACGGCCAACAAAATGTTTTTTGAGCCGATGCAGCTGACAACAAAGTTTTGAGGACAACTTTAAACATAATCGAAACGGTGTCCCAACACCCAACACTGTTGTGAGCAGAGTTCGCGCATGCACAGTGAGCAGTAGCAGCCGACACCACACCACCCCGCACCTTCGCGCCCCTGGTCACAGCATACAGCGTCCTTCCGTTGACTTCACGTGGTACTTTCTTTGGTACTTGGGTCATTACTGCACCAACTACAAACCCACTTAGCTCTTGGGCTTAGTTTAGGCTTATTTTATTTAATTTTTTATTTTAAATTGTAAACTTTATTGTTTAAAACAAAAAGATGAAGTTTTGTTTACTTAGTAATCAAGTTCATGAAGTTGTTTCCTGTCAAATGACATATATAAGCTCACAGATATAGTTAAACTATTGGAAGTTTTGTTTATTTACGGTTAAATAAAATAATCATGCAGTATGCGTATGTCTAAAAATGTTGTTTATTAGTTTGATTTCTTAAAACATACTGACACACTAAATTGTAAAGAAAACTATACATGGGATTGATTTATTACAGTGAAAGAGAAACATTTAACTTGGATATAGTCGACACATGATGATTAATTTTAAATTAGGGCTGGTAAACAACTTATATTAGGTTTGACATGAAAAATTACAAGGATATTTTATTGGAAATCAATCCATGAAAATATAACATTTCTTGTTTATTTGTAAACTACCTATAGTTTTAACAAACGTTGTAACAGTTTTACACACGAATGATCTGATGCACGAACGCTCCGCGTATGGAGAGATAACTTCCCAAGGGAAATGTTGGCGCAAGTTGGGAGAATGAAAAAGGATGATGCTCAAAACAGCTTTGAGCTTAGCTCAAAACATTGTTCAAGCAAATGTTTAATGGAAACGGGGCTTAAGAAGGATAGTAGGGATTGTATGTCAATTATCGCCCTATTTCTGTGGTCACTGTGTTGTCTAAGGTCATAGTGCTTGTGCCAACTTCCTATCCAACTGTTTGATCATCTTTAGAGAAGTGATGCCTTAGTGCAAGTCAGTTAAGCTTCATTCCTGGCTCACCTACAATTCTCGGTGTTGATGCTTTAATTTCTGAAATTCTTCATTCCTTTGAATATAAAAGTTATTTGGGGTTAGCTATGATTGACATTAAAAAAATAATTTTATAGTGTCTCCCATAGTCTATTTTATTGTTTATTTCAGATGCAGGAACTTCAGGACACAGTTGATCTTTACTACCGCAGAGTGGATGTAATTGAGAAGAAGCTTAAATCATCATATTTATCGACTGAAGAACGGTAGGCTGCAGTTAGATAATTGGTTGGTCATTGATCGTAGACATAAGTTTTATAGGTTTGGTTTCTATTTACTGACAGTCAAGCTGATATAAGGCCAATGTGTTTTCTCCAATTTGAGCTGACAGACGGTACGTAAGTAATTTAGTCTTACGTAATATCTACAGCTCAGGGGCTGAAACCATGGATAATTATAACGATATAAGGCCATGTCACTCATTCTGAAGAAGGTTCTGAATCTCGTGGTTGCTAGACTGGTTGTTGGTGCTTAAGTTTACAGTTTTTATTTGTTTTTTTAAGACCAGCAATTATAATACAGCGAGGAGAGGAAACACATCGACAATAGCAAGCATTAAATCAATGTGGCATAAGCATTACCTATTTCCATTTTAGGAACTGGACAAACTGATAGTGCTCGTGTTTATATATATTAGAATAACATATTCTTCAAATTATTGGGGGGGAACAACTTCCCCCCCCCCTGCCACCCCCGAAGTATGGCTAAGCAAAGTGGTAATAATAATAATATTTATTCCGTGAAAATGGTTTACAAAGTATCCATTTACAAGTTTACAAAGAATTTACAAAAAAAATGCATTTATCTTTGGGGAAATCTTTAAATCAGGTAAGGTAGGCCTGAGGTAAGTTAATCTTCCCCTTCCAGGCAGGTTACGGCCCTTTTTGGTAACTGTTCCAGCATTTGCCAAAGTAACATGATAAATGTTACAAACTCATCTCAGAATGGCCAGCCTAGGATGAAACCCGAGACCTCCTGAATGTGAGATAATTGCTACCTCACTCGGTTGATTTTTTTTAATATTTAGATTGCATTTTTTACATTTTAATATTGTAATATATTTTTATATAGTCTTCTTATATGTTTGACATTTTTTATATTATTATTCACAAAATGTTTTTCTTGACTATGTTAACAGTTTCTTCACGGCACTAATGATTTGAATATTTAATGTACTGATATTTTTAGTTATTTGATAGATTTTGTTCGTTTGCACTCAAACACTTTTTATTGTTTTTGATGAAGAAGTTTGTAATAACTATTCAAAAAATAAATTCTTCTTTTAATCTTTTTCCAGTACCTACTCTTTTTACTTCTAATTTTCAAACCTGTTATTACAGGATGTACTTCTTTTTTTATGTTGTTATTTTTTCTCACCATCTTTTTAGCGAATTTCCCCTATAGGGAAGAAGCTATTACCGTAGTCAGCATGGTAGACCTAGGCCTGGGACCATGATAACTTTTTGCTTTGAGGTCCCCAGATGCCAAAAACACCGTTCGTTCAATACTGTATATATTATAAACATAAATATATGTATATGTCTGTAGGCGCGATAACTTTTGTAAAAATGGTCCAATTTTGATGAAATTTGGTGCAAACTGAAAAGCAATATTTATGACTTTAAGTTCGAAAACCAGACAGATCACTTCCTCCTAAGGGGTATTTTAGGGGAGTTTTGTATCCTAAAAATGGGTTTCTTTGAGTTTTCTACATATAATAGTTTAAAGAAATCTAATTTTACTTTTCACCATTGGATTCAGCTTTAAAAAAAATTTGGTGTTGATCATTTCTATACATCAACTGGTTACAGAGATATTCAAAGTGCTAAACACAGTACACGTTGTCCAATTTTATTCTTATGGAGAATAAGAATAATTGTATATCTCGCTTATTTATGAACATATCCGGACGAAAATTGGTTTGGCTTCATCTCGTGGTGGTGTATTAATAATTGACAAAAAAAACAATATTTTGCCGATGGTTCCCGTAGCAGCAAACCTGCATACTCATTCCCCCATGTTATTCTTATGAAGAATAATTAAAATGTTATACTACATTTACATTTCTTATTTATTAATGAATACGGATGAAACTTTGTATGTGGCTTCACCTGGTTGTGGTCTGTTGTTATTTGCATTAAAACCTAATATTTTCTGTTCCTTGTTGAAGCAAACCTGAGTACTCAATCCCCATGTTATTCTTATAGAAATAAACGGTATCAGGAAACTGACACATACTTTCTCCCTTTTAGCCCAACTTTAATGAATAAATTACTTTTTATTTACTAAATATAGAATACAAAGCACGGTCGAATGTACAGAAAATATTGTAAACAAGTTGTTTTCAAAAACATCCACCCAAATCCCTGCTTTGGAGGCACTACAGAATCCATTGCTACACTCGTGGTTTTAAAAGGGGAAATGCCCCCTATTCCCCCCCCAGGGTTATTAAGGGGCAACATATTTCAAATTTACTCTGTTGGTCAGTGCTAACTTGACAAGCATATCAAGTTTGAATGAAATTGATCAGTAAATAAGAGAGAAATAGTAATTTTTGTATTCCCCATAAGAATAACATTGGGCAACGTACTGTGTTTACCGCAAAATAAAAATTTCAATTTTCTCCACAACCAGCAATCGTAGAATAGTAATTCAAAATACTAAATTATTTAGTTTTTGCAGCTCTTTTTAATGGTGAATATTAATATTTTTTAATATTTATGTTTTTTTTATGAAAAATAAAAAAAACTGAGTTTTTGATGTGTTAAGTCCTGTAATTTCTGAACCCAAACTTTTACAGATATGCGGGTGGTGTCATTTTGTTGGAAAACTAAATTTCTACAAACGACTATAGTTTAATCAAAATTGTTAGAGCCGTTTTTGAGAAATTTAGATTTTTCATGTTTTTTTGTGGTTTTTGGGGGATAATTACCCTTAAAAATCGAAAATCCCAAAAAATGAAAAAAAAACGCCTGGAGATACCGTGGATTAGTACCTACATACCAAATTTGATAAAAATCGGCCCATTGGTTAGGGCTCAAGCTCTGTACACATCCACACACACACACACACACACACACACACACACACACACACACACACACACACAAACCACTTTTTTGGGTTCAGGGAGCACCAAAACAAATATTTCCACTAACAACTCAAATTCGAAAATTTTTACGAAAACAATACTTTCTCCATATACTATGTTTAAGGGGAGAAAATAAAAAATTAACATTTTATGTACGGCTCATTTGTGAATACACCCTAGAAGAGCGTAATCTAGAAGAGGGTAATCCATGTCACAAAGAGGGTAATCCATGTCACAAAGAGGGTAATCTATGAAACATGGTAAGTGGCTTTATATGGTATATAGTATATATATATATTTGCATTGTAAATACGCTGAGTATGTATGTTTGCTGTGTCTGGGGGTATTGTCAACTTGTCTTTTTTCTTTGGTATTATTCCACCCTTTCCTTCATTACTCCTTCTTTTTGTAGTTTATTGATGAATTTAGATTTAAATGCCCCCATCGCAGCAAACCTGCGTACTCAGTGAATTTCTAATGCATTTATATGTTTCTCACTACCATATAAAGCCACTTAACAAGTTTTATAAAAATACATGTATAAATAAGTGATTTATAGCATTTTATGTATTCTCCATAAGAATAACATTAACCCATTGGCCTACCTGAAATTTGCCACCTGACAAACCGTTCAGTTTCCTTAGAAAAATTACATAAATTTAGACTTTTACTAAAACTGTCACTATAGCAACAATTATTGCTCTATTTACTTAATTTTTTACTTTCTCCCCCTTATATGGAGAAAGTATTGTTTTCGTCAAAATTTTTGGATGTGAGTTGTTAGTGGAAATATTTGTTTTGGTGCTCCCTGAACCCAAAAAAGTGATTTTTACGTGATGTCTGTCTGTCTGCCTGTCTGTCTGTCTGTCTGTCTGTCTGTCTGTATGGATAGATGGATGTGTACAGAGCTAGAGCCCTAACCAATGGTCCGATTTTTATGAAATTTGGTATGTAGGTACTAATCCACAATATCTCCAGGCGTTTTTTTTATTTATTTGAATTTTCTATTTTTAAGGGTAATTATCCCCCAAAAACCGGCAAAAAACATGAAAAATCCAAATTTCTCAAAAACTGCTCAATTTTAATTTGTAGAGCTATAGTTTTCCAACAAAATGACACCACCCACATTTCTGTGAAAATTCAGGTTCAGAAATTACAGGACTTAAAATATCAAAAATTCTGTTTTTTTTTGGACTTTTTAATGAAAAAACGTAATTTAAAAAAATTACTATTCACCATTATTAACCCTAGGAGTGACCCAATGCTAAAGTGTGGAATGGCAGGCTAAATTTGTCGATTTTGCAGACCTTTTTTTGAAAATTCGTATAAATTCAACCGTAGAAGTAAACCTAGCCAACCTTATATTCATTTTGATCGGAAAGAACAGGGGAATCTAGAAATACTAAACTAATAAAGATCTAGAAAGGTAATTTTTCGGTAAAGTGAAAAGAAGAAAAATAAATTGTATCAGGAAACTGACACATACTTTCTCCCTTTTAGCCCAACTTTAATGAATAAATTACTTTTTATTTACTAAATATAGAATACAAAGCTCGGTCGAATGTACAGAAAATCTTGTAAACAAGTTGTTTTAAAAAACATCCACCCAAATCCCTGCTTTGGAGGCACTACAGAATCCATTGCTACACTCGTGGTTTTAAGAGGGGAAATGCCCCCTATTCCCCCCCCCAGGGTTATTAAGGGGCAACATATTTCGAATTAACTCTGTTGGTCAATGCTAAATTGACAAGCATATCAAGTTTGAATGAAATTGATCAGTAAATAAGAGAGAAATAGTAATTTTTGTATTCCCCATAAGAATAACATTGGACAACGTATTGCGTATACCGCTAAATGAAAATTTCAATTTTCTCCAAAACCAGCAATCGTAGAATAGTAATTCAAAATACTAAATTATTTAGTTTTTTGAGCTCTTTTTAATGGTGAATATTAATATTTTTTAATATTTATGTCTTTTTATGAAAAATCCAAAAAAATGAATTTTGGATGTTTTAAGTCCTGTAATTTCTGAACCCAAATTTTTACAGGAATGCGGGTGGTGTCATTTTGTTGGAAAACTAAAGTTCTGCAAACGACTAAAGTTTAATCAAAATCGTTCAAGCCGTTTTTGAGAAATTTGGATTTTTCATGTTTTTTGGCGGTTTTTGGGAGATAACCACCCTTAAAAATCAAAAATTAAAAAAAATGAAAAAACCGCCTGGAGATATCGTGGATTAGTACCTACATACCAAATTTCATCAAAATCGGCCCATTGGTTAGGGCTGTAGCTCTGTACACAGACACACACACACACACACACACACACACACACATATTCATCACGTAACAACCACTTTTTTGGGTTCAGGGAGCACCAAAACAAATATTTCCACTAACAACTCAAATTCGAAAATTTTGACGAAAACAATACTTTCTCCATATACTATGTATAGAGGGAGAAAGTAAAAATTAGAATTTTATTTTTAAAATTTCAAAAGTACCCTTGGTGAAATTTTGTCTACAAATTTGTTATGGAAAATTTGTTATATACATTTTGTAAACAATCTAATTCCCTACATATAAATATATAACATGTTGTGGAAATAATTTGTTTTGTAAGTTTTAGGGGCGTAATATAATAATAAACGGAAACCCGAAATATATGTAAACCGTACGGTGTTAGTTTGTGTTGTAAATAAGTCACGTAATATATGTATATACTAATAATGTTATAAACATATTTGTAAAGCTAATGAAGTAAGGAATCCAAAAAAGTCATAAAGTTGATGGTACAAAATTGTTATCACTTATAAATAAATGTAAATAAAAGAATGTTTTGCTATTTTTGTGTATTTGGAAAAAAAAGATTTCACAGTATTTAGAATGTAACTTTTCTGTCAAATGTTTTACCCCAAAATCAATATAAACATGTTGAAGTACATTCAATTCCCTACATAGAAATATATAACATGTTATACATAGAATACATAGGAATATACATATAAATATATAACTCACCACTAGCCTACCAGATAAATAATCCAATTAGCCTACAACACCTATGACGCAACATTAGGAAAATTTTCATCTCAATATCACTGCCTATTACCTTCTAAATCGTCATAAATGTCACAAATACTTTCTTCAAGAACACCCCGAATGTCACTACAATCCATTTTTGTGTAAATTCGGCTAAATAAATAACTAAAACACTTACACAACTGACAGCGGTCAAACAATAACATGGCGCGCCAATTTGGACTGGGACTTGGACATTGCATATTTCAGATGTCATGTCATTTTGTCAACAAAAACACAACACATCGAGACAGATATAAGAAGAATGCCTGAAATCTGCTGTTTACAGTGATACCAAATACAATACAGTTTGGAGCGAGCCAAACAAACTGACTGAGACTTCGTAAACAGCAAACAGCTGCGCAGTTTCCGATTAGGCAAAAATGTGACGTAATGAAACAATTCCTTGGTGATGAAGCCAGAATAAAACAGTACTGCCAACGGCAAAACTAAATTACTCTACATTTCTTCCTCTTCAAAATAACATATTATTTTACTAGTAACTATAACTTACACTAGATATAAATCCGATTTTCCTGATGGCCCTCTTTCGGCCATCTGCCATTGTACAAGGAAACAGAAAACACCTGTTTTCAAAAATCATGTGATCTGTCTAATCAATATTTCGTTCAAAAAATCAATACCAAAATAAAGCGCAACTCTTTAGCAGTGCATTGGTACCAACCGCAACTTCCCACGACAAAAATTACCCGAGCTGGGTAATTTCAAAAAAGTTGTGTTTTGACATTTTCCTAGCATCGGCTGCAAGAATCACATCGCGCCAAAAATTCATTTGATTTCTAATCGTCGTGACATTGTTGTATAGCTGCTACAGGGTTTGTTTATGTAATAAAATGAAAGTTCAGAATATTATCTTTTGAATGATATATATATATATTGTTCACTTTTGAGTTGATTATTAGTGGTTTTTTATGTTACAAAATTGTCGGTCCCGAATGGCCGATTCTAGGCCCCTGCCACAATAGGCTGCACAGAAAAGGGCCGAATCTCGGCCATTGGTTAAAAAGAGCTCAAAAAACTAAATAATTTAGTATTTTGAATTACTACTCTTATGATTGCTGGTTATGGAAAAAATTTAAAATTTCATTTTGCGGTAAACACAGTACGTTGTCCAATGTTATTTTTATGGGGAATACAAAAATTACTATTTCTCTCTTATTTACTGATCAATTTCGTTCAAACTTGATATGCTTGCCAAGTTAGCATTGACCAACAGAGGAAATTCATAATGTGTAGCCCCTTATTAATAACCCTGGGGGGGATAGGGGGATTTCCCCTCTTAAAACCATGTGTGAATGAATTCTGTAGTGCCTCCAAAACAAGGATTTGGATGGATGTTTTTGAAAACAACTTGTGTACAAGATTTTCTGTACATTCGACCGTGCTTTGTATTCTATATTTAGTTAATAAAAAGTAATTTATTCATTAAAGTTGGGCTAAAAGTGAAAAAGTATGTGTCAGTTTCCTGATACTGTTTATTCACTATAATCTTTAGAGAAATAGATTATCTACAAGAAGAAAATGCTTTTGACAGTTTATGTATAGTAAATATTATATATACGGTATATATCATACATATATATAGTTATAAAAAAAATTTAAAAAGAGCTTGCTTACATGTAAACAAAAAATAATAATTTCCCAAAATTTGACTAAGTTTCCCCAAGTATAGGCATATGAATACAAAATTCCTCAAAATGGTTCATGACACAGAAAATCAATTATACACACTGTTCTTATTAGACTAAACATTTGTAAAGAATTATTAAAGTATAAGTTTTTTTTAGCGAATTTCCCCTATAGGGAAGAAGCTATTACCGTAGTTGGCATGGTAAGACCTAGGCCTGGGACTATGATAACTTTTCGTTTTGAAGTCCCCAGACCCCAAAAACACCATTCGTTCAAAAC
Organism: Allygus modestus; assembly: GCA_963675035.1. NCBI lineage: Eukaryota > Metazoa > Arthropoda > Insecta > Hemiptera > Cicadellidae > Allygus > Allygus modestus. The sequence continues at coordinate 78,427,242 of OY776114.1, read as the reverse complement.
TGTATATATATATATATATATATATATATATACAGGGTGATCAACTCAAAGAGGCCACCATTGGGATCTCAGAAAGTATTAATTTTACAGCAAACTTTTAATTGGGAACTTTACCTTATTTGTTATGCTCATTAGAATTACGTAGTTAAAATTTTAAAAATTGGTCGCCATTTTCCAATATGGCGACCAACTTTGAAATTTCTTATGAAAACACCTATTTTTTATGACTGATATGGGTTTTAAATGCAATTTTAAGACCTTTTTATTTTTGTTGTTATTTTGATAAACTTGACCGTTTAGCTGCTAGGAGCGCTGAAAGTTTCAGAAACTCTTATTTCAACACTTATTAAATAGGCATGTTTTACTATTTGCAAACAATAAAATTTAACTCAGAGTGCAATATTATTGTACAATGGAATGTAAAAAGCTGTTGCAATTTCACAAATACTTTATTTTATACAACAAAAGTACTTAAATTATTTAAAAACATCACTAACGGCTAGGCAATAATCAGCTGTTTCATTGTTGCAAATTTTCACAGTTGCTTTTAGCTCGTCTAACCTAGTAATTGTTTTGTTGCTGGTATTATTACTGTTAACCAGCGTCTGTTGTAGTTTTGAATAGAAAAAATATTACTTTTGTTTCAATGTAGTTCATAACCCCACTAACTAACCCCACTAGATTCTGTGGTTCTAACCCCACTAGATTTCTTCCTATGGGGACGCTTGAAGGATGAACTGTACACCGATAGGTATGCTTCGGAGGAAGAAATGCGCAACAAAGTGATGGACATTTTTCATAACATTCACCATAACACATTATCACGAGCCGTAAATGACTTGCACAGGAGGGCTCACGCATGCATTTATGAAGATGGAGGACACATTGAACACCTGCTTTAAGTCATCATAGATAATTACTTGTAATTAAAGTAATTTAAGTATGTTTTTGTGCATAATAAAGTATTTGTGAAATTGCAACAGCTTTTTACATTTCATTGTACAATAATATTGCACTCTGAGTTAAATTTTATTGATTGCAAATAGTAAAACATGCCTATTTAATAAGTGTTGAAATAAGAGTTTCTGAAACTTTCAGCGCTTCTAGCGGCTAAACGGTCAAGTTTATCAAAATAACAACAAGAATAAAAAGGTCTTAAGATTGCATTTAAAACCCATATCAGTCATAAAAAATAGGTGTTTTCATAAGAAATTTCAAAGTTGGTCGCCATATTGGAAAATGGCGACCAAATTTTAAAATTTTAACTACGTAATTCTAATAAGCATAACAAATAAGGTAAAGTTCCCAATTAAAAGTTTGCTGTAAAATTAATACTTTCTGAGATCCCAATGGTGGCCTCCTTGAGTTGATCACCCTGTATATATTATATATATGTGTCCGTGAGCACGATAACTCTCGTAAAAATTATCCGATTTTGATGAAACTTGGTATAAACATGTAAAGCAACATTTATGACTTTAAGTTCGAAAACCAGCCAGATTGCTCCATCCAAAGGGGTATTTTAGGGGGGTTTTGTACCCCAAAAATGTGTTTTTTGAATTTTTTATATATAATTTTTGAAACAGTCAAATTTTAGATTTTAAAATTGGATTCAGCTTAAAAAAAACACACAATTTGGTATTTTCATCATTCCTCTACGTCAATTGGTTACCGAATTATTGAAAGTGCTAAACACAGTACGTTGTCTAATGTTATTCTTATGGAGGAAAAGAAAAATGTTATATCTCGCTTATTTATGAAATTATACTGACGAAACTTGGTATACGGCTTCATCTCGTTGTGGTCTATTGATATTTGCTCAAAAAAACAATTTTTTGCCAAAGACTCCCGTAGCAGCCAACCTGCGTACTCAGCCCCCATGTTATTCTTATGGAGAATAATTAAATGCTCTCTCTCCCTTAATTATGAACATAAATGATTACAAACTGGTATACGATTTCACCTAGTTGAGTTATATTGATATTACCATAACAACCCATTTTTTGTGTTCCTTGTTGCAGCAAACCTGCGTACTCAGCCCCAATGTTATTCTTATGGAGAATAATTAAAATTGTATATATTGCTTATTTGTGAATATATTTTTATGAAACTTGGTAAGTGGCTTTATGTAGTATTAAGACATTTATATCTCCATTGGAAATTCGCTGAGTATGCAGGTTTGCTGCGACGGGGGTATTTTACACAATCACGAGTATACTCGGGGTTGTGAGCCAATGGGTTAAAGGCTGAGTACGTAGGTTTGCTGCATCAAGAAAGATAACAAATATGTTTATGTGCAATTATCAATACTATAAATCGCCCAGTGGTCAAAATTCGGCCAAATATTATTTGACGAATATTTGAAAAAAAACTTGAATATTTAGTGGGTTTTTTGTTGCGCTCATCTCTCCTTCTATCTTCCCTCTCTCTCTCTCCCTCCCCCTCCCCAACCCTCAACCCCAGGTATTTTGTTTAATGTGGAGTTAAAAAGAACAGCAGAAGGGTGTTACCATTCCAGTAAACAGTAGCCATTTTATTTATGCCTGATACCTCTCCACCTCATCCTCTCCCCAGCCCTCATCCTTCCCTCTCACGAACAGGTTTTAATTTTTTTAACGTCAAGGTAAAAAGGATAATAGAAGGGTGTTACCATTCCAGTAGCTAGTAGTATTTGTATTTACATTATGCCTGAAAATCTGTTCTCCCTGTTTTGCTAGCATTTTTTATATCAACAGCTGTCAAATATATAATTATTTAATCAATTACTGTTCTTCCATAAGATTAACATTGAAACTTTGAAAGCCTGTGGTGAGGCGTAGCCCTGAGGGCCGATGTAAATGATAATAGGTTTCTGCTCATCTACAGGACAATACCTTTTCTAACGGTATGCACAAATTTCTCCTACGTTGAACACAAGCTGAGAAAAAAGGAGGGCAAGTTTTATGCTTGCCTATTAATATAAATGCCAGTGGCTTACAGGGGCTATAGCCCCTAACATATGGTTTTTGTTTAAGTGGATAATCACAGCTGATCATTAGTTCATTTTGCTTATTAATAAAAACACTGTAGTGATATTTCAATAAGAAAATCATTGGATCTTTGAAGTCCAGTGGTGTGGCGTAGCCCACGTAATTTTTGGCATTTCTGATATTTTTCCCACCGTTACCTGCGTACTCAGCCCTAATGTTATTCTTATGGAGAATAAATAAACTGCTATAGATCACTTATTTATTTATGTATTTTTATGAAACTTGGTAAGTGGCTTTATGTGGTAGTGAGAAACATATACATGCATTGAAAATTCGCTGAGTACGCAGGTTTGCTGCGACGGAGGTATATTTGCCAATTACAAACTTAACTAAATAAATGTAGGAGATCGTATTTTTTCATCATCCTGGGCCTTAGACACATCTTTTGACACCAACCTGGCCTCTCTACGAACAGTAGTTGGCTCTGAATAAGTGGTTACACGTTCCTTATAAATGGGGATGTCAAAAAAGGCCAAAAAAAGTCTTTTTTGCAAATTGCAAACAACTGAGTAAATTTTTTTCATCATCCTTGGGCTAAGGGAAATTTATTGACACCAACCTGGCCGCTCTACGTTCATTAGTTTACTCGGAATAGGTGATTACACGTCGCCACTACACAGGATTACTTTATTTATTTATTTTGATACTATATTTTTGTTTACTATTGTTTTGTAATGATTATTTTTAATTAAAAAATTATAGCTTAGTAAACATTTGTATTTTTACTACAGTAGGTCTACTGCATGAACAAAAACCAATTATGTATAATATTCTGAAATAGCATAGTTATAGTTCTGAGAAAATGTAAAAATAACAAACTTAATAATTATTTTTGTATCAACAATCATTACTAGGTTATATCATAGATTAAGCATACTCCTTAGTAGATTTTTCATCGACATGCTACCAGATGAATACGGATGAACAGTGGCGCGCTCTTGTGGGATTTTCTAGTTCTAGCATAGAATCAGTGCCGAATGCAACGGTGCAGTGGCGCAGCTTGTGGCCATGTGAGGAACCAACGAGTCGCGGGCTAGGAGGGGAGATGGCATCCGTGTGCGAGAGAGAGATAGAGAAAGAGTGAGAGAGAAGGCGCCGCCGACGACACTGCCGTAGTGCCGTGGCTCACACCGTGGATTGCTCGCAGGGCGTCCGCCAGCCGCCTTTCTTTTGGAAAATCATAGCAGCTTCTCCCTTGATAAATGTTTTCATTCGCTCGCGAAAATAGTCTTACTGTTATAATTACAACTTGTGTAAAAGGTGTATATGATATGTTAAACCGATATTTCATTACCAATGATTCAGATAATCACAACCATTATGTCCTTATTAAAATTCCATTTAATACTTTTTCACAATTTATTTTTTGTTCCTTTTGATTACCTCGGCCGAAGATGAAATCCTCATGGACACTCAAAAATCTGTATTCGAGAATAGTGCCGGACTATGACTGTCCAAAATCAGCATTTTTTTTCAGTTTAAAAATGACAATTTGACCACAATTCATGGTCGCCGTAATTTTTAGACCGAACACGTCAAGTGAACGTATTTTATCGGCAAAAACCCGCAATAGTTTATACCCAACCCGAATTTAAAGGCCAACACGCCAGCGGGGAGGTGTCAAAGTATGTTATCGTCGAAAAAAAAGATTTTACCGAAACTAAGATCGAAACTAATTTTATCGGCTGAGATACGGCGATTTTAAACGATTTTAAAAGGCACCCGAGATACATATTATCAGCCTAAAATAGCAATATATTCTCATTTTGCCGTCTTAAACGTCAATCGGGCCACATTTTTAGCCTGAAAACGGACAAACTGTGTTTTAGGCAAATTTACCGATCGGACGTGAGTTATCAGCCAAAATCGGTAATTTTAACAGCAATTTTGCAGCATTTTACTAGCCAAAAACTACGACCACAAAGTTTTTTTATAGGCCGAAAATTGAGTACAAACCGTATTTTATGCCGGAAATGTGCTTAATTTCTCAAAAACGGCAATCGGACCACATTTTCTCGGCAATAAATAAAGCCGGGTCGTGTTTTATATACCAAAAACTACGTCCGAAACGCGTTTTATCTGGCAAATTTAGAGATCTGGGTCTGTTTTATCGGTAAAAATGTAAATTTTGCCTCGACTTGGTGGTCAAAAACACCGAAATGACTGAATTTTTAGGTATAATGGAGTGGACTGCGTTTTATTGGCCTGAAGCGGCAAGGGAGCCGCATATTTTCATGTAAATATCAATATAACCTCGTTTTAGTGTCCGAAAAAGGCAATTGACCTAAAAACCCACACTGCGATTTGTAGGACAAAAACATCGACTATAAATTGAATAAAATGTAAGGCCCCATTTTACCGGGCAAAATATCCTGCTGACTGCGTTTTACAGAAAAGATTTACTAACTAAAACATAAATTTTATAAAACAAAATAAACAACTGCACAGCTTTCTATTCGCCGAAAACAACCGTTCCTCGCATTTTAAAGTCTGAAATCGACGGCCGCAACGTGTTTTATCGGCCGAAAATGACAACTGAGCCTCAATATAGCCTATGCCTAGAATCGCAATCTAACCGTGATTGGATTAATCATACAAAATTGGCAATCGGAGCACATTTTCTCAGCATAAAATAAAGCCGGATCGCGTTTTAAAGGCCCGAACGACAACCGGAACGTACTTTTACGAATACAACCAGCGATTCAACCCCGTTATATCGCTAATGAACGCCTATTTTTCCGCGTCGCATCAGTTGGGTCAAAAAGAGGAATTTACTTGCATTTAATGGCCCGAAAATTACGATCAGCAACGTTTCTTATTGGCTGAAATAACAACCAAAGCGTGTTTTATTGGCTGGAAACGACAACCGAGCCGCATTAACGAGACTGGCCGACGATATCCGCCGAAATTCTCGCATATACCCCGCATTTTCCTAGCAAAAAATATTCCGAATAATTATCCGATTTTCTTGGAAATCTCAGTTTGTGGATACCCTGTAGTTTAGTTTTACAGGCATTTAAATCTGACTGACGATGCATCAATCAGATGACAAGTCGTGATGACGCTGCAGGGCAGACGTAGTAGCGCTGGTGCGAAGGTTCGCGTTCGCGCGCAACTCCAACCTTTTGCCTTGAGGGGAGGGGGGATTTCCCTCATTCCCCCCGTGGATCCGTGCCTGCTGCGACGGGGGTATTTTTCAATTGTTTAAATGATCTTAAAAGTAAAGTTTTTATGAGCTGGTATGTTTAGATTATAGATCGGTATTTTACATTTATAATAAACGCCGGCTGGTTCGGCCAGTTTTGTAATCCGGCCAAGGGCCCGGTCCTGAGGTGGTCTGACTAGAGGGAGTCTACTGTATTGGAACATAATTTACTCATCAATATATTTCAAAGCAAGGTTTGTATCACAGCAAAATTTGTTCTCCTATAGACATCATATTGATTTTGTGGGTATACCGGGAAAGCGCCAACACTACTCCAGGCAACACTAATCGTTCGCGACTCCCTGAAGAACAACACAACTTCAACATAAACAAAATTTCAGTTCAATGTAGGTTCCAGATAGATATCAACATTGGTATATGAATACCGGCAAACCAGAGGACCTACGCAACGAAGGTAGAAAACCCTGGCTCATCAACAATTCGTTGATAGACAACTTTTGCAGCCAAAAAGGGGAAATTGAAGTACAGGCAAGTTTGCATTAGGCCTTTATAAAAGTAAAGATAACCCGATAAAGAAGGGAGAAACTAAATTAAGTACAAGAACATAGGTTTTGCCTCTGAATTAGTACTGTACACCACTATTTGCTCACTGTTGTACTTTGACCGTCAATTATAACCTTAGGCCTACTAGAGGAAGTTAATAAAGTGTTGCCAAATCGCTCTGGTCTAATAAAACATATGGTAAAGTATATCTGTCGTCTGTTTTTAAATCCATTCCTATCGTACACAACTTAAAAAAACAAGCAGACGGAATCATTTTGTGAAATTCGTATGGCAACAGTGTTGGACGAAAGAGGGTGAGGGGGGAATCATATGGGCAATCAACCATCGGACCATTTTTATACAGTCTACTCTAATTGGTCTAATTTTAATGTAAAGGGTTTTATTGGACGCAAAACTAAATGGGCTTTAAAAAAATACCATACCTTATATTAATCGGCAAGTACTTCTTAATACAAATCCAACTACACCTCATTTATTAAAATCAGCCCATAAATAAAGATGTTGTAGTGATTTTAAAGTTTATAATTTTTAACTCAGGATTAACGGTAGGGCTACGCTTAAAAGTGCCAATAAAGATAAACCCTTACATATGTGAATACGTTAATACATATCAATTGTTATGTTACTAAAATTAGTTTTAATTTTTGTATTTTTAAAATTTGAAATCAATAATCGTACTGTAGTTTTAATATCCTTAATGTCATAGAGACGTTTGAAATCCATTATTAGCGAATTTCCCCTATAGGGAAGAAGCTATTACCGTAGGTGGCATGGTAAGAGTTAAGCCCAAGACAATAACTTTTGAGGTCCACAGATGCCAAATTTATATATGTGTGTATATGTGTATGTTAACACGATAACATGAGTGAAAAACGTCTGATTTTGATTAAATTTGGCTAAAATGTGTAAAGTGACATTCATGACTTAAGTTCGAAAACCATAAAAATCTGACCATGGGAAAAGGGGGGTTTATGGGGGTTTACAGTTGTCCAAAAATCAGTTTTTTGCATTTTTCAGCATAAAATTTAAAGAAAACTTAATTTCGGTTCAGACCATTTTATAGAGCTTAAAAAACAAATAATATGGTATTTTGAATCATTAACCTAGGTTAAGTGGTTGCGGAGAAAAAACAAAAAAACTTGTTCAAAAAATCTCCCATGTTAATCTTATGGGGAAAACGTTTTTAGCTTTTCCTCAGTCCATTTTAATGTAAACCTCACATTTACTGTTACCAATCAGTTCAGCTCTAAAAAACAATCATTTTGGTGTTTAAATTGTGATTCTATGTCCAACCATTCCAGAGATATTCAAAGTGCTATACACAGTACGTTGTCCAATGTTATCCTTATTGAGAATAGTTAAAATTTGATATCTCGATTATTCATGAATGTATGTTGTTGAAACTGGGCATGTGGCTTCACCTAGTACTGGTCTATTGATATTTGCACACAAAAATAATTTGTTGCCGTTTTTCCCCGCAGCAGCAAACCTCCATACTCAGCCCCCATGTTATTCTTATGGAGGATAATTAAAATGTAATGTCTCCCTTCATTATGAACATAAATGAATAAAACTTGGAATGCAACTTTGACTGGTTAAGTTGTATTGATAATTTGCATAAAAACACATATTTTGTGTTCCTTGTTGCAGCAACCTGTATGCTCAGTTTTAAATGTTATTCTTATGGAGAATAAATAAAATGCTATATATCACTTATTTATTCGTTTATTTTATGAAACTTGGCAAGTGGCATTATGTGGTAGTGAGAAACATATACATGCATTGGAAATTCGCTGAGTTCGCTGAGGTTTGCTGCTACGGGGGTATTACTTTTACCTGCATGAACAAGTATACGAACAAAAATAAAGAACAGTAAAATTATTTATAAATTTATGGTTCGCAAAAAATAAAAATAAAACTAACTGAAAGTCATTAACCTAAATTTATTGGGAAAACTAAATAATTCTTATTTAATTTATAAATAAATAAATAAATTTATTATAATTATAATTAATTTTATTAATTATAATTTATTATTTAATTTATTATAAATAAATCTTATTTATATTGCATTTTCAAACATATTTTTCTTAGTCTTCACCTGTTAATTATGAACATAATATTGTAATGTGAATGAATCATGAAATTCCTAAAGAAATGTTATGATTGAAAGACGCATAAGTCTGTCAGCATCAGGCCGTAGACCAGCTCAGCGAGGTGCCGCATCGCGGCCTGTGGCGGTGACAAAACGTTGTGTTGTGGGCTTCAGTGCCCTCAGCCAGCGAGCCAGCCCATCAGCCAGCGCAGTGTGTGTGTTGGGAGCTGGGAGATGGGAGATCAAGAGGGGGCAGGAGGGGATGGGCGAGCGGTCGAAGGGGGGAGGGGAAGGATAGCGACGGCAGCGCGGCGACGTAGACGTTCTGAACTAGCTCCGCCGTCGCCTTGGATGTACAAGCAGACCGTGTACGCTTGTCCCATTAAGATAGGTGATCTAATACTTTATCTATGGTTATATATCAAGTCTTCTTCCTACACCCAAAGGTTGCAGAGTTTCGAGTCCCTGATACACTGTTGACACCATTACAGTCTGGATGCTTTAATTGATACTTAAGTTATGTTCTCTATATGTGTATGTTAATTCATATTTAATTAATTAATTTGATGATTTAAATATGTATACTATCTCAAACTCTGGAGGTCTGGACCATTTTAATTCTGCTGTTATCTAATTTTGCATAACAAAAATATTCTCACAAATTCAAAAAAGTAAAGGTACTCTGTAAAGATTTTTCATCTGATAAACCCTTTTTCTTATTTTTTACCTATGTTTTTTTATGCTTTCCTTCTTAAATTTCAGTAAAAACCTTAAACCTGCAAGACTGACACTTTAGCAATAAATATTTTTTTTTTTCAGAGTGGGCCTTGAAAAGGATCTGCAAGATATCACTAAGCAGTGTACAAGTTTAGAAGAAAATCTGAAAAATCTTCGAAGAGAAAACAGTAAAACCTTTGCTTTTGCAGTATTATTGATGTTTTTTAGTTTCTTAGGTTATGGAATATATCGAATGGTTTTCGGGCATAATGATTACTAGGCTATACAATTTTCCTGTTGGCCTATAGTTTTTAAAACAAGAGGTTTTTTGCTATAGAACTAACAGTTAAAAAAATGAGAAAAAATTAGAAAATAAAGGATCATCAGGATCTACCTTGATGAATCAAATCAATTGCAAAGATAACATGATAAGTTTGAAACAACTAGGATACAGAGGTTTTAATTTTTTGTGGAAATGTTTTGATAAACTTCCATTTGTAGAGGTTCACACCCAAATAATTGTTGACTCACAAAAGCATAAACCCCCTAGTTTGTTGTACTACCAGTATGCAGTCTGCCTGCCACTAACTCTAGGCAGCTGAGGGGGCAGCCACAGTAGTTTCTGGGAGGGTTTGTAGGGGCGCCAAAATAGGCATTACCCAAATAAGTGTTAGAAATAACAGTAGGTTTTTTATCATTACACTGAGATCATAATTACTTTATTACTTTATTGCCATTCAGTGGTATCGTATTAAGGCAGGACATACAGATATATAGGTGAAAATTGTGCCACCGATTGAGAATCCTGCACTGTGATTAAATTTGTTAAGTGTTAACGGTGTGAAGTAGCTGTAGTGGTAGTGGAACGGCCGATAAGCGAAGTGTATGGCAAAAGCATAATTAACAATAGATTGCAATGTATATGGCAAATGGCTTAGAACTTTTAAAGATAACCTCAACATTTTTATGACGAGTAACGAAGTGGGCGACCTCCTGTTATAACTGAAGATGTGGTCTTTAAAGTTGATCAAAACATGAGAGAGATCAGATAGTTTACGATTTCGTCGTTATCTTATGATATTCCAATAGTGTCAAGAAGTAATCTTTATGCAATTGTGACCGAATGACTAAATTATCAAAGGTTGTACTCACGCTGCAAAAATGCTGACTGAGGTGCATAAAACCAAGCGTTTAGGGAAGGTTTTGACTTTTCTAGAGAATGAGGTGGTGATGAATTTTCAAGCCAATTTGTCTCAGCCGACGGATCACTTCTTGACACTAGATTGTCAATTACTTCACCATACTTGGGTAATCTGCACCATAATTTCAGCTACTTTTACCCCATTAATATTTAGAAACTAAATCGCAGCACATATTTTACAGTCGGCGGGGTTCGCATTTTGAATGCTCACAAACGTAAACGTAGTAGATTTTTGCAATTGTGGCATCCCAGGCGTGCCAATAGGTGAAGGTACACAGCACAGGGTACAGGAATGCTATCCGCAGCGCTCCTAGACGGAATTTAAAAACAGTACTTACCTTAAAAAGACGACGGATATTAATGGTTATATTAGATTAAATTGAAAATGTAACTCAAATTTTGTCACTCAATTATAAAAAAACTATACTGTATAAATTACTATTTTTATGGACAAGTATGAATTTTAACATCAAGTCATTGCCACAACTAGGCAGGATCTTGCTTCTTGGTATAAAACCATCCTATTGTACATTCCTTTAAAGAGCTATTCACAGTGCAGGTGTGTTTAGATAACCAGTGAGGTGGCAGGAGGGGAAGTTATCCCTTCCACTTTTTATTGACACACCAATCAAGAAACTATCATTCAAATGTAATGTCTCAAAATGATCAACAGTAATAAAATAAAAAAAACATGAAACGAAGGTACAGTTCGGGTCACAGTGCTTGACGCCTGGTTAGCGTATGCTCTGGAATGACTTTTCGCCTCTATTTGGATTAGTACCTTTCGTGTTACAATATATTTTTGTCAACATAAAGAAAAATTAATGAATTTAATTTTAAAACATTGGTTTGGTTATTTTCGTTATTGTCAGCTTTTATTTACGAGAAATTTGAGTTTTTTCTCGCCTTTCCCAGGCATCAAGCACCGTGGCCCGAACTGTATAAGTTTTGCTTAATTTGTCCAATAGCAAATCATGCTAGGATTGTGAGAGGGGTAGCTTCCCCTCGTTTCCAATCTCAGTAGAATACTTTTTTATTATTGTTTGTAAAATATGTACAGAGAGCATAATGTAGAATTTGTATTATTATGATTATATTTTTTATATTATCTGTTATACCTTTTGTATTATATATATATGTATGTATGTATATTATTTAATAAATAAAAAATTGAAACTAAGGAATGTTATATTTTAAGTAATGTATTTTAACAAATAAATTAGCTTTTGTAATAAGAATGTTATCAATTTTTTCCTGCATTCCTAGAGTTCCAGTTGCAATGGAGGGCAGCCTCTAAAATGGGTTTGAAGGTAAATGAATAAGAATAGCTGTTATTAAAGAGACAATTTAAGGTTAGGAGAAGCAGGAGTTATAACCTAACATAAAATGAGCGTTTCAGCAGTGATGAGGCCTTTGGTCATCTCAAGATTATGTTATAACTAAAGAAAATTAAAAAATGTTCATGAATTTGATAAATTCTATGTTCCACATTTTATTACCTCATGATATAAGAAACTTGTGTCAACAAATAGTCAAAAGCGTTCAAACCACCACTTTGTCCACCTAGCAGGCATAAGTGTTTGAGACCAAATGAGCACTCAGAAGGTTTTGCTGTGTTGGGCAATAAGTCTGCCCTTCCCGAGTTGCCAGAAAACTACCCCCAGAGAAGTATCCCCAAGAAAAAGGGCCTATGTCATTTTGACTTCGCGAAGGGTGGGGCCTAAAGCCGCATGAAAGTTGGCCCGCGACTGGAATTCTGCAGGAATGGAATGTAGTAATTTTTAGCGAATTTCCCCTATAGGGAAGAAGCTATTACCGTAGTCTGCATGGTAAGACCTAGGCCCGGGACCATGATAACTTTTCTCGTTTTGAGGCCCCCCCAGACCCAAAAACACCATTTGTTCACCATATATATCGCACCCAAACCCCCTTTTGGAGTTTGCTTCGCTCACTTGCACTCCTCAGTTAACAGAAGTTCAAATCAAACTCTTTGTAGTCCATTAACCAAAGAAAAACTACACAACAATGACTTTGGTGGGCGCATTATAGCCTACACAGGCGGTCCAATATCGGTTCTATATTGAAACATTTTACTAACTGGCTGCTTGTTCGTTTTATCGAATGAACTCCTGACTATACGATGGTTGTTTCAAGGTGTATAAAAGCAAAAAATAAAGTGCTTACTCAGTTCAATGTCAATCGGTTAAAAGTTAAATAGAAAGTTTTGGTTACAATATAAAATTCAAGTTCTACAAATGGATTTGTGTGAAAAAATAGGAACAAAATTAGGCTGCAGTTCACGACAAAATTATAGTAACCTAACTCCGCAGAGCTCTGTATGGTGGCTGTTCGTTGTGCAACATAATTACAAATAAATGAATTTGTAAAACAAAGTAAAGTCAAATTAAACAGAAATTGCAGACATCAAAAGTAGGATTCAAACACATGACCACATGATCTTGAATCATCTGACAATTAAAATTCATTGTTGTAGCCCCTGAACTGTGTGTATTAGACTAAAATAGGTACATACCTCGTTGTCAACAGGTACACACCTCGTTGTCAACAGTGCCAACAGAGAATGCCGCATTCACGGCGAAACATGTAGTGGGTTTAATCGCTACAATTTGAACTGTTGACAACGAGGCATGACCACGAGGACGAGGACGAGGTATGGTGGTTGGCCTATTTTAGTCTCATCTGACAACATATCCACTGGGCTAAATTCATTCGATGGAACCAACAATCAGTTGATTACATTTTCCAACATCATAACAAACAATATTCTCAATATCGAACCTCCCGTGACGGTGATAATGTGCTCACCATGTTTTGTACCAGCCGATTTACATAAACCTCATGTGAGCAAATTAGTATCGCCTACATGGGTGGTTTATTTAAATCAGCTGATACAAACATGCAGTATTAGCCAAAGATAGTGTGCTTTTATTAAACATCTTTCTAAAACTGTACACATTTAAATAGGGCAAAATACTCAAAATTACTCCTTCTCCGATGAACAACGGATAAACAGCTGATCGGATCTTAAATCCGACGTAAAATCGTTAGTTAGAAATAAAATTTTCTGCTACTTTTGTGTTTAACTTTTTTGTCATCTCTTACCGTTTCCGTACAAAACACGCTCAAAGTGGAAACATTGAAAAAGTGGAATTTTCTCCGCCTCAAAAACTCAAAAGTGTTAACTTTTGGCAATTTTTCTGACGGTTTCTCGTAAAGAGCTTTAATTCAAGTATGAGGTTGAGGGCAGTTCAATTACAAGAATTGCCTCATAATTTGTCAGTGAGTGGAGTGAGTGAGTGAGTGAACCCGTCTAGCTTTATATAAGTAGAAATGTGTCCGCGAGCACGATAACTCTCGGAAAAAAGGTCCGATTTTGATGAAATTTAGTACAAACGTGTAGAGCAACATTTATGACTAAGTTTGAAAACCAGACAGATCGACCCAACCAAAGTGGTATTTTGAGAGGGTTTTGTACCCAAAAACAATTAAGTTTTTGAAGTTTTTTCATGTAATAATTTCAAAAAGTCAAATTTTTGTTTTCACCATTGGATTCAGCTTAAAAAAATACACAATATAGTGTTTTGATCATTTCTCTACTTCAACTGGTTACAGAGATATTGAAAGTGCTAAAGCAGTACGTTGTCCAATGTTATTCTTATGGAGAATAAGAAACATTTTATGTCTTGCATATTTATAAACACTAGATGTTACCTGCAGGCTTCGCCCCCCGAATGATTTATAAATACCCCCGTCGCAGCAAACCTGCATACTCAGCGAATTTCCAATGGAGATATAAATGTCTTTATACTACATAAAGCCACTTACCAAGTTTCATAAAAATATATTCACAAATAAGCGATATATACAATTTTAATTATTCTCCATAAGAATAACATTGGGGCTGAGTACGCAGGTTTGCTGCAACAAGGAACACAAAAATTGGTTTTATGCTAATATCAATATAACTCAACTAGGTGAAGTCGTATACCAGTTTTTATTAATTTATGGTCATAATTAAGGGAGACAGAGGCATTTAATTATTATCCATAAGAATAACATGGGGCCTGAGTACGCAGGTTTGCTGCTACGGGAGAATTATGCAAAAACAATTTTTTGGAGCAAATATCAATAGACCTCAACGAGATGAAGCTGTATACCAAGTTTCGTCAGTATACGTTCATAAATAAGCGAGATAAAAAAATTTTCTTTTCCTCCATAAGAATAACATTAGACAACGTACTGTGTTTAGCACTTTCAATATCTCGGTAACCAATTGACTTAGAGGAATGATCAAAATACCAAATTGTGTGTTTTTTTAAGCTGAATCGAATGGTAAAAACTAAAATCTGACTTTTTCAAAAATTATGTGTAAAAAATTCAAAAAACCCATTTTTGGGGTACATAACCCCCCCAAAATACCCCTTCGGATAGGTCGATCGGTCTGGTTTTCGAACTTAAAGTCAAAAATGCTGCTTTACATGTTTATACCAAATTTCGTCAAAATCGGATAATTTTTACGAGAGTTATCGTGCTCACGGACACATATATATATATATATACATATATATATATATACACAGTATCGAACGAATGGTGTTTTTGGGGTCTGGGAACCTTAAAACGAAAAGTTATCATGGTCCCGGGCCTACGTCTTGCCATGCCGACTACGGTAATAGCTTCTTCCCTATAGGGGAAATTCGCTAAAACGATGACAGTTGTGTTTGCTGCATTCTGTGGTTAGCTCGTGAAACTACTACGAATCTTGATCAGCTGTTTTAGCGAATTTCCCCTATAGGGAAGAAGCTATTACCGTAGTCGGCATGGTAAGACCTGGCCCGGAACCATGATAACTTTTCGTTTTGAGGTCCCCAGACCCCAAAAACACCATTCGTTCGAAACTCTATATATATATATGTGTGTCCGTGAGCACGGTAACTCTCGTAAAAATTATCCGATTTTGATGAAATTTGGTATAAACGTGTAAAGCAACATTTATGACTTTAAGTTCGAAAACCAGCCAGATCGCTTTATCCGAAGGTGTATTTTGGGGGGGTTTTGTACCCCAAAAATGGGTTTTTTAATTTGTTACACATAATTTTGCAAATAGTCAAATTTTAGTTTTCACCATTGGATTCAGCTTAAAAGAACACACAATTTGGTATTTTGATCATTTCTCTACGTCAATTGGTTACCGAGATATTGAAAGTGCTAAACACAGTACGTTGTCTAATGTTATTCTTATGGAGGAAAAGAAAAATTTTATATCTCGCTTATTTATGAACGTATACTGACAAAACTTGGTATATGGCTTCATCTGGTTGTGAACCATTGATATTTGCTCAAAAAAAATTTTTTGCCAAAGGCTCCCGTAGCAGCAAACCTGCGTACTCAGCCCTATTTTATTCTTATGGAGAATAAGTAACGTGTTATCTCCCTTAATTATGAAAATAAATTAATGAAATTTGGTATGTGGCTTTACCTAAATGAGTTATATTGATATTTGTATAAAACCCCATTTTTTGTTTTCCTTCCTTCAGCAAACCTGCATACTCAGCCGCCATGTTATTCTTATGGAGAATAATTAAAATGTCACAAATCGTTTATTTATGAATGTACATTGATGAAACTTGGTATGTGGCTTTATGTGGTATTAAGAGAGATATATATGCATTGGAAATTCGCTGAGTACGCAGGTTTGCTGCTACGGGGGTATTTATTTTCATCAGTTTAATTGTGAAATAACTAAATAAAACGTCAAAATGACTTTTGAGTTTTTTCATAGGGGTAGTTCTTCTGAGCTGTTAAAAAACCAAGCAAGATCCTCGGCCATAAACTTATACAACTATATGCAAGAGCAATTTTTTTTTAAACTAGTGGCTTACAGGGGCTATAGCCTCTATATGGTTTTTGTGTAAGTGGATAATCACAGCTGATCATTAGTTAATTGTGCTTAAAAATACTGTAGTGATATTTCCATAAGAAAATCATTGGCTCATTTAAGTCCAGTGGGGTGTAGCCCATGTAATTTTTTGACATTTCCGATATTTTTCCCACCGTCCTTGGCCCTCAAGCTTTAAAATGAATCGTCATAACCTAACTTAACTTCTTCCTAGCTAGAGATGTTTCGTGGGCACCGATTCTCTTACAGAATTAAATACATAGATTACTGATACAAAAATATTTAAGAAGAAGTTTAGGACATGGCTTGGCGAAAAAGGATTTTATCGTGTCGATGAATTTACAAACAGGAAAGAAAATGTCAACATATAAAGATAAATTAACACTCAAGACAAATGATAGTAATAAATTTATTTCTGATTTAAGGCCATAATATAGTGGTTGAAATATCCCTGTGAAAAAGGGAAAAAAGAAGACATGAAGAAAAAACATTATTTCATTTTTTAATTATTATTGAATTAAGATTAATTTTAGGTTCTAAATTTAGATAAAAACTATTTAATTTGCTGCCAATACAATATTATTATATTGTTACCCTGGCTAAATAAAAAAATAAATATGAAATACTTGTTCTGCCGGCCCGCAACAGACAACAAAATTATAATTATTATTATTATTTAATTTTTTTGTTATTGTTGACAAAATATTTTTCTGCAATAGAAGAAAGACATTTTTGAAAACCCTGATGATGGAACAAGAGTTCCGAAACATGTAGGAATGATCTACTGGAAATTGAACTGTTTACTGAAGTTACGTAAACCTATATTTCAATTGTTATATGACAGTAATAAATAAAAATGTTATATGTATCCCTTAATTATGAACATAAATTAATAAAACTTGGTATGTGGTTTCACCTAGTTGAATTCTATTGATATTTGCATAAAAACCATTTTTTTGTGTTCCTTGTTTCAGCAAACCTGCGTACTCATCCCCTATGTTATTCTTATAGAGAATAATTAAAATGTTATATATATCACTTATTTGTGAATATATTTTTATGAAACTTTGGTAAGGGGCTTTATGTGGTACTAGCTGTTCCCACAGGCTTCGCCCCACATATAAATAAATAAAAACTGACAGTTGTGTGTGCTGCATTCTGTGGTTATACCGTGGAACTACTACGAATCAAGATCAGCCTTTGTATTTTCATCAGCTCAAAATTAAAGTGAATGTCCATAAGAATAACTCAGGATTGGAACTTTGACTCACCGTGGGGCAGAGCCCTATGGGAATTTCTTGAAACTCTTTTTTAGTGAGCACCTAAGACCCAAGAGGAAGGTATGTTCCAAATTTCATAGCAATCATGAATGTGGTTTTTGAGATTTCGTGATGAGTGAGTGAGCGAGTCAGTCAGTCAGTGGTATTGAGTTTCATATATTAAGATTAAGACATATAAAGGGTGTTAAAAAAACCTTTCATGACTTTGGGATATGATTCCTCATACAAAAAGAAAGTAAAACGTTCATATGAAGGTATGTCCTAAAACGCTTAGTTTTACGTCTATCTGTCTGTATGTGTTTTCAACTTAATACAGAATATCTTAGGAACATCTAAAGCTATCAACTTCAAACTTGGTACATGTATTACAACTAATAAGACCCATTTTGGAATGAAATATCAAGTTTTTGCACCTAGGCCAGAGGGACTATAATAACTTTTGGTTTTGAGGCCCCCAGATGCCAAAAACACCATTCATTCAAATCTACTTATATAAAGCTAGCCGGGTTCACTCACTCACTCACTCACTCACTGACAAACTATGAGGCACTTCCCATAATCGAACCCCCCTCAACCCCATACTTGAATTAAAGCTCTTGACGAGAAACTCCCAGAAAAAACCAAAAGTTAACATTTTTTGAGTTTTTTGGGGCGGGGAAAATTCCAATTTTTCCACTTTGCGCGGAAACAGTAAGAGATGGCAAAAAATTTTGAATACAAAAGTTGTATGGTAGAAAATTTGGTTTCCAACTAATGATTTTTCGTCAGATTTCAGATCCGATCATCCGTTTAGCTGCTATTCATCGGAGAAGAAGTAATTTTGAGTATTTTGGCCCATTTAAATGTGTACAGTTTTGGAAAGCCGTTTAATGAAAGCACACTATCTTTGGCTAATACCACGTGTTTGTATCAGCTGATTTTAAAAAACCGCCCATGTAGGCGATACTAATTTGCTCACATGATGTTTATATAAATCAGCTGTTACAAAACAAGGTGAGCACATTATCGCCTACACGGGAGGTCCAATATCGCGAATATCGTTTGTTACGATATTGGAAAATGTGATCAACCGATTGTTTGTTCTATCGAATGAATTTAGCCGAGTAGCCCAGTGAATATGTTGTCAGATGATTCAAGATCATGTGGTCACGGGTTTGAATCCTATTTTTGATGCTTACTTTTTGTGGCTGCAATTTATTTTTGACTTTTTTGTTTTTAAAAATTCATTTATTTGTAATTATGTTGCACAACGAACAGCCACTATACATCGCTCTGCGGAGTTAGGTTAGGTTAGGTTACTATAATTTTGTCGTGAACTGAAGTCTAATTTGTTGTTATTTTTCAGATGTAAATCCATTTGTAGAACTCCAAGTTAACATTGTAACCACTACTTTTTATTTATATATGATTGACTTTGATTGAGTGAGCACTTTATTTTTCGCTTTTATTCACCTTGAAACAACCATCGTAGTCGAGAGTTCATTCGATAAAACTAACAAGCAGCCGGTTGGTCAAATGTTTCGATATCGAACCGATATGGGACCGCCTGTGTAGGTGTTAAAGTGCTCACCAAAGGTAATTTTTGTGTAGTTTTTCTTTGGTTAATGAACTACAATAGTTGAGTTTGATTTAAACTTGAATTGACTGAGGAATGCAAGTGAGCGAAGCGAAATCCAAAAGGGGGTTTGGGGGCGAAGCCCCCAACGGCGCTAAGCCATCATATATATTTAGATAACTTCACATAGGCCTACCTATATATAGATATTATATATCAAATATTTTATATATATATATATATATATATATATAAAACTTCAAATCTATTCAGATAACTTTAATAAAAATGGTCAAATCTTGATGAAATTTGGTATAAACGTGCAAGGACGGATGCTGTATTTTCATGAGTTCGAAAACCAGACAGATCGCACCAATCCCAGGACTACCTTAAAACTGGTCTATACCAGTTTTGAGGCTGACATTGGGTACAGCAAATGAAGTTGTCATTACATATGGTAAGTCTTTTGGCTGTCCATTACGACAAACTTCCCTTTCACCTTTGGTCCCTTCATTTGCAGCGGCTAGGGACAGAATTTCCAGGATTGGTCTCCAACCTGAGAACAGATGGTCCCTGGTTGTTGCACATGGATACCAGTCAGTTGTTGTTTACCCTGTCAGTTGAGTTGACCAGTTGGAGGGCAGAATGCTGTTTGAGAGCCTCATCCCAGTTGTCACAGGGGCACAGGAGTTGGCCCCCTGAAGAGTCGATTTGGCTACCGTCCCGTCCCACCCTTTCCTTTCCTGCTTTATCCTATCTTTCCGGTAACCTGCACAATATTCCCGCTTGGGGAAGATGTGACTAGCAACTATTCTGGGGTTCCCTAATCCGCAACAATGATGATGAAGATCGCACAATAATAAGGAAAGTTTGTACCCCAAAAATGGGTTTTTAACACAAAATTATTTTTAGAACCAAACTTGAGTTTGCACTATTGAATTCAGTTATAAAAAACAAACAATTTGGTCTTTTGATCATCTCTCTATGTCAATTGGTTATCGAGATATTGTAAGTGCTAAAAACAGTGTGTTGTCCAATGTTAACCTTATGGAGAATAAGTAAAATTTTATAGCTGAACATATACTAATGAACCTTGGTTTGTGTCTTCATATGGTTGGGGTTTACTGATATTTGCATACAACCCCATTTTTTGTGTTCCCCATGGCAGCAAACCTGCGTACTCAGCAGCTTTAATGTTATTCTTATGGAGAATAAGAAACGTGTGATAACTTGCTTGTTAGTGAATTTCCTTTGGAAAGTGAACTATTAGTATGACCCGCACGGTGAAACTTAAGCCCGGGACCACCATAGAAGTTCCTAACGTGACCCCCTGAACACGTTTTGGGGGGTCGTTCAAAATTGTATTTCTATATATATATATCCGATTTACTTAAAATTTGGTAGGAACGTTCCTTTCTATAATCTGTTGGACAAGTTCGTTGGGCAAAACAATCGGAAAACTCTAAACCCATTTTTTGGGGATTAATCTTTCAAATTTTGAGTTTTTGGGCCAAAAAGGGTCAGAAAAGCCCCAGATGTAAAATTAATGCATGTAAAAAGATGGAAATTAGAGAGGCGAAAGTTTTAAGCCCTCTCTCGTCATTCTAGCAAAAATATTTACCGAGTTATTAAATAAAATGTGTATCGGCTTAACACAGTACGTTGTCTTATGGGGGTTTTACACTATAAAAGCCTGTTATTCCTTTGTTAGAGTACTTTTATTATCCCCAGCAACCTCACGCCTACTTTCAAGCCTGTCTGGACCTTCTCCTAACCTTATAATGCGCAAAATTGTATTCCCAGCTTTGCAAGTAAATGAAACCAGTAGTATCAGAACAGCCAAAAAATCAATATTTTCAGATTTCAATAATGTTTTTAGACTGATTTTGAGTTTTAATAGTTTTTATGTGGAAATTCACTTCCCTCACGTCAGCGTGCTGCGTGCAAACTCGTTTATAAACATAAATTGGTAAAACTGGGTATGTTTATTCATCTAGTGGTGATCTATTGGTATTTGCATAAAAACCCAATTTTTGTGGTCCTTGATGCAGCAAACCTGCATACTTATAATGTTTTTCTTAAGCAGAATAAAATGTCATATTTCGCTTAATTATAAATATGCTTTGATGAAAATTGGTAAGTCACTTCACGATGTAGTGAAGTGCCATTTGAAATTCGCTGCGTATGCACGTTTGCTGCAATGGGGTGTTTGTTTTTCAATGCTAAATATCTTAAAAACCGTAATATTTAAGGAAAAACTGTTAGAATCATAAAAGTTGTGTAATTTTATCCTTAAAAACAATGATATGAAGATATTAGCTATACGATTGTAAATAACTGAGTAGTTGTGAGTTTTATAAGTTAAAACAGGATTTTTTAGCCTAGAAATGACAAAAAATAAGGGTTTAACTTATACATATTACAATTTTCCACTTATTTACAATCCTAAATGTTACAATCCTATGTAGTTAATATCTTCATAAAATTGTTTTTAGGACCAAATGACACAACTTTTACGATTATTCTTGTTTTTTTCTAAATATTAGGCCTTTGGTTTTATTATACTTAGCTTTGAATAACAAAAACGGCCCCGATTTTGAAATATTACAAAGTAGAAACTTCATATTCCATACCAAAATGGATCTTCTTAGATGTAATAGATATACCAACTTTGAAGTTGATATGTTTAGATGCTCCTAAGATACACCGTTTTAAGTAGAAAATACATACAGGCAAAAAGACGGAAAACTATACATTTTAAGTCATACCTATTATGAACTGTTTTCTTTTTGTTCCCATAGGATTTTGGGAATCTTATCCCAAAGCCCTGAACGATTTTTTTAACACCCTGTAATATTTATGCAATAGAAATTTGCTTAGTACGCAGATTTTCTGCGACGGAGGTATTTTGCTAGACTGATGTAAATTGGTTGATGCCCTGACTGACTGTCCCATATTTGTATAACATGATTATTTATTGTGAACCGAAGGGATAATTAAGAGAACTGTGTTGCGTAGTTTATTTATTTATTAATAATATATAGTACAAATATACCTTACAATACAGAAATTCTTTACCAAAACTGCTCACAGCCAAATTTTAAACAATGAATAACCTCTTTAAGTGATACAGCTCAGTGTTTCCAGTAATAAAATAAGTAAGCCTAGTGTAAGCATTTTAGCCTTTATTAACTAGGGTTGTCCAGAAAGTAAAGAACGTTTGTGCACTGCGCCGAGCGAAGCTCCCCTACCACTGCAACTGTGTTTGTGGCTATACACCCACCTCCCCGCTAATGTGTGAGCCGAGTCTCGTTGCTGAGCGGTCACTTATCTTGTTTCTACAGTAATTCAAAATGGCGACGTAAATCGAAAATCCCGTCAAGCATCATCCGCAGTGTTATTTGGTTTCTGAATGCACAAAATGTTCAGCCTATTGAAATTTTTAGACAATCTCTGAAGAAAGTTAATGGTGAAAGTGAGAGACTCAGCTCACATTTTGGAAGGGAGGTGAATGGACTGCCGTACAAGACGGGGCGGCAGTGGGGGATCTGTGCTCGTCGCGGAGCGCCAATTTTCCTTGCTTTCTGAACGACCTTTGTATTTCAGAAGAAGTGGAAGTGCTCCACACAAGTCACAGGAATGTTAAGCTTAAACATGATGTACTGAAAATATATTGTTCTAACTATGCCTAGTAATAAAATGGAAAAACAATACTGTACAAAAATCCAAGGTTTCATATTCTATTCAGGAAACATTCTCATACCAGATGTAGTTCTCAAGTTGCTACTAGTGGTAGCAGATGATACACAGGGCATAAAAGCAATTGACTCTGAAACACAAAGAAATATACCTTTTCTAATAAATTACTGTATTGAAATTTCCAAGTTGCACAGAGAATATTTTACAGTAGATATTGTGATCACAAACTACACAGTGTTTACAATATATTTATAAGATTCAACTCTAGGCTATCAGTTTTAAAAATGAAAATACAATGTACTTGGGTCTGAAGCTCAGGTACAATTTGGTTGCAACACCAAAAAAAAACACAGTGAGTACGACAAAGTACATGTGTGGTTTGGGCATACCTAAGATGACCAGATGTCCCGATTTTGGCGGTATAGTCCCGCTTTAGCGAGGTATGTTCCGGAGTCCCCACGATTCCTGCAGGGACAGCCAAATGTCCCGCTTTAGCAGTTTGACATGAAAATGCTCATTGATTCATAAAAAGCAATATACTTTTTTTAATATGTCAAATACAAGACTATTATAGATACCAGCATTGTGTTGAATACAAGACTCTCCTCGACCAGGATTGTGTTGAATTGTTCAAACACTTTGAAGCAGAACAAAAGTACCGGGTCCTAACATTTTTTCTAAGCTTTTAACTGAGCCCGTGCACTTTCTATTCCTGGTACCTATGCACCAGTGGAGAGAGTTTTCAATGCCATGAACAATTTATGGACCGAGAACAAGTCAAATTAGTTAAAACTAGAAACAAAGAAATGCATGCTGTTGCTAAAAAAGTACAGTAGACGCTCTTTTATCCGGCATGTTTGGGACCACGCCCATGCCGGTAAATCGATTTTTCCGGATAATAGAACTTTTTAGTTATTAATGGGAATACAGTAATCTGAGAGTCTGTCATCTCGCTACAGTAATGAGCTGTGGTCGCGTGCATTGGTTGACCTTGGCACTGCTCCGGAACACCTGCATTTGTGGACGGATAGACAGACGGGCGGACAGACAGCCGGGCGGAAGTTGGCGTCTAAAAATAGGTTGAATACAGTAGTGTACTGAGCAAAGTTTACGAACATCACTGAACGTTACTGCTTGAGACGTAAACAAACAACAGGTGACTAAGAAAAAGGCGGGAACAGTCCAGCGCAGTCCCAGTACGAAACGGAAACGACCGAAAATACCTGGAAAAACTCGAGTCGCCTGGTGCCGGTTAATAGAATGTGCCGGTTCATAGAATGCCGGATAAAAGAGCGTCTACTGTAATGTTAATTTAAGCTCAGTTCAGTTTTAATTAAGATTCAAGAAATAACCATTGACTACTTTTCACGGAATGGTTTTGTGACAGCTGTTTTGGCCCAAAATCTTTATCACAGAGTGGTTCCGTGATGATGTAATATATTTTTTTTAATGTTTGAATTTTTTTATTTTTTGCATTTTATTTTATTTCATTAGCAAATTTCCCCTATTGGGAAGAAGCTATTACCGTGGTCGGCATGGTAAGACCTAGGCCCGGGACCATGATAACTTTTTGTTTTGAGGCCCCCAGACCCAAAAACACCATTCGTTCGAAACTGTATATATATTGACTCATGAGAGGTTTCATGTTGATATTTACATGAAACCCCATATTTGTTGTTCCTTGTTGCAGCAAACCTGCATACTCATTCCTAATGTTATTCTTATGGAGAATAATTCAAATTTGATATATGTGTGTCCGTGGATGCGATAACTCTCGTAAAAATGGTCCGATTTTGATGAAATTTGGTACAAACGTGTAAAGCATCACATTTATTAAAGTTCGAAAAGCAGACAGATCGACCCATCCAAAGTGGTATTTTTTGGGGTTTTTTGAAGTTTTTATATGTAATATTAAAAAAAGTAAAATTTTAGTTTTCACCATTGGATTCAGCTTAAAAAACACACAATTTGGTGTTTTGATCATTTCTCTACGTTAATTGGTTACAGAGATATTGAAAGTGCTAAACACAGAACGTTGTCCAATGCTATTCTTAAGGAGAATAAGAAAAAAATTATAGCTCGCTTATTTATGAACGTTCACTAACAAAACTTGGTATACGGCTTCATCTGGTTGTGGTCTACTGTTATTTGCACAAAAAACACAATTTTTACCGATAATTCCCGTAGCAGCAAACCTGCGTCCTCAGCCCCCATATTATTCTTATGGAGAATAAGTAAAATGTAATGTATCCCTTAATTATGAAAATAAATTAATACAATTTGGTATGTTGGTTCACATAGTTGAGTTCTATTGATATTTGCATAAAAACAAATTTTTTGTGTTCCTTGTTGCAGCAAACCTGTGTAGTCATCCACCATGTTATTCTAATGGAGAACAATCAAAATGGTATATATCGCTTATTTATGAATTTATATTGATGAAACTTGGTATGTGGCTTCACCTAGTTGAGTAATATTGATATTTACATGAAACCCCATATTTGTTGTTCCTTGTTGCAGCAAACCTGCGTACTCATTCCTAATGTTATTCTTATGGAGAATAATTCAAATTTGATATATCGCTTATTTGTGAATATATTTTTATGAATCTTGGTATGCGGCTTTATGTGGTATTGACATATATTTTGCATTGGAAATTCGCTGAGTACGCAGGTTTGCTGCAATGGGGGTATTTTTTAACTCGTATTTATTTTAGGCTTATACCCATGAACGATTTTGTAGGTAAAATATTTGCATTGGGTTAAATTTTCTAGCAAACAGGTAAACATCCAAATTATTTAAAAAAATTTGTTTTAGTAAAAAGAACCATAGACAATTTTTTTTAGATAAAGTGAAAAACTAAAAAGTTTGATGTAAGGAAATAGTTTTTTCACTTCACTATACAACTGATTAGACATTTATTTTTATTTTTACTTTCTCCCCCTATACATAGTATATGGAGAAAGTATTGTTTTCGTAAAAATTTTCAAATTTGAGTTGTTAGTGGAAATATTCGTTTTGGTGCTCCCTGAACCCAAAAAAGTGGTTTTTACGTGATGTCTGTCTGTGTGTGTGTGTGTGTGTGTGTGTCCGTGTATGTGTGTGTCTGTGTGGATGTTTACAGAGCTCTAAGCCCTAACCTATGGGCCGATTTTTATGAAATTTGGTATGTAGGTACTAATCCACGATATCTCCAGGCGTTTTTTTCATTTTTTTGGATTTTTGATTTTTAAGGGTAATTATTCCCCAAAAACCGCCAAAAAACATGAAAAATCCAAATTTCTCAAAAACGGCTCTAACGATTTTGATTAAACTTTCGTGGTTTGTAGAACTTTAGGCTTGCAACAAAATGACACCACCCGCATTTCTTGAAAAATTCGGGTTCAGAAATTACAGGACTTAAAACATCCAAAATTCAATTTTTTGGATTTTTATAAAAAATCATAAATGTTAAAAAAGATTACTATTCACCATTCAAAAGAGCTCAAAAAACTAAATAAATTAGTATTTTAAATTACTATTCTACGATTGCTAGTTACGGAGAAAATTGAAATTTTCATTTAGCGGTCAACACAGTATGTTGTCCAATTTTATTCTTATGGGGAATACAAATATAACTATTTCTCTCTTATTTACTGATCAATTTCATTAAAATTTGATATGCAGGTCAAGTTAGCATTGACCAACAGATGATGTTCGAAATGTGTTGCTATTTGACCCTGGGGGGGCAAGGGGGCATTTCCCCTCTCAAAACCACTGTGTGTAGCAACGGACTCTATAGTGCCTCCCAAAAAGGGATTTGGGTGGATATTTCTGAAAACAACTATTTTAGACAATTTTCTGTACATTTATCTATACTTCATATTCTATATTTAGTAAATAACAAATATTTTTGTCATTAAAGTTTGGCTAAAAGGGAGAAAGTATGTGTCAGTTTCCTGATACCGTTTATTAATTTTTACTATACACTTACTTTCAACAAAATTTGAAATTGTCATTGTTATTTTTATACAAATAATAAAAATATGAATTTATTTTTTTATTTTCTATTATTATAATAAAAAAAATGTATCCAGCTTAAAGAAAAGAACCGATGTCCGCCCAATCAGTAGCAAAAGTAAATTTGTTACAGTTCATTCTCTAAACACTGCAAAATATTGGAATTTAATTGGGTTTCTGGGGCCATACAAGTCATTAAAAAATTAAGAATCCAATGGGTTAATGAAATCTATTCACTCCTCTGACAATTACCAGTAATTTTGGTCTGTATTTTCTTTTATTAGTTGAGTTTTACATATCATAGTGATGGTTCTGTATTGTATAATAATTTTATGAATATAATTACAAAACCTGATGTACAATACTAAGTATTATTTGGGCAAAAACTGCACAAAAGTCACAATTTCGTTCCCCGTATCTAATTTTCTAGAACCTTCCAGGAAGGGCCACCGGACCCCCCATTTTTGTAGGGGGGGGGGGATTCCGTACCCCCCACACAACACGGTATTTCCAGTTAATTAAACTTTGCCCCGCTTTGGCTTCTGTAGATCTGGTCACCTTAGGCATACCTTTGCAAACATGGAAAGGTAAAACGTGAGCACAATTTAAAATTTCGAAAACACATGTATAACGTCATGACTATAAGTTCGAAGACCCGAGGGATTGAGCAATTGGATGGGTGTTTAAAATAATTCCAAAATCTTCCTTTTTTATTTGTATTTTTACTCTAAAACTTTTAAAACACAATTTGTTAAAGTTATGAAAAATTTATTTGTTTGGCATATGACAAAATTTGAAAATACCCAAACTAAAAATGGATTTAATGGTCATGCTTGGAGCAATTGTCATAAATGGGGGGCATTTGTAGTCCAGAAAAAGAGCTGGGGAACAATTGATCCAGGCCATTTGTAATCCAGAAAAAGAGTTGGGGAACAATTGATCCAGGTCCCTGAAATAAAGTCTGCAGACGACAGCCCAAATTAATAAACTTTCTTATTTTAAATTGATGAAGACTCGTTCTACAGTGATCGTGATAAGGGCAAATGTTGCATGGGATATATTGAAGAAAATGCACACCCAGTAGAGATTTTTCCATTTGATGAGAGGTCTTTTCAGTAGGCCTATCTCTATAAAAGAAGGCGAGTCAGTAAAATAACACTTAAGAAGAATTATCAATATTTGTAGGAAATTGGTGCAGGTGGTTATGCATTTAATGCCGGGTTTCTACAGAATTTCAATTTCTATTTCCCTGGCCCTTTTGTAAAACTCTCCTGACCAACTTTCGAAATACGTCTTAGTATTTTCACTTTATAAACAAGCATGTGTGCACAATTATTATATTGATATTTATTATATTTAATACGTAAAACATTATTTAGTGAATTTCCTTTGGAAAGTGAACTATTAGCATGACCCGCACGGTGAAACTTAAGCCCGGAACCACCATAGAAGTTCCTAACGTGACCCCCTGAACACGTTTTGGGGGGTCGTTCAAAATTTTATATATATATATATATATATATATATATATATATATATATATATATGTATGTGTTTGGACTCTAGCGGTCACATTTTTAGTCCGATTTACTTCAAATTTGGTAGGGACAATCATTTCTGTAATCAGTTGGACAAGTTCGTTGGGCAAAACAATCGGAAAACTCTAAACCCCTTTTTAGGGGATTAATATTTCAAAATTTGAGTTTTTGGGCTCAAAAAGGGTCAGAAATGCCCTATATGTAAAATTAATGCATGTAAAAATATGGGAATTAGTGAGGCAAAAGTTTTAAGCCCTCTCTCGTTATTCTAGCATACATATTTACCGAGTTATTAAAGAAAATGTGTATCGACTAAACACAGTATGTTGTCTTATAGGGGTTTTACACTAGAAAAGCCTGTTATTCCTTTGTTATAGTACTTTTATCATCCCCAGCAACCTCACGCCTACTTTCAAGCCTGTCTGGACCTTCTCCTAACATTATAATACACAAAACTGTATTCCCAGCTTTGCAGGTAAATGAAACCAGGAGCATCAGAACAGCCAAAAAATCACAGTTTTCAGATTTCAATAACAATTGGAATAAATTAATGTTTTACACTGATTTGGAGTTTTAAAAGTTGTTAAGTGGAAATTCACTTCTCTCACGTCAGCGTGCTGCGTGCGAACTCGTTTTCTATATCATGTATGGCATAAATTACTAACAAACAAAATGTAACGAATGTTATTTTACTAACAAACAAAATTAAATAAATTGATTTCAATAAAAACTCAATAGGCCTAATTGAGGATTACAAGATGTTAAGAATAAACTCCTGATGAATCCTTCGTCCATCAGCCAACCATTGGGCCATTGGGTTATTAGCCAACCCAGAAAAATACTGCTACAACCTGGAGCAAAGCATCCCCTCAGTTGTTAAATCATCGGGATCAGATGGAATAATACACGCACTGAATTGTCATGTAAATTTTATATGATGCCTCACTGGAAGTTATTCTTGTTGCGATAATTTCCCTTATAACCTATTTTGAGACTTAACAAAGATTACAAAATTAATTTTTTGAAGTAGCGTTAAGGTGGAATAGTAATCAATATTGTCCATAAGCTGCAAATTTATTTTCATATCTTTAGTACGAGGGTAAAGACATAACAGAATAATTTATCTCTGGGTTCCCTGACTTTCCCTGACCAAATTTTCATTCCCTTACTCTCCCTGACCATAACAACCCTGTAATGACAAGGAATTAGCTTTAGTATTGCTTATGGGATTATCCCAAGCTTTATGAACAGTTGGTTCCAAACCTTTTTAAAAAAAGTTGACATCAGTTTTAGGCTAAGCTGATGGTGGAAGAAAAGCGACAGTCCCGAAATTCAGAAGAAGTATACTCTGTGCATTAATTGTGAAAAATTACACTAAAACAAAAAACTTTCAAGGAAGGGTGTAGGCTACAAAATAAATATCTTGCAAACTACAAGGCATGTTTTTAAAGTACCATAAGTACCGGTTTTAAATTCCACCATTGCTAGGGTTACTATATGTCATCTTTTTGGATAGTTTTAAAACGTCCGGGCAGAAACGCACTAGTGTTGGACAGATTGATTATTCTTAGCGAACCGATTCATTTGAATCACTTGATTCAAAAGAATCAAAATTTGACCAATTCATTTTGTTAGTTTTTAATCATATATCTGTTCTCGCCGAATAATGCAAACGAATCGGTTGTTGTAGATTATTTGGCCCTCCTGTTATGTTACGACTCCAATATGCGATTTGCGAACCGATAGTCCAAGTGAATCAGTGAAACTATCTGTTAAATTTGACTATCGAACATCACAAATTATTATTGCGCAGCTGCAAACTCCAGACATTTCTCACGAATCAAAGAACCAATAAGCAAGTGTTTAGATGGATCAGCTGATACTCAAATGTAGCTGAGTGATTACATGACATCTTGAATCCAAATGAATCAGAAGATAGCATATTCTAAAGAAAGAGGTCAAAACAAAATAAATTTGCAAGGAATTGTGGGATCTCATAATACGTTTGCCGCGCAAGCGCAAACCAATGGCATTGTGTTTAGCGATCCTTCCTCTTGTGTGTCTCCCACCCCTTTTTTCCGCTTCATCCCCCCCAAACCATTTCTCAGCGTAAAAACGCAATTGAAACGCTAACGATGGCCTACACCGATTCGTGAACAACGTGCACAAAACCGAGCAAAAATGGCATATTTACCAGAGTTTATTCGCGCACAAATCGATTCTTTTAAAAGTTGAATCAAGATTCATTTGATTCACTCGATGATTTGTTTGATTTGAACGACTCATTCGCAAATCGCCCATCACTAAAACGCACTATTGTCCGGGTTTTTACAAGCAGCAAACTGAAATCGGGAATTAGTTTTTATCGCCTTGTAAATTTATATTTCTTCAAGTTTAGATATAAAATCATTAGTTTTTCGCCCAAAACTCATTACTTTTTATAAAAATGTAATTTTTAGTTCTTATTCAATGGAATCAGTTCGTATTCGTTGTTTACTTTATGATGTTGCGCTCAGGTTATTGTCGGTGACTATATGTCTAGGTGAGTCCTGAATGGGGTTATGTGGTTATGTAGTGAGAAGTTTGCCTTTCGTTATATAACGGTAGCCTAGTTTGAGTTTTCGCAAAATTATATTAATTAGTCGTAATGCTTTAAAAAATTTACTTTTTTAAATTGGCAGCTTAAAGCCCCCAAAGATAAATTTTGTTTGAAAAAATATCAAAAAACATGACTTTCAATATAAAACATCTAACTACCCGACTTTTGTTATTTAACTTGGGAGGGGGTTCATATTCTCACGAATAATTAATCTGCTTCTAAATGGATACGGTTGCCCTATTTTTCAACCCAGAGATTTGAATTTGATGGTAACCCTAACCATTGCAGCGCTGCGGTTGGCATTCCTGCATGCTACGCTGTGGAAGTTAATAGAATATAACTAAATAGAATCAATACAATACCAATAGATGCAGGTGCATCTTTTGGTATTGTATTGATTCTATTGCTTATTATGTACTTCGCTACTTTACTGATGAATTTCAACCGTTTCACACCGTTCATAGAAATTGAATCGCAGTGCGGCTTCACAGTTGGCGGGGTCGGAAGCGCCATTTTGGATATATATAGAAAAAAATTAATACCCGGTCGATTTTTGCCATAGTTGTGTCCCAGGCTTACTAATAGATGCACAGCGCATGATGCAGGAATGCCAAAAGTAGGGCTGCAACGGCGGAATTTAAAAACGGAAGCCTACTTACTTTAAAAACCTCGTATAAGAGGGTGACAAAATGTTTTTACTGTGGAGAAAGGGTAGACATTGCTATATTTTTGTCCCTAGCTACAGTAAGGATTAGAAACTCTTATCAATTTGTGATGGATGATGTTGATCACCATGCCTTCCCAAGCAAACAATCTAAGAATGGATACAGTGTACCTAATTGAAAAAGACAATGAAGAAGTATTAAGAGATGAAGAAAATGGAAAAGAATAAATGACAACAAATAAGAAAGAAGAATAAACATTTAAAGGAAAAAAGTATCTCAAAGAACAGTTAAGAGAGGAAGAGCACTTTCTGAGCTGTCCAAAGAAGAGAAATAAGAAAGCCTATAAGGAAGGAGCAGCTAAGACGTTTAGGGATGGTGAAGAAAAGCTAGTTAAAGAAGACCATTTAAATATCTTTTATATTTGTATTATTGCCATTATATGTACCTTTTGGAAGTACAATAATTACTTTTTTTTATTTGCATGCCAGCCTGTTTGTTTGTTTGAAGCGGCCTTTTTTTCAGCATGCATCAATTCAGGGGTTTTCTTAGGAATAGATTACAACAAAACCATTTTATTCAGCATTACCTCCTCTTTAATTTTAAGAAGCCTTCAGCGTAAAAAGCCCTATTTGAATCCTTAAGGTGAAAATGTGCCTTAAATGACAATGTCCCAGTAACATTGATATTTTACCATGTAAAAATGATTTTTTAACAAATAGAAAACCCATTGGGGCGTATCAACCAATCAATGAACAATATCAATGAACTTTTCCCATTGTAAAATATCAAAATTAAAATGTTTACTGTAGTTACCTTTTTAGGCTACAGGTGGAAACTCTGTAAAAAAATTTATGTTTATCCCATGAATAATAAAAATGAATATTTTATTGCCATCAACACGATGTTATAAACAACGTCAATTTATATAATTCTTCTAAAAATAATAGAATTACAATAGGCCCATTTATAAATGGAAGCTCTAAAAATTCATCAACATAATATTTGGGAGGTGTCACATCAAAAAACCTGAAATGTTACGCCATTTTTTTAACTTTTGCAGAATTTTATATAAAATGCTATAAAAAAATAAAATTTTGATATATCTGTAAACAAGTATACATTTTCTTAGAGGGCAGAAAATGGGCTATCTTTTAATATAAAATTTGTTGGCCTAAATGTATGGTATAACAGTCCGGTTTGGGTTCAAATCTAAACAACCCCAAAAAAAAAATTATTTTTTATGTTACGAGACCCATAGAATATATTTAGACAGCCATAATCTAAAATCCAAGATATACATTTTGTTCAAAATTTAATAAGGAAAAAGAAAATATACATATATATATATATATGTATATATTATATATGTATATGTATACATATATATATATATATATATATAATACACAACAACGTAACCTCACATTACAGCATTCCTATTGAAAACATAACCAAACAGCTGATTAAAAACGGCTGCAAAATTATTAGTTCGCAAAAGGGCGAACATTATTAGTTGTCATGAAGCCCAGATGTTGCCGATCACTTTGGTATAACGGATGGTTCGAAACGACCGATCGTCAACGAGATATACTCGCTAAACTGGATGTCTACAAAGTCGACTGAAATCAGTCGATTGACACTCGAGCGTCAAAAATAGTCGACTGAAATCAGTCGATTGACACTTAGAGGGTTAAAATAGGGTTGAAAGTAGCCATACAAACAGTCTTTTCTTAAATAAATTAAATGGAATATCAAGAGCAGATTGTGGTAATTTGTTACACAGTTTAATTCCTGTAATTACATGGCTAGACAGAGTTTTGGACATTCTTTGATAAGGTACCTACATCAATTTTCGACTGATTTTGTGTGGAGTAGGAGTGAGTGTTATTTCTTGAATTACAACTAGATTCAGATTTTTGAAGATGTATAAAATTAAATCAAAAATGGAAAACCTAAGTTGTAGACAGTCAGAATCTTCAGATCTTTAAACAGAGGTTTGCAATGAACTTTCCATGATTAGTTTGTGAGTAGGTCTACTTTAACAACTTTTTTATGAATCAAAAGGATATTGTGCATTTTGGATGAATTTTAATAAAAAATAAGCCCTCTGATAATTAATTGAAAAAAATGCATAGAAGTGATGACAGATTGTAATGGAACTACATTTAATAACCTCTTCAAAAAAAAAATACCCCCGTCGCAGCAAACCTACATACTCAGCGAATTTCCAATGAATTAAAACATAACACATTAAGCCACTTAACATGATTCATAAGAAATATATTCACAAACAAGCGATATTTAAAATATTAATTATTCTCCATAAGAATAACATTGGGGATGAGTACACAGGTTTGCTGCAACAAGGAACACAAAATAATGGGGTTTTATGCAAAATATCAAAGGAACTCAGCTAAGTGAAGTCACATACCAAGTTTCATCCATATACATTCATAAATAAGCGATATATAACAATTTAATTATTTTCCATAAGGGTAACATGGGGACCGAGTACCTAGGTTTGCTGCTACGGGAACCATAGGTGAAAAATTGTTTTTTTGTGCAAACAACAATAAACCACAACCAGATGAAGCTATATACCAAATTTT
The DNA here is from genome assembly GCA_963675035.1 of Allygus modestus. Taxonomy (NCBI): domain Eukaryota; kingdom Metazoa; phylum Arthropoda; class Insecta; order Hemiptera; family Cicadellidae; genus Allygus; species Allygus modestus. Next base: position 78,392,606 of record OY776114.1, on the reverse strand, counting down.
GTCGGTTTATGTTCATAAATAAGCGAGATATACAATTTTTCTTTTTCTCCATAAGAATAACATTAGACAACGTACTGTGTTTAGCACTTTCAATATCTCAGTCACCAATTGACGTAGAGCAATGATCAAGATACCAAATTGTTTGTTTTTTTATGCTGAATTCAATGGTGAAAATTAAAATTTGATTGTAATAAAAATTACGTGGAAACCCCGAAAAACCCATTTTTGGGGTACAAAACCCCCCCAATACCCCCCTTCGGATGGTGCGATTCGTCTGGTTTTCGAACTCGTTCAAATAAATGGTACTTTACACATTTGTACTAAATTTCATTAAGATCGGACGTTTTTTACGAGATTTATCGTGCTTACGGACACACATATATATATATATATATGTACATATATAAAAATTTGAAAGAATGGTGTTTTTGGCATCTGGGGACCTCAAAATGAAAAGTTACCATGGTCTCGGGCTTAAGCCTTACCATGAGACCTACGGTAATAGCTTCTTTCCTATAGGGGAAATTCGCTAAAAGCTAACAGGGAGATTCTGATTGTAACGAGATCCACTTGAGGGCCCCAGCTGAGAGTTGAATCAAGAGTTATCCACAAGTACTCCACAGTTAGGCTACTGTTTTTAGCGAATTTCCCCTATAAGGAAGAAGCTATAGGTGGCATAGTAAGACTTAAGCTGGAGACCATGATAACTTTTCGTTTTGAGGTCCCCAGATGCCAAAAACACTATTCGTTCAAATTTATATATATGTATATATATATATATATATATGTGTGTGTGTGTGTGTGTGTGTCTGTTACCGCGGTAACTTTTGAAAGAAACGCCCGATTTTGATGAAATTTGGCACAAATATATAGAGTAACATTTAAGACTTTAAGTTCAAAAACCATATCGATAAGACTATGGGCTTCATTCAACTAGTTTTGGTGTATTGATATCTGCACAAACACAAAAATTGTTTTTGTTGATTATTCCCGGTAACAGCAAACCTAGATACTCGGCCCCCATGTTATTCATATGGAGAATAAGTAAAGTTTCCAATGCAGTTTTCAGCGAATTTCCAATGCATATATATGTATCTTAATACACATAAAGCCATATACCAAGTATCATCAACATACATTCATTCATAAATAAACTATTAATGACATTTTAATTATTCTCTATAAGAATAACATGACGGCTGAGTATGCAGGTTTGCTGAAGCAAGGAACACAAAAAATGGGTTTTTATATAAATATCAATATAACTCAAATAGTTAAAGCCACATACCAAGTTTTATTAATTTATGTTCATAATTAAGGGAGATAACATGTTACTTATTCTCCACAAGAATAACATGGGAGCTGAGTACGCAGGTTTACTGCTACAGGAACTATCAGCTAAAAATTGTTGTTTGTGCAAATATCAATAGACCACAACGATATGAAGCAATATACCAAGTTTAATTGGATAAGTTGATAAACAAGCGAGATATACTATTTTTTCTTATTCTCCACAAGAATAGCATTGGACAACATACTGCCTTTAGCATTTTCAATATCTCTGTAACCAATTATCGTAGAGCAATGATCAAAACACCAAATTATGCGTCTTTTTAAGCTGATTCCAATGCAAATTACTAAAATTTGACTTTTTTCAAAAATTATATGTTAAAAACTCAAAAAACACATTTTTGGGGGACAAAACCCCCCTGGACACCCCTTCGAATAGGTCGATCTGTCTGGTTTTATGGGGGTTTTCAATTTTCTAAAAATCAATTTTTTTGAAATTTTCCCCCTAAAATTTTAAAAACACTCAATTTTGGTTATAGATATTTTACAGAACTTAACCCATTGGCTTACCTGAAATTTGCCACCTGACAAGCCGTTCAGTTTCCTAAGAAAAATTACATAAATGTAGACTTTTACTAAAACTGTCACTATAGCAACAATTATTGCTCAATTTACTTAATTTTTGCACTAACCTTTAGAGAAATAAATTATCTACAAGAAGAAGATACTTTTGACAGCATTTATGTATGGTAAATATTATATATATATCATATATATATATATATATATATAGTTTATAAAAAACATAAATTTTAAAAGGAGTTACATGTAAATAACAAAAAAAAATGTTTCAGCCCAACAACTATTATGTACTTGTGGGTTATTTATTTTTGTACGTGAAAATAAAAAATGTTAGTGATACATTTATATTTGACTTAGTTATAACATATTTTCCAAAATCATATTTTTCCTAAATTTGACTAAGTTTCCCCAAGGATGGGCATATGCATAAAAAATACATTCAAACAAAATATGAAAACAAGTTAAATCAACAAATAAACAAAAAAGAAAAAATTTTAAAATAATTTTTTTTTTTTTTTTTTTTATAAAAAGTGCTATCCCGAGTATACTCGGGGTTGCACGTCCGGGCTACTTTCGGCGGCCACGAGTATACTCGGGGTTGTGAGCCAATGGGTTAAATAATTTGGTATTTTGAATCATTAACCTAGGTTAAGTGGTTGTAGAGAAAAGTCAAAAAACGCATACATAAAATTTCCCATGTAATCTTATAGGAAAAAGTTTTTGGATTTTCCTCAGATAATTTTACTAAAAACTTTACATTTCTTTTTACAAATCAGTGTAGCTCTACGAAACAATCAATTTGGTGTTTTAATTTTGTTCTACATCCAACCGATGCAGAGATATTCAAAGTTCTAAACACAGTATGTTGTCCAATGTTATCCTTATGGAGGATAAATAATATTTGATATCTCGATTATTTATGAATCTATATTGATGAAACTTGGTATATGGCTTCAACTAGTTGTAGTATATTGAAATTTACGCAAAAAAATTGTTTTTGATGATTTTTCCCGGTAACAGCAAAACCTGCATACTCGGCCCCCATGTTATTTATATGGAGAATAAGTAAAGTTTTATATCTCCTTTAGTTGTGAACCTAAATTAATAATTACCCCGTAGCAGCAAAACTGCGTACTCAGCGAATTTACAATGTGTATAAATGTATCTTAATACACATAAAGCCATATACCAAGTTTCATCAACATACATTCATAAATAAACGATTAATGGCATTTTAATTATTTTCCATAGGAATAATATGGCGGCTGAAATGCAGGTTTGCTGAAGCAAGGAACACAAAAAATGGGTTTTTATACAAATATCAATAGACCACAACGATATGAAGCAATACACCAAGATAAGTTCATCAGGATAAGTTGATAAATAAGCGAGATATACAATTTCTTCATAAGAATAGCATTGGACAACGTACTGCGTTTAGCACTTTCAATATCTCTGTAACCAATTATCGTAGAGCAATTATCAAAACACCAAATTGTGCGTCTTTATATAAGCTGATTCCAATGCAAAAAACTAAAATAAGGCTTTTTCAAAAATTATATGTAAAAAACTCAAAAAACACATTTTTGGGGTACAAACCCCCCCCCCAAAATAATCCTTCGGATAGGTCGATCTGTCTGGTTTTCGAACTTAAAGTCATAAATGCTGCTTTTAACGTTTATACCAAATTTCGACAAAATCAGATAACTTTTACGAGAGTTATCGTGCTCACGGACACACATATATATACATACAGTTTTGAACGAATGATGTTTTTGGCATCTGGGGACCTCAAAACGAAAAGTTATCATGGTCCCGGACCTAGGTCTTACCATGCTGACTACATTAATAGCTTCTTCCCTATGGGGGAAATTCGCTAAAACTTAGTATATAGTTTCGCCTGGTTGAGTTATATTGATAATTACAAAAATAAAACTTTCTTATCTTCCTTGTTGCAGCAAACCTGTGTACTCAGCCCTAATGTTATTCTTATGGAGATTAAATAAAATGCTATAGGCCTATATCACTTATTTATGAATGTATTTTTGTGAATCTTGGCAAGTGTCTCTACATAGAGATACTATACATAGTACTACATAGTAGCAAGACACATATATATGCACTGGAAAATCGCTGAGTACGCAGGTTTGCTGCGATGGTGGTATTTTAAGTCTATCAGGAGGCAGTTTTTTGTTGTTTATTTTTAAGTTAAAGTGACTGATAGGGAATAAGCTATTACCGTACGTGGCATGGTAAGAGTTAAGCCCGTTAACTTTTTGTTTTGAGATCCCCAGATGCCAAAAACACTATTCATTCAAATTTGTATGTATATATATGTGTGTCCGTTAACACGATAACTTGAGTGAAAAATGTCTGATTTTGATGAAATTTGGCTCAAATTTGTTGTAAAGTGAAATTCATGACTAAGTTTGAATACCAGAAAAATCTGACCATGGGAAGGGGGTTTAATGGGGATTTACAATTTTCCAAAAATCAGTTTTTTGCATTTTTCACCCTCAAATTTTAAAAACACTTAATTTTGGTTTCAATTATTTTAGAGCTTAAAAAACAAATAATGTAGTAAGTAGCCTATTTGAATCATTAACCTAGGTTGAGTGGTTGCGGAGAAAATCCAAAAAACATGCTTATAAAATCTCCCATGTTAATCTTAAAGGAAAAAGGTTTTTAGCTTTTCCTCAGTTCATTTAATGTAAACCTCACATCTGCTTTTACCAATCAGTTTAGCTCTACATAACAATAATTTAGTTTTTAAATTGTGATTCTACGTCCAACCGTTGCAGAGATATACAAAGTACTAAACACAGTACGTTGTCCAATTTTATCCTTTTGTAGAATAATTAAAATTTGATATATTGATTATTTATATGAATATATGTTGATGAAATTTGGCATATGGCTTCACCTAGTACTGGTACAAGTAAAGTTGGACCAAAAATATTGTTTCCCTAAAGCAGCAAACCTGCATACTCAGCCCCATGTTATTCTAATGGAGAATAAGTACAATGTAATGTCTCACTGAATTATGAACATAAATGAATAAAACTTGGTAGGTATGCAGCTTCGACTGGTTAAATTATATTAATAATTGCATAAAAACACATATTTTGTGTTCCTTGTTGCAGAAAACCTGTGTAATCAGCTTTCAATGATATTCTCATGGAGAATAAATAAAATGTTGTATGTATATCACTTATTTATTCGTGTATTTTCATTTAAACTTGGTGAGTGGCTTTATGTGGTAGTGAGAAACATATATATGCATTGGATATTCGCTGAGTACGCAGGTTTGCTGCTACGGGGGTATTGTATTGTTTCCCATCATCTTTGATAAGTTATTGTTCCCATCTCCCATCAGAGAAGATATCATGCTTCGAACTTAGCAAAAATTACAAGTTTTAAATTTTGAAAATAATTATAAAAATTAAAGGACACATTTATCAGCATTAGCCTGTAACTCTAGCTAGCCTATTGTGAATATGGTAGTATATACATTTAACTGTAATTACATAACTAAACGTGATAAACTAGATAGCCTATCCCTTGATCATAAACTTAAGTTCCAAAAAGTAGCATTTAACTGTAATTACATAACTAAACGTGATAAACTAGATAGCCTATCCCTTGATCATAAACTTAAGTTCCAAAAAGTAGCATTTATTAAATTTTGTTGTCAAACTTTAAGAAATATTTTCACCTAGGCCTATAAGCAAAAAAATAGGCCTAAGGCTTTTAATTCTGGAACACATAAATAAAGAGGAGGAAATGCTGAATAATATGGTTTTTGTTGCAGTGTTCCAGCATAATCCATTCCTAAGAAAAATAAGTGTGTTAATGTCTGAAAACTCCTAAATTGGTGCATGCTGCAAAACAAATGAGCTGGAATAAAAATGTAATAAAATCATTTGTGTAGGTACTTCAAATGCGCTAAGCTTAGGCAATCCTAATAGTCTATATAAAAATATAACAAATATTTAAAATGGTCAAAAATCAAAAATATTTTTACTGGATCATATTAATTGACCCAAGAGCTGATTCATGCTGGAGAGAAAGCCTTGATGGCCCAGCAGCTTAAGCGCTTGACTAAACAGCGGAGCGATTATGGCATTGGGGAATCTTTTGGATTTCAGAATCATGGAGAACAAGAATCTTGTGATCCTAAAAATTACTACAAAATTATGGAGGGCACCCTGATACTACACAATGACTATGACTTCATATCAGCATGAAGGTGTCTTATTAAAAATGTGGGCCTATTACCTATTTATAGTTTGCTGACATAGGCACTGTTTCATTGATGGTTTATTCAAACACATGATTTTATAGTTAAGTAGTATAGCCTAGGCTTGGAGAGTTTATGGAAAAAGTTTGGTTAGTATTTTTGTATTTTTAATTATTTTAAACATGAAATAGGCTAAAATGTGTTTGATACAAATATTTATTGCTTTCTGGTTATCTAAATGTAACCCCTTGGATGTAAACCACAAATGCTGCCAAAATAACATCAGAACACATGTTGCAACGAGTTATTAGAAACACTCCCTGCGTAAACGGTTTCACCCCTCATTTTGCATCATGTTTGTCTAGTGGAAAAGGGTTGGAAAAATCACTAAGCCTGTATCTTTGCACAAGACATACGGTAAATGAAAATGTACCCTCAGGACTGCAATAAAATCATTCATACAGATCTGTGAATATTACCTGGAAAAAGTTGGTCTTGGTTCTCTTGAATTGAGTAGGTACAAATTTATCAATTCGGGTACACATTACAGTAGAGCCTGCAAAAACCGACTCCCTTTATGCCTTAAAATATATAAAATAACAATAAGTTAACTTACTGTGATAGTTATATTTAGGCCTTAAAATTTCTATTGAGAAATCGTCTTCCACTTGAAATTACTCTTATGCTTATCTGTTATTCTTCTTCCTGCGGTGTTTGCTTTTCGATCCACTAGAGGGTTCACCAACAACAATATGTCCTTCAGCAATTTCATCCTTTTGCTCACTGGCCATTACTTGTTTTTCAGCCTCGAAGTAGAACATAATATCACGAAGTTGTTCTTTCAATTCTGAAATTTCTTTATCCTTTTCTGATTTAAAAGAGTTAAATTTTTCTTCCAGTTCTGAATACTTTTTTTGCCAAGCAGATTGATTGTCCTGCATGGCTTTGCTCATTTGACGTTCTTCAGTTAGTTCATTTTGAGTCTGGTTTAATCTTGTTGTGAGTTGCTGGATTTTTTTCTCAGAACTTACTTTTTCCTTTTTTAATAAAGCTACTTTCTCTTGTAACTTTTTGTTCTCTTCAGTCTGTTTGCTGAGTTCTTCTTTAATTTTTACTGTGTTTTCAAGACTTTGTTGTTCAAATCTTGCTATTAGATCTTCAAAATACAATCTCTGTGAATCCAACTGTGAAGTAAGCGTGTAGGTAAATTCTAATTGCATAGAATCCAATTTCTCAGTAGTTTCTTCTTTTCCAGGTACATTTCCTTCTACGAGCTTTCCATCAGCTTTATTTTGTAACAACCGATGAACAAAATTATCACCTACATAATCCCAAACTCGATTATTCTCCAGCTGCATCGAGTAACAGTGTTGGGTATCTAAATAATGCTTGAATGCATGGCCATGTACATATCGTCCACAGCCAACATGTCCACATATCAAGCAGATCCAGAGTGAATCTGCAGAATTGCATTCAAAGCAACGATTATCTGCCACTAATTCAGGTGTTTGCACATAACGACAAACTGGACAAGTAGTATCACCCCACTTTGAAAGGCAGCTGCCATGAAATGAGTGGTTACATAGAATTGTCAAGATGCCGTCAACAGATTCATCCATTCTTTCCAAGCAAACTGGGCACGTTGGCAATTCTGTATGGAGTGGGGGAGGGATCTGAGCTTCTCCCTCGGTCACTGATTCTACATGAGATACAAACACAAGGTTGCAACAGGAGGTTGGTTCAAGAGAATTGAAAGGTATCCCGTTAAAAGACATGTAGAAATTAATTGAAGACTGTTCTGAACGAAAAGTTAACAGAACCATATACTGATTTGGAGAACCATCACGGATTATACGAATATTTTTTATGTCCCCTTGACAAGCAGCTAAAAATGAAAGCAAATCATGACAAGTCATTGAAGCAGGAACAGCCAAAATGCAGACTGTTTGGCTGGAGGCAGCCTTGTCAACTGTTGTTAGTTCATTTTCTTTGTACAAGTGCAATATACCTTTGGTTATTTCAACAAAGGGATTGCCTGACACAAAATTTACAAGGTCACAATCTTCCTTTGAAGAGGATTGATCAGGTTCTTGAGATTTTCTATCTCCTTTGGAATAAGAACTAGAGACAAGAGGTTTTGGAACAGAATTATCTGTTTGATGTGAATAAGTTTCCACAGTATATTCACAAACCTCCCTCCTAGCCCGTGGCTTTGACTTGCTGCCTTGGTTGGAAGCCATAGTACAGTCACTAGCACTTGAACCTAAATCTTCATCTAATGAATTGCATAATTCAAATCTTATCATACAAACTGACACAGATACTGACATTAGTTGAACAGAAGGTAAGATTGCTAATCGCAAGTATTACTCCACTAACAACTATTATCATAGAATGAGACCAAGTTCAAATTATTCATGTAAAACTTCCTTCTAAAAAACGTAGATCTAGCAAATTATTCATGTAAAACTTCCTTCTAAAAAACGTAGATCTAGCAAATTATTCATGTAAAACTTCCTTCTAAAAAACGTAGATCTAGCTAAGGCGTAATGCACAAATCAAACAAAAATTGCCAATATTACGTTCACAACGAGTAGCACCATCACCACAACATTAAAATCACTTTCTAATTACGTCAACAAGAATTTACTTTCTGATTTATCAATCAAAATTAAGTAGGCATATTACTGAATTTAAATAAACTATTGGGAACAAAGAAAGACACTTATAACAAAGAATAAATATAATCCAAACCCAAGTTACATCTGCTAGCTTGAAATAAAAACAAAAACAGCAGAATTTTGACATATTTTAGTCAGCTGATTACCTGGAAAGTTTTACAAAGAGGAATACATAGAATATACATTCTGTTCTAAGCTCAATCTACTACAAAATGATCATAGACTAATTACAGTTCTCTAAGAATCGTTTATCTTGTATAAGTAAGAGCGTACTATCTATAGAGTACGTAATAGCCATTGACCTAAAAGGTAATACCATGAATACTAGAAAACAAAAACGGTAAGGGCCATAAACATAAACAAATGACGTCAGTGGATCGAATGTAAACATGTTTGTTTTATTTACACGTAGATCTGTCAAAATGACGTGAGGCAAATGAATAACATACATAAATAATTGAAATAATGGTGTTTTCTGAACCTGAGAGCATCAACACGAATAGTAGTCTTGAGATAAGGCCTGCCGCCTTTTCATAAACTCGCTGACTCACGACTCATGGACACGGCCAATATTTCCTGTAGGAGGTAATGACCACTGAGCTATATGTTATATCTGGAGTCACTACTTTCTGACTAAATATTTTCCAAAATCGTGCCGTCAACACAGACATTTTGCTCTATTGTGTTGTCACTTTGACGTTAACTGGACCAATCAGAATGCATTGGGTGGACGATGTCAAAATTTCAACCAATAGGAATTAAAATAACTATACCTCCAAAATGTAAAAAACACATCTGGCCAACATAACGACCAAATACCCCCCGTCGCAGCAAACCTGCGTACTCAGCGAATTTCCAATGCATTGATATGTTTCTCACTAGTACATAAAGCCACTCACCAATTTTGACAAAAATACATTCATAAATTAGTGATTTATTACATTTTATTTATTCCCCATAAGAATAACATTAGGACTGAGTACGCAGGTTTGCTGCAACGAGGAAGATAAGAAATGAGTTTTTATGCAATTATCAATATAACTGAACCAGGTGAAGCTACTTACCATGTTTTATTAATTTATGTTCATAATTAAGGGAGATATAAAACTTTACTTATTCTCCATAAGAAATAACATTAGGGCTGAGTATGCAGATTAGCTGCTACGGGGACAATCAACAAAACATTTATTTTTTGTGCAATTATCAATATACCAGTACAACATGAAGCCACATACCAAATTTTATCAATATACACTCATAAATAATCAAGATATCAAATTTTATTTATTCTCCATAAGGATAACATTGGACAACGTACTGTGTTTAGCACTTTGAATATCTCTGCAACGGTTTGACGTAGAATCACAATTTAAACACCAAAATGATTGTTTTGTGGAGCTGAAGTGATTGGTAAAAGAAAATGTGAAGTTTAAAGTAAAATTAACTGAGGAAAAGCCAAAAACTGTTTTCCCATAAGATTAACATGGGAGATTTTATGAGCATGTTTTTTGGATTTTTTCCGCAACCACTTAACCTAGGTTAATAATTCAAAATACCATATTATTTGTTTTTTTAAGCTCTATAACATAATCTAAACCAAAATTAAGTGTTTTAAAAATGTTAGGGTAAAAAATGCAAAAAACTGATTTTTGGAAAATTTAAAACCCCCATAAACCCCCCTTCCCATGGTCCGATTTTTCTGGTTTTCGAACTTAAAGTCATAAATGTCAGTTTACACATTTGAGCCAAATTTCATCGAAATCGGACGTTTTTTACTCAAGTTATCGCATTCACGGACACGTATATAGATATATATATATATATATATATATATATATATATATATATATAAATTTGAACGAATAGTGTTTTGGACATCTGGGGACATCAAAACAAAAAGTTATCATGGTCTCGGGCTTAAGTCTTACCATGAGACCTACAGTAATAGCTTCTTCCCTATAGGGGAAATTCGCTAATCCCTATAGGGGAAATTCGCTAAAACACAGCGGCACGCTTTTTCACCACGGAGTGGTAACTCCAGATATAGCACAGAGCTCAGTGGTAATAACGCGGCTAGCTGCCTTTGAATCTCGGTGAGAACAAAAATTCTCTTTGAAGCTTCAGAGGGCTTCCGCAGATTCATGGTTGAATTATACTAACAATAAACTTGTATTTGTTCATACACGTTAATATTTCACAAAAATAACGCAGTAAGAATACTCAAATCACGAGAAAATCCTAAATTTTAATGCCATATTTTGTTATTTTTGGTGAAATATTAACATCTGAGTTAGCACCAAGATTTCTCAAGTAAGGGTAAGATGTATTTGGAGTTTTACCATTTTTAGAACTATATTTTTATATTTAAATGATCTCATGTTGCATTGAAATTTAATGTGTTTTAGCTGTACCAAATACAATGTTCTTCCTGTTTTTAAACTTCAGTGTATTATACAAAACCTTAAAGTTTATGCTGAAAATAGAAAGATTTTGGTAAAGGAATTCCACACTATAAAATTATAATCTTCAATAAAAAGCCATAATATATTAGTTAAAAATCAATTTAAAATTATAACACACGCACCAATTTATTTTTTAAATTTGTATATTTTTTGAGGCCTTTCGCCAGCAACTGTATGCGAGTTCGTCTGACTAGAAAGGCCTCACAAAATATAAAACTTTTAGAATATATTTTGGTGAGTGTTATAATTATAAATCTATATATTTAATTTCTTAAGCGAAGCGGTCCCCACGAAGTATCTCAAGCTAGAAAGAAGTTAAGTTAGGTTAAGACGATTCATTTTAAAGCTTGAGGGCAAAGGACGGTGGGAAAAATATCAGAAATGTCAAAAATTACGTGGGCTACGCCCCGCTGGACTTCAAAGATCTAATTATTTTCTTATGGAAATATTACTCTTTAGTATTTTATAAACATAACAATGCAATTGTTTACTTGGGCCTCAATCTTAGTAGCCTAATGAAAGCGTTCTATTAGGTTCAAAAACATTAGAAATAAGTGGGCCTAAAACTATCAATTTGTTAATTTGTTTGTTGTTGATAATGGTTCTAAAATGTTCAAGACAAGCCTTTCGAGAATTTTCAAAGGCCTATAGATATTGTAATCCCTAGAGTTGACCTAAAATAAATATCGGTATTATTAGTAAAATAGAGCTTAATGACACCGGTTATAACCACTTACGGCTGCGTGTTAAGCCCGGCCGTGTTATGAGCGGCCAGCCGAAAATCGTGTTTAGCGCGGACGGTCGCCTCAGAAATTCCCACGCCCCGGTCGGTGGGTAATTTGTCTCCTACCTGGACAAGTAATCGCCCCCTTTAGCTCCCTGTCGGTGTACCGCAGTCGCGGCAGCAGAACCGGTAATACTATTTGTCCTTGCAGATATTATGGAGATTTGAGTTTACGATTTCTCACCTCCGATACGGCTGGTTCAATTTTAACCAGAGAACTATCAAATAAAAGTAAATATCTTCAAATGTTATATTACGGAGTTTTGACTATTTTACATAAATTGTTATAATTTGTTTAACGAACAAATTGTAATATGCCAGTGTTTTTTTTGTACAATGTTTCAGTGAATCTCAACTTCAGACAATTATAATAATATATCTATTAAACGTGTTAGGTTAAAATTTTAATGGCGTATATAAGAGTTATTTAAAAACATTTTTGGCAAGTTTTATAATTTTACCATTATTATTTTCTATTTTCTTGAAAATTGTGTAAATCTTTGTTAACTTTGTTATCTTGCGCTTAAACCTCCCTTTTTAAAACAATGTTTAGACTATTAAATTAATTAATTATATGAAAGAAAATAAATGGTGTCTAAAGAATATAATGTAACAGTGATTTGTAATGAGTTTATATTTGTTAAACGTTTTTATTTCTGCCTGAGGGAGCTGGTGAGCGGGAAACACTGCGGAAGGTTCAGTTGCTCTCTCTCTCTCTCTCTCTCTCCCCCCTCTCTCTCTCCCTCTCTCTCCCTCCCCCTCTCTCTCTCCCCCTCTCACTCCCCCCTCTCGCCCTCTCCCTACCTCTCTCTCTCTCTCTCTCCCTCTGTCTCTCCCCCCTCTCCCTCTCTCCCCCTCTCCTCTCACTCTCTCTCTCTCCCCCTCCCCCCCTCTCGCTCTCCCTCTCTCGTAATGCGTTGAAACATCTGATGTCGTGTGGCCGGCGAAAGCGCCAGAGATCCCCAAATGTTCCCAGTGAATAAGGTGACGGGAATATTCCCCGAGCGTCGGGTAAAACAAGGCCAAGAAAGGGAGGCGGCCGTCCAATTACCCTCTCAAACCGGTTCTGTCCGCGCTTAACACTGGCCGCGATTTACACGGCCGGGCTTAACACGGCACCTTCCTTACACGCACAGCGTTTGGGAGCACACGTCGAATTTAAAACCGGTGCATTAGTTCCTTAATATGCTAAAAAATGGTATTTAATGTGAATGTAAATAATTTTTTTTAAACTGAGCCTTTATAGCCATTATAGTAATCATTTATACCATTACGTACCTGGGGGCCGAGCTTTGCTCGGGTTGAAGACCAGTCAGTTTGTTTAGATGACTTGGAGCATATTTCACCACTTCCCCCTACTGATAATCAGATTTGTATAGCTCATTTGACTCTTTTCTGCATTTTTAAGGTCACTCAGTTTGTTATTAATAGCTCAATATTCCTTTGATTTATTTTACTACTCTATATATGTAATCTTCACTCAAATCTTTTAATCTCTGCTCTCAGGAAACCACATGTTAATAATCATAAAAAATTTGCACATACATTTTGGAACAAATGTGGTCGATATGTGATAATTCCAAGTCAACCTACTATCAAGGAGTGTTCCGAGGAACTTAATACATTCGACTTCATTATTATTATCTTACAGTTCATATTATTATTTTTCCTTATTGTATTTTCAGACTTAGCCAATGCATTATTGTAATGTAAACTTACTGGTCGTCAGGAGATAATTTACATTTTTTTGCCGCAATGCTATAGATCCGGTTGGAGACTACCCTTCCCTTTAACGCCCTCAAACAACAACCCTGTCGCTATTCAACTATGACAACTATAACAACAACTATGAGTCACTATTCTGGGAAAGATCGCACAGAGAGAGAGAGAAAGAGAGAGAGAGAGAGCGCGAGAGAGAGAGGGGGAGGGAGGGAGAGAGAGAGAGAGAACCTCCCGCATCGTTTCCTGCTCACCAGCACCCTCGGACGTGAATAAAAACGTTTAAAAAATATAAACTCATTACAAATCACTATTACATTATATTCTTTAGACACCATGTTTTTCGTTCATGCAATTAATCGTAATTGTTACCTTTCTCTCGTATTTGAATTCTGTGAAAAAATTACTGTGCATGAAAGGTCTTGGTTTGTAGTAACATATACTGGTCTCCAATTCAGGTGCTCACTTGGAGTTAGCGAGTTATTGATAGTTACATGTTTCTCAAAGTGAGCCCCCAAATGGAAGATATGTATATGTTACTAGCAACTAAGACCGATTATGAGATGTGACACAAAAAATGTGTCTCATCACCTAATTTATGCAGACCAAAAAATACCTGACCATCAAGACTGGAGGTCGCAGCGTTCCTGATCGCTCGGCTAGAGTTTTCACTCCAGAAAAAACCTGTCGTCATCAGGCGACCAAGAGAGGCACTGATTGCCCCAAAAAAATTTATGCACGTGCTACACCAACAATTTCAACACTTCAACCACTGTGTCGATGCTAACGGAGCGAGAGAACTGACGGGTGGCGGATTTCAAAGATGCGTGTAACGTAATTCTAGATTAAGGGAGAAAAAAGAATGAGTCAAGGATAAATTTTAGACGCATAACAGATGTTTCTGGATGACAGAAGAACAAACAATGACTGTCCAAGACATCTGATTGGTCAGGAACGAAGACAACAATGACTCATGAAATGACGCAACATATGCAAGCGACGTCTCTGGAAAGTAAACATTACTACAGCCATAGACTAACTACTGTAGTTAGTCTATGCTACAACAATCCAGAGAGTGACATTATCAATGGGTTGCGCAACTTCGGAAAATGTCATTCAACTGTCAGACGCCAGTAGCGCCACTACAGCTAGCAGAGGCAAATTGTCGTACAACTAATCACGGCTGCCAACGTCAGAAAAATAAATTTCCCAAATTAAGATCGTTTTCCCCACCCAAAACCCCGAATTCCCACCGTGTCCCCTAGATTGAAAAGGGGTTAGGAGATAGGGCATTCCTCCTAGTTTCACTGGAAATTAAAATTGCAAGGAAAATTAAATACGAGAGAAAAGTAACAATTACCCAATTAATTAATAGTCTAAACATTGCTTTGTACGGGAAGTTTAAGCACAAGATAACAAAGTTAACAAAGGTTTACACAATTTACAAGAATATATAAAATAATAATGATAAAACCATAAAACTTGACAAAAATGTTTGTCCATAACCCTTGTATATGCCAATACAATTTTAAGTTGATGCGTGTAATAGATATTTTGTAATAATTGTCTGAAGCTGAGATTCACTGAAACATTTTAAAAAACGCTGAAATATTACAATTTGTTCGTTATACATAAATGATAACAAGTTATGTAAAATAGTCGAAACTCCGTAATATAACATTTTAATATTTTCTTTTATTTGTTAGGTCTCTGGTTAAAATTGAACCAGCCGTTTCGGAGGTGAGAACTCGTAAACTCAAGTCTCCATAATTTCTGCGCGGACAAATAGTATTACTTCCGGTTCTGCTGCCGCGACCGCGGTACTCCAACAGGGAGCTAAAGGGGGCGATTACTTGTCCAGGCAGGAGACAAATTACCCGCCGACCGGGGCGCGGGAATTTCTGAGGCGACCGTCCGCACTAAACACGATTTTCGGCTGTCCGCTCATAACACGAACACGGCCGGGCTTGACACGGAGCCTTTTTTATAACAACGGACTATTGTCAATGCCACTTGTATAGTTACATGACAAAGGGGGAGTGCGAAAAGCATTTACACCTTCCAAGAAAGAAAAGGCTACTATTATTCAAACAGGTAATATTTAACATTTATCATGATGTATTAAAAATAATCCGTGAGAAAGTGTGGAAATTACATGTTTATATTATAAGAGGAAGTGCGGGATAAAGTGGGATTTTTTTATGAGTACGTGGGATATTCTTTTCTGGTCGCTGGAAACACTGGAGAAAGAGTATTAAGAATAAGCAAGCTATCCTCCATGTTTGTAATTACCAATTAGGCATTGTGCGTTATTTGGTTAGTAATTTTGTAACGTTGTGTGATCGTAATATCGTCGACCTTTCTTGTTTTTATAGTCTTAACAGATTCAACATCATGAAATTAGTCAAGTAAGTAATAATAATTAAAAAACATCTTGGCTATGTTTTTAAGTGCAAGTTGTAAAGTTAAGTTTAAACTTACACTTTGCCGGCAACAACTAGCCTAGTCCTAGGCCCTTTATAAAAGAATTTCCCAATGTAGTCGAAAGCTTGGGCAACTTATTTGTAAAGCTCCTACATCATGAAAGTAAGCCACATTGACCTTTAGATGCCAATATCATAATTATAACTCCATAACCTCTCAACTATAAACAATCCTTCCCACTCATTTAAGGTATGGACCATCATTGCTTGGAGACAGTGTTAACACATTGGGTGCGGTGGGATCCATATGGATACCACGAGTCATCACTTAGAGGCGACGGTATCCATATGGATACCTGAATCGGTCTAAACTTTGATATTTTCCTGTGGCTCAGCCATTCGATATTTCGAACTAATACTTTGTAGCCACCTGAGTTGATACAGTTTAATGAACACGGCGACCTTGGTTTCTATTATTGTCGCGTTATCAGTAGCAGGGGCGGGGGGGGCGTGTATGCCACGTGCGTTTTTTTTTTTTTTTTTTTTTTTAATGGAGACTAGTCAATTTTTGTGGGACAATCAGAGATATATGTGGAAATAAGATGGCAGTTCGTCGACCCGACACAGCGCGCGCGGCCGGCATCTCTACCTGGTGGCGATGGTTACCATATGGATACCCCGGCCAGCATCCCTACCTGGTGGCGATGGGTACCATATGGGTACCTAACTTTAAAGCCATTATTTCAAGGTAATTGCTGTTGTGATCACATTTATAACTATTATTATGTATTTCTACCATCAAAATGTAAGTTTTTATCAAAAAATTTCAGATTTCGGGTGAATATTTAAATTATACCACCCCACCCAATGTGTTAAGATAGCTGCCAGCACCTCACCTCTCATCCACTCTGTTTAACACCTTCACTGCGGGTGGCCCACCGGTGACATACAGAATTCGCCGCCAAATTGCAGGTGACCCACCGGTGACATATTGCGCCATTTCGTGTCTCTGTACTCAGTGTGGTTCAGCTACTCGGGCGGGAAGGTTGAACTGCTACAGCATTGTTCCATAGAGTGTGCGTCATAGTAAGGTACCATTGGTTCGAGAATTGCTCGTTCGCGGTGGGGGCGGGACGACCGTGGGAGGGGGGGGGCGCATCCCTTTGTTTACCTGGCCAGTGTGGTGCAACCACTGGTTGATAACCGGTCGATAACCTCCGCGAAGTTGTTGTTTTGGTAGTTTTGAGGTTATAGACTCGTGTTTGCGTATTGCGTTTCCTTTGCGTTTCGGCGGGTGCGGGTTGCCCACCGGTGGGGACTAAGTTTATAACGATGAAACATCGTTACTAATCTGCGGGTGGCCCTCTGGTGACATATAACTTCTGACGCCCAAAACCAATGATAACGCTTAATATAAGATTTTCGCAGCGAATGTGTTAACAACTTTGGAGGCTCACACTGCTTGGAGACAGTGTAAGATAGCTGCCAGCACCTCACCTCTTATCCACTCTGTTTAAGGGTCTATGCCACAAAATGAGAAAATTTAAGTCCCTCACTGCAAAATTACAAAAAATGAATAAAAATGTGTTTAATAAAAATGGTTATGTGTACTTTATTTACCCTTCCTTCAATTAAAATACTTATTTAGTGCATTTTATGTTAAAAACACTATAAAAGAAATGATTTAGTTAGAAAAATTACATTCCGGTCACTGTCCTAACAAATAGGTTAGGTGAATATGTCACAGATAATAAAGAGAAAACGTCAGTAAAAGGTATAAACAAATATTAAAACACAGAGTAAAAAGCGCCTCTCTTCTAATACACAACGTGTAGAGGTATTTTGCAAAAAAGCATTTTAGGGCACATTACTCTGTGTCCCTGAAGTTCAACGTCTGCAGCAGACGAAAAAAAGAACTCCGAAACGGCGGGAAGCAAAGCCTATAACTACGCGGGAACAACGGAATTGGATGCCGTCTACTGTGCTGTTTGCTCCAAATATACGTTTAGTTTGATTAAAGTTTATAGTTTTACGAAAATTGGACTAAACCAGGTAAGAAACTTAGAGTACCTTAATTGTCATACATAACGGTCACGTTGTTTTATCATACTTTAGCTGGACCGAACTTTCAACTAACTAATTAGTTACATCGTAAGTATCGTTCTTGAACCTAACCTCAAATACGAAAACCGTCTCCCGTGTCCTAGGCTATAATTGAAACTCAATTACACGTGAAATACATCCCGGTCACGGACATTCCGGTGCCGTGACCAGTGATGTTATACTGTGACCGGGATGTTAAAATGTAACCCAAGTGCCCGGCCCATGCATATAGTCAATATAACTTGTTATTTTATTGACTTCTATGTGATTTTATGATAACTACTATATGATAAAGTTATTAGAAGGTTCAAAGATTGCTGTTTAGTCAACCTTCATTTTAGAAACTTTTTGTTTGAACAGGTATTGTGTCCCAAGGGCCTACCATGTTATTAACTGTCATTAAAAAGTATTGTTATATGAATACTATAACAACTTTAAAATTACTAGTTGTTCGTTAGCTTGTATTTGCAATAGCCTATATCAACTTATTAGTTCTTATCAGTGTGAGTTTGTCAAATATTGACTTCTTGCCTGTATATAACTTTATGTAAGATATTTAAAAATGTTCCTTAATATAAATTTTTAAACTACTGTATTTAAATTTCAAATATGTATAGGAAGAAAAATACAAATTATTTATATTGAAGAATTGATTAAGCCTACATTTTGTTATTTTTTTCAATAACTTAACAGTGCCTTAGACACGTCTATAGGATCAAACCTATGCATTCAAATTAATGATTTAATGATTGAATAAATTATTTAAAATCTCTTTTCTTAAACTTCAGTTTTCATGTTTTTTTAATCTATTGTTGCTACTTTGTCGAGGTTTTTTACAAGGTAGTCTTGCAACAATAGGCTTTATTTTTTCCAGACCCTGTGATGAGCAGACATAAGCCATCATCCAAGGATAAGTATGAACATCAAAAGGAGTTGGCAAAAGAAAGGCAGAGAAGACGAAGAGCGAGATTGTCAGTTGAAGAGCTAGAGAAAAAGAGGGAATATGACAGACATCGATACAAGGAATTAAAAGATCAAAACAAAATCAAAGGAATCAGGGACATGACTCCCCGTGAGGCAAGAAAGCAAAGGAAGATATGGCGAAAAGCCAACCAAAAAAGGAGAGAAAAGGAAAATGCAAAAAAACAGCTGCTTGAGAATACTCCACCACCTTCTCCTCTTACTACAGAAAATGAGTCTCAGCAGAAAAAAAGAGGGAGGAAGATGGTAAAGAAATGTAAGGCCAAGGCATATAGAACAATAAAAAAACAAGATGAAAAGATAGAAAATTTGGAAAAACGGCTTGAAAAATACAAGAAAAAGCTTTACAGGGAAAAACAAAAAGTAAAGGTTTGTGACCCAACCTCTCCTTCTCCCATGAAACAAGTCAAAGAAGTTGTTGGTACAGACAATGTCTCTCCAAGAGTTAAAAAACAATTATTCTTAGGGTATGTTTTACAGAAGCAAATAAAAAGTCAAATGAAAGGAGTAAAATTCTCGAAGAAGAAAAATCAAAGTTTCAGGAAGGTTATTGGCAACAAAGTATTGAAAAAGTACAGGGTCCAGAAACATTTTCAGGGAATATTGCCTTACCGTGCAAACATAGTGGTAAAAGACAAAGACCCGTTTAAATACACCCGTCGCCCGAAGTTAGGCCTAAGTAAAACAGATGAGAAAAAACTTATCAACTTTTTTGAGTGTGACACTGTGAGTAAAATGTGTCCCGGGAAAAAAGATTTTGTGACTCGAGGAAAACTAAAAAAACAGAGAAGAATATTATTGGACACGATGGGAAACCTCTATAAACGTTTCATTGATGAACACAAGGTAAATATTTCTTTGAGATCCTTTTACAGAACAAGACCTTATTGGGTAACATTTCCCAGAAAAAGTGATCGGGATACATGTGCCTGTATAAAGCATGCCAACATGGGCATGATGTTAACGGCCCTCAACAGGAACAAAGTGGTAAAAGAACACAACCTTGATGAAATTGTGGCATCCACGGTTTGCAGTTACAAAAATGAAGACTGCATGCTCTGCAAATGTGAATTTTGTAAAAGAAAAGAAGTCAATTTCAACTATCAAGAGAATTTTAAAATAAAATATTTCAAATGGATGAAAGTTAAAGAACAGAAGACAATCAAAGGAAAGAGTAAAACAGTTCAAAAAACAGTTAAAGTGAAGAAAGTTGTTACGGTATCTAAGATGATCCAAGAATTTAAAAAGGAACTTGTTACCTATAAAGAGCATTCGTTTAGAGCTAGACACCAGTCCAAAGAACTGAAAAAGAAGATTGAAAATCTTAAAGAAGAGGAAATCTTATTTAGAATAGACTTTTCCGAGAATTATGTGTGCAAGTATAGTAATGAAGTTCAATCAGTACACTTCGGTGCTTCAAAGAAGCAGATAACTTTGAACACGGGAATTATGTACTGCAAACGTGATGGAAAAGTCAAGGAACAGTGCTTTTGCACTGCATGTGATAATCTTGACCACCAAGCCCATGCGGTGTGGGCCCACATGGAGCCAATTTTGAAAAATGCTTCTCGAAAGTATCCAAACACAACGACAGTGCATTTTTTTAGTGATTCACCTTCGAGCCAGTACCGAAATCGTAACAACGTATTTTTAATGAAATCTGTCATGCCGAGATATTTTAAAAAATTGAAACACATGACCTGGAATTACACAGAGGCAGGGCACGGAAAGGGGCCAATGGATGGGGTTGGCGGTACCATGAAAAGGGAGGCTGATAGAAATGTCTTACATGGTGTTGACATTGTTAGTGCTGCCGATTTTGTTAGGGTTTTGGAGAACACTTCAATTACTTTGCTTGAAATTGACCCCAAATCGGTTTTGACATTCAAAAAAGAAATTTCACTCGTTGAGGTTCCCGCTATCGATGGTATAATGAAAGTATACCAAATTACTTATGCTAGTGGCATTTTGCGAGCTAGGTCTTTGTCATGCTTCGAATGTTCACCATCAATATTTTGTGGTCATTATGATCTATTTGAAGTATACCCTGATGAAGAACTCTCGGACCTTGATAGTGATTTTGAAAGTAGTTCTTTTCAAGTCATAAATCAGAAACGTCTTTCTGTCGACGATGTCTACTCTACAACGGATGATGAAGACCATAATGACTTTGATATTCAGCCGAGTGTCAACCCTTCTACGTCTAGAATGTCTGATGATCATGGACTTTCACAAAACTTACCTGTTCAGGAATCAGCCTCCACAACTTCACCTGTTGATGTAATCGATGAACTCTCTCTCCAAGATCGATTGAAGATTTCCAAATGTTCAATGTTAAAAAAATGTGATACAACTTACTCGTCTATTGACTCTGGAAGTTTTGTTTTAGTCACTTTTAAAAACAAAGTGAAGAAGTGTAAAGATCAAACTTTTGTTGGTATTTGCCAGGACAAATTGGTTAATAATGAATGCAATGTAATGTTTTTAAAGAGGTGTGAGAAAGATTCTTCTTTATTTAAAGTTGACGAAAAAGATGTTTCACTTGTTCATTGCAAACAAATCGTAAAGGTTCTTTCGCAACCTGTTATTACCCTTAAGGGAAACCGAATTTTCTACAAGTTCAAAGAAGAGTTACTTTCTAAGGTCAATTAAAAATGTAGGCTATTATTTTACTAATGCTCTATTGGTATTCTAATGGATTTTTCATCTAGGTTTTGATAATTTATTCACGTTTGTTCTGCAATCAGCTCTTTTGATTGAAAGTGTATTAATTTACTTGAAAGTGTATTAATTTACTAATTTTTCTAGTAATGTATTATAACAAATGAACGAGAAATTACATTACAAATAAAGTTAGAGAAACATACTGTGTAGCAGTATTTTGTAAGTGGATAGAACAATGATTTTCATTTTTCTTTATTCTGTTAAAATAAGTTTTACAAGGAACAATAGTTTCATTTTAGTAATAAAGTAAGATTTTTTTAAACTGTGTTCTTTCATTAAATTTCCTATTACAATGGTTTAATAATCTAAGACATTATTTCCTCTTCCATGATGTTTTCTTGCAAAAGAATGTCCTCCCTAGGAAAAATGCATTTCGGTCACGGGCGCAACATTCAGGTCACAGTAATGTCATTTCGGTCACAGTTGTAAAATCTGTTATAAAACCTTTAAAAACTAAAAAAAATCCATTTCAAAGCATCAGCTACAACAAATTTTGAAATATTTAAGTAATCATTAGGTTTTTTACTATTTTTTTGTATATATCTAGGATTTATTGCTAACTTTAGCTATGCAATAATTTAAATTCTTCTTTTTCCATTGATAAAACATATTAAATCTTAGTTTTAAAATATAAATTATATATTTTTATACCATAACTAGAAAAATGGATAATGGTATAACAACCTAAGGTACTATATTCATTGAAATTTTAATTATTTGTGGTATTTAATAGGATTTGTATGAGCGTGACCTGAATGTATTTTTATTTTAACAGTTGACATTAAGAAATTCTGAAAAAATATTTAACAAATAAAATCAGCTTGGCCAGTCACATTTTCTTATTCAGCAATGTTTCTTACACCGCCTAACCAATTAAGTATTTGTAATTTATAATTTCAATTAAAAAAAAGTTTAGTGGAGGAAATTTTCTCATTTTGTGGCATAGACCCTTAACAACTTTGTAGGCTCACACATTAAACACAATCATTTACAAGGCTGTGTTTGTTTACTCATTGGTTAATGCCTCCAGAACTGTTATATGACAAATTAAATGTAGGTTTACATATATCCTGTCAATAGTTCATTTACAGTAGATTATTCCTACTTATGTTACGTTTCAGAACTCTTGTTCCATTATCAAGGAACAATAATGTCAGAGACTTAGCAAGTAATGATAATAAAAGGTATAATATGAAGTGTAATTAACCAATGTCAAGTTGTAACAGTAATCAGAACAGTAATTTTTAAAATTCTAGTGATAAGAATTGGTATGCTTGGTAATGTTTATGCACATTCTTCTCAGTAAATTTGTGTTCTTATTCCGATTTTGAGGATCTAAGTTATAACTTGACTTGTAGATAACTTAAATCTCGAAGAAGAGATTTGAACGGTGATGTAACTTACAATAGAGGGTTAATGTGTAAAATGTTCAGATTTTTAAACCTTGTTCCAATGGAGATAAATTTACGTTTAGGTAGCTGCACACACAAACAAAATTAAGCCTGAGATTACATACAGTACCATCTTGAGGTAATAGGCCTATGTCTTCGAAAATTTAAATTTGTCAATTTTAATCTCAAATGTTTGGGTGGATCTAGGACCATAAAGAGCAAAGAATCCATACAATATGGACTGAACATAATATTTGAATATTTCTTCCCAAACAAAATGGTTTTTGTTTCATCACTTCAGGTGTCACCGTTTGAGTATGGTACTGTTACTTCCCGCAAACCCTTAAAAATGCAAAAATCTGTGTGACACCAAAATCAAAAACCCCCGTTGCAGTAAACATGTGTACTCAGCGAATTTCTAATGCATGTATAACTTTCTCACTACCACATAAAGCCACTTAGGTACTAAGTTTCATAAAAATACATTTATATATAAGTATAATATAGCATTTTATATATAGCATGTAAAATACCTGTTATAGACCGATGTCACACGAATACGTGACGGCAAAAAAATCAAAATTTGTACTAAAATCAAGTCATTTTGCAACTTTTATTAGTATATAATATGTAAGTTTCATACTAAAACACATATTAAACGTTTCAGGAAAAACTCAAGCTCTGGGTACAGTTACACAATGTTTGGTCGTACTAATGGACTTGGTACACTGGAATCATCCCGTTGACCTGTATTCGGAACTAGCGGTAGCCAACGTGTTTTAATTGCCTACTAAAATTGACCCAAGTATTAGCTCTAACACGTTGCGTGCGGGCCACTCGCATGCGAGGGGCGCGGCACTGGCATGCGGTGCTGACCCCTCGCTAACGAGTGCCGCTGCACCTGCCAATGCTATGATTCAGTGAGCTCAGCTCTTGATGGGAATGGACCTATAGCTGTCCGCCCCTCATACGGATACTACGTGTTGGTTCGGTTGCATCAGTTTCCTACCCAATGCGTTTTTTTAGTTACCCTCACGTGTTTTTTGACTAGTATTTTTTTTGGACTGTGTTATATTCTGGACATGTAGCCTAAAACCATTGAGATTTAGCCATGTTGGACGATAGTGAAGCCGAAATTATGGAGTAGCAGTTTTCAGGGTGACGGTTGGGTGGGGATCTATAAATTGTTTTTTTAACTTATACGTTTTTATTTTATAATTGAGTAATTTTGTTATATTGAAAGTCTAGAAACTTATTTTGGTTTTTTTTTTGTGTAAAAAGTTGTTGAACTAAACTCGGCCCACTCAGATTTGACGTCATCGCTATACCGGAAATATTGCATTTAGCATATTGCATCTAGCTGTTTTTTTATGTTTTGGCATCATTTTAAGGTGTTTTCAATAACAAAATGTCTCATTTTCTATGATTAACTTAATTAATTTTTAGCAGTCAACTTGTTAACACCTTATTTTATATTATTAGTTTTAAATGTGGAGTTATACTCCCCTCATGTTAGCATGCTCTGTGTGATCCCGTTTCCTTTCCTAGTATTGGTAGGCCTATATACAATCAGCGATAAATATAAATATATTCAGAGGATAGGCTAAAGTCATTTTTGGTAGGTAACTAAAGAATACTCCAAAATTTCCAAGAGTATTTTAATGTCAATGTTTATTTTTAGTTAGAATAACTAATACCCTACAGTAGTTTGTATTATTTTAAGCTAAAGTGTTAATGCGTAGTACTAGTAATATTGGTGATTGTCTATTTATTATAAATAGTTTTATGGCAATAAATGCTCTTGACTTTTGATAACATGTACAATTATTTTGTTACAGGTTTTTAATGAAACTAAGTCATGAAACGGTAACAATAGAGTTGAAAAATGGCACACAAGTCTTCGGTACCATAACTGGTAGGTTACTATAACAGCCCTAGTTTTATTTATAACTCAAACCATGCTAAATATCATGGTGAGTATTGCCAAAACTTAAAATAGGCCCTAACTAATCATTAAAGAAAAACTGTTGGCTATCAAAAAACTTGTCATATTAAATGTATGTCGCTGAACTAATAATAGCCTATCAGAATTCAGTTCAAATAACTGTAGTTTAGTTTAATTTGTGTGCTGTCTAAAAAAATGTGGGGTTTAAATAATTTCCTTGAAAGTGTTTGTTTGAGTGTTTATTACGAAAATGCCCCTGTTATTAGAACAAAACTTGATAGTCTTTAAATTTCTCATTGAGGATTTAGACGAAACACTGACAGGCCTACAGGTTGTACATTATGTTAGTTATAAATTTATATCATACTGTAAAACTAAATAAGTAGTTTGTGTGTGAAATACTAATTTTTTAAGCTAATTTCAGAATTGATTTTCCCACAGTCCTAATTAGTCAGAATCAAGGAATTTTCGGAAAGCAAGTTTTGGTTCAGAATAAGTCACATTGAATTTCGCCCCTAGTGTTCCCTGGACTTAAATAGCAAGGGAATCACAATATTAATAATCACCTTAATCACAATATTTCTTTTCTCATCGACCTTATTTCAGGGAGCTCAGTTGTCCTACTATTCCTGCTTTTTAGTAGGAAAGTAGGAACTATCCTACTTTTGGCAAAATTGTCCTACTAGGTATCCTACTTTTTAAGCAGTTTATTGTATAAACAGAGCAGGTAAAATGTTTCATTTTACGGGCAAACATTTTAACAATCAAAGCTGGAATCCAAAAAGATACTTTTCTTGGGGTCAGCCAACGATTGTATTTTATTTCATACCAGAAAATTGTTTGGCAATTCTGAAAGTTAAACTCAACACTCCATCCACTTAACACGTTAACTGCCACACCGACCCGATCGGGTCGGCATAGCATGGTAGGCTGGAAAATTTTGCCGACCCGGTCGGGCCGGCACGTTGGCCTTGACAGTGTTTTGCTGATCAGCTGCCAGACGCCGTCTCCTGACATCTAGCGGCGGCCGACTGTACTACTACACATACCATGCCTACTAGATAGCGTTGCGTTAAGTTTATAATGCTGTTACAGCTGATTCATAAACAAGCGTGAGTTTGCTTGAAATGTGCCGACCCGACCGGGTCGGCATGAATTTTTTCAACTTATTTGTATTACTTCTTTTTGATACATCACATTACTAGATGAAATAAATATAAAAGAACCTTTCTTACAGTTTCAATTTTGTTTTTAATGTATATATTCTTTATTTATAGCCTTAATTGTAAATGTATTAAACAATTTATATCAAACATAGTTATTTCAAGTAACCATAGTTTCAAACTGGGTTGAAATAATAAAATATATTATAAAACGTATTTTATTTCTGAAATACAATAGGTATTATATTTCAAACATCAGAAAGAAAACACCGTATCACTCGGTGCAAAGTCCGGGTCATCGTCCGTGTCGTCGCACTCCATCACATCACTATCACCGGCGCCGCCGCTACCCAACCACCGTCGCTCCATAAATCCGGCTCACTTGACATGGGAATATGCAAAACCCTGTCTATCTCACTCTCATCTAGTTCTCTACTCATTATTACTTCATGTAAAAATGAAACGTTAACTCACAAACTAAATCGCAAACTCGCTAAAAAACACGTAGACGCGTTGTCGTGCAAACGTGGTTACGAGTACTGGGTTAGGTTTGAGAAGGGTGGTAGTAGGAGTAACGCGGGAGCGCGGAAAGGGCGCGAACATTACAGCTGTAGCCACTTTCCGCGCAAAAATGTTAGTGTTGCCAACTGAGCAAAATAAAATAGTTGAAATACACTCTCGTTTATATGACGGTCCGAATGGGTCGGCACCAATTATTTGAAGCAAAATATTGCTGAAAATGTTTACTGCTGACCTGATCGGTCCAAAATTCCCCCCACCCCTAATTTTAATATTTTTTTCCAAAAATCATTATTACTAATCCAAACAAGTGTAAAATACCCCCGTAGCAGCAAACCTGCGTACTCAGCGAATTCCCAATGCATATATATGTATCTTAATACCACATACCAAGTTTCATCAATATACATTCATAAATAAACGATTTATGACATTTTAATTATTTTCTATAAGAATAACATGGCGGCTGAGTATGCAGGTTTGCTGAAGCAAGGAACACAAAAAATGGGGTTTTATACAAATATCAATATAACTCATGTAGGTAAAGCCACATACCAAATTTCATTAATTTATTTTCATATTGAAGGGAGATAACACGTTACGGTGACGGTTACGTCTGGGTGAGACTTCGGCGAGTCAACGTATACAGTGTCTACCTCTCTCCAAACTATTCCGCCGAGGAGTACCGGGAGAGGCTGGAGGCGCTGGAAGACAGTCTTCAGGGTGTCTCGGGGGGCGTAATAGTTGCTGGGGACTTCAACGCGCGTGCCGTTGAATGGGGCATGCCAGTTACTAACGCCCGGGGGAGACGAATCTTGGAGATGGCCTCGAGGCTCGACCTGGAAGTGGCGAACAGAGGGGACATGCCGACATACCGAAGACCTGGTTTTGGTGACTCCATACCAGATGTCACGCTGGTATCGGCAGGGTTGTTTCCTCTGGTAGCGGGGTGGGGGGTGATGGACGTGTACACGGCCAGTGACCACGAATTCATCTCCTTCAATCTGGAAGAAAACGAGTTGTCTCGTCGATGCAGTACCCGAAACCCAATTGGCTGGAATCAGGCCAAACTGGACAGGGGAAAATTCGTCGAGCGGCTCAGTCGTAGCCCCGAGGCCAGTTTGACGGAGCGCTTTGACTCCGCTGATCGAGATCGGGTCGAAGCTCTCGTGGGTTCCACAATGCAGCTGATCGAGCGTGCATGCGACTCGTCGATGCCTCGGAAAAAACCTGTCCGGGGTCGTCGCCACGTGTACTGGTGGACGGACGAAATCGCGGAGCTCAGGAGAACGGCACTGATGCTTCGCAGAAGAGCGCAGAGAACTCGAAACCGACCGGAGGCTTTGGCCAGGTCGGCAGAGCACAAGACTGCGAAAAAAGCTCTTGCCAGTGCAATTCGCCTGAGCAAGACTCGCTGCTGGAAGGAGCTGTGCCGGGACGTGGACTCCGATCCATGGGGAAAAGGGTACAAGCTCGTCACAAGAAAGCTCGGGGGAATGGGGGCCAGCAGTGCCTCCATGCCTGCAGGCACGATCACGGCCATTGTCGATGCTCTCTTCCCAAGTCACCCTGTGAGGCGAGAGGAAAGAGTAACGGGGCCGGTACCTGATGTTCCTTTGTTCACGGAACAGGAGCTCGTGGCAGCGTCGTCTGCCATGCACAACAACAGAGCTCCAGGCCCTGATGGCATTCCGGTTGAGGCTCTGAAGGTTGTGGCGGGAAGTCACCCACATCTGCTGCTGCGCATGTTCAACGCGTGTTTGGCGGCGGGTGTGTTTCCGTCACGCTGGAAGACAGCTAGACTGGCGCTCATCAGCAAAGGCAAAGGTGACCCGGAGTCCCCGTCGGCATACAGACCACTCTGTATGTTGGACACGGCGGGTAAACTCTTTGAGAGGTTGCTGAAACCCAGGTTGAGGTTGGCCGTCGAAGCCGCTGGGGACTTGTCCCCCCGGCAGCACGGCTTTCGGAAGGGCCACTCAACCTTGAATGCCGTGGCTGAAGTCCTGGGCGCCGTCCAGTGGGCTGACACGGCCTGCCATCAGGCCAGGCCGATCGTGCTGCTGGTCACCCTGGACGTTAAAAACGCTTTTAACTCGGCCCGTTGGGTGGACATGCTCGAGGCGTTGCAACGGGACTTCAGGGTACCCGACTATCTCTTGGTCGTGGTACAGGACTACCTGAAGGAGCGCAGGCTGCTATATAGCACAGAAGCAGGGGTCCGTTCCAAAGTGGTCACCGCCGGCGCGGCGCAAGGGTCGATCCTTGGCCCTGACCTTTGGAACGTGGCATATGACGGAGTGCTTCGCCTCGAGATGCCACCACAAGCCTATCTCGTAGGCTACGCAGATGATGTAGCCGCAGTCATCACGGCTCGGAATCCGGAGTTAGCCCAGCTTCGCCTCAACCAGGTGATGTTTCGGGTCAACAGATGGATGAGCGGTCATGGACTTGAGCTGGCGGTCGCCAAGACCGAGATCGTCATGCTCACGCGACGGAGGATCCAAACAGTAATCCCTATGACTGTTGGTGACGTGGAGGTCCAGACGAAGACTGCGGCGAAGTATCTGGGAGTGGTGCTTGACCGCCGCCTCACATGGTGGGAGCACATCCAGGCGGTTTGCAACAAGGCGACGAGGGTTGTTCTGTCGCTCAGCAGATTGATGGGGAATGTCGGAGGCCCGAGGTCCAGCAAGAGGCGACTTCTCATGTCCACCGTCAACGCGACTCTCCTGTACGGCGCAGAAGTGTGGGCGGGTGCCATGAGAGTCAAAAAACACAGCAAGAGAATTCTCTCCGTTCAGCGCAGGGCGGCTCTTAGGGTTGCCTGTGCGTATCGCACTGTGTCTGGACTGGCTGTAATGGTTGTGGCTGGAGTGTTTCCCCTTGATCTGCTCGCCGCTGAGAGGCAGAACATCTTTCGCCGTGCTCCTGATCTCGGAAGAGACCAAGCTGCTGTGGAAGCCAGACTCGAAACTCTGCGAGTTTGGCAAGAGCGTTGGAACGGTGGACTGGAAGGGCGATGGACGTTTCGTCTCATCAGAGACATAAGCCCGTGGTTGAGCCGTGCATTTGGGGAAATTGACTTTTTCTTGTGTCAATTCCTGACGGGCCACGGGTACTTCAGGGAATACCTTTTCCGCATGGGGAAGGTGAGGTCACCTCAGTGTAGGTACTGCCCGGAGGAGGTGGATGATGCTCATCATACTTTCTTCCGGTGCAGTCGTTTCGCTGAAGACAGGAGGAGGCTCGTCTCTGCTGTCGGCGATCTGTCCCCGGACGTCGTGGTGGGGGCGATGCTTCGAGATGAAGACTCCTGGAGAGCGGTTGCGCTCTTCGTGCAATCCGTTCTTCGGGGAAAGCGAGACGAGGGATGCTTAGGTGACCTCTAAGTTTCCCGAAACGGTGACGTGACCCGTCTGGGCGCAAGACACGCGGGCCAGTGCCGAAGTTGTCCGATAAGGGTTCCGGCCTGGTTTTTCCCCCGCGGCTCCGTAGGAGGTTTAGTGGGTATACCTCGTAAGAGGGAGTCCCACACTGTTCCTTTGGGTTCGCGTATTAAGCGTTCCTCCTACGTAAAAAAAAAAAAAAAAAAAAAAAAAAACGTTACTTATTCTCCATAAGAATAACATGGGGCTGAGTACGCAGGTTTGCTGCTACGGGAGCCTTTGGTAAAAAATTGTTTTTTGAGCAAATATCAATGGTCCACAACCAGATGAAGCTGTATACCAAGTTTCGTCAGTATACGTTTATAAATAAGCGAGATATAACATTTTTCTTATCCTCCATAAGAATAACTTTAGACAACGTACTGTGTTTAGCACTTTCAATATCTCGGTAACCAATTGACGTAGAGAAATGATCAAGATACCAAATTGTGTGTTTTTTTAAGCTGATTTCAATGGGGGAAACTAAAATTTGACTATTTTCAAAATTATATGTAAAAAGTTAAAAAAAAAATTTTTGGGGTACAAAACCCCCCCAAAATACCCCTTAGGATAAAGCGATCTAGCTGGTTTTCAAACTTAAAGTCATAAATGTTGCTTTACACGTTCATACCAAATTTCATCAAAATCGGATAATTTTTACGAGAGTTATCGTGCTCACGGACACACATATATATCTACAGTTTCAAACGAATGGTGTTTTTGGGGTCTGGGGACCTCAAAACGAAAAGTTATCATGGTCCCGGGCCTAGGTCTTACCATGCCGACTACGGTAATAGCTTCTACCCTATAGGGGAAATTCGCTAAAACACGATATAACTCAAATACAAAGTAACATAAGGTTTGGCAATACAGCAATCATGCTAGAAATGAGCGTGGCAGTTAACGTGTTAAGAAGATTAATTTCTCCTTAGTAGTAAAGAAGTTCTTCGGTTAGGTTAGCTTTCAACGAACCAGACACACTGGGCTGAAACTTTACTCAAAGGTACGAGGGTCATCCAGAAAATAAAGAACGTTTTCTTACTGCACCTAGCGCAGCTCCCCCATCACCGCCATTGCATGTGTGGCAGTCCACTAACCTCCCCACCAAAGTATGAGCCGAGTCTCGTTGCTATGCGGTCACCTGTCTTATTTCTACAGCTATTCAAAATGGAGGCTGCAATCGAAAATCCCGCCAAATATGAAATACGCAGTATTATTCAGTTTCTGGATTTAAAAATTTTCGGGAATATATAATTTTTTTAGAAAAACACCAAAGAAAGATTATCGTGAAAGTGCAAACAAGTCTTCAAGTCGAATATTCAGGGGAAACAATGATGCAACCAACAATAATGAAAGAGAATCCATCGTGAACGAGGAGGATCGGCGTGGCAGGTCATTGCTCGTTAAAGATGATTTGAAAGAAAGACTTGAGGAAAACAGCTGCTAAAATCTTAGCACATTACATCAATTTAAGTTCTTGTTTTTTTGCTCTTTCACCATAAAATTTCTTTGGTGTTTTCAAAAAATGTCTAGGTCTGGGCATTTCTTAACTCAGAAACAGAATAACACTGCGTATCTCATATTTGGCGGGATTTTCGTTTACCGCCGCTAATTTAAATCGCTGTAGAAATAAAACGTGTGACCGCACAGCAACGAGACTCGGCTCATACTTTGGTGGGGAGGTGAGTGGACTGCCACACTCGCAATCTTGGTGATGGGAGAGCTGCGCTAGGTGCAGTAAGAAAACGTTCTTTACTTTTTGGATGACCCTCGTAGATCTTGAACCCGTGGAACACACGTATTCACTATTCACTTTTAAAATCCCCTCGGGCTACGCCCCATGAAACTTCAGAACCTCAGAAACTGTAATGCGAACAGCTGTGGATACTTACATTTGACAGCTTAAAGAGCAGAAGCAGAAGATAGCTGTTTCTGACCCGTGCGAAGAACGGGTATGTCACCTAGTCATTTATAAAATTAATAAAACCAGCTGTAGTTGTTTGTTAGTTAGAGCAAAGGAAGTCACCTATAGTAAAACTAAACAAAGATTTGTAAGTGCCGGCATTGATTATACATCCTACGGAATAGATAAACTTAGTAATGTCGTTTTTTGAAGCCGACCTTGGCGAGCTCCTCGAGCGCATTCTGTTGGCTAACGGTAGAAGCTCTCCTAGTTGGAGCGTCGTCAGCTACCGTACTGACGCGCTCAAGCGGCGAATCCATCAACTACCGTCCCATCTTCTACCCCTCCTGTCAGATATGATTGTGCTGCGTGGCGCGGCGAGGGAGGACAGCCTTGGGCGTTGAGAGGACAGCCGAGTCGACGACGAATTAGCTAGCAGTAGCTACGGCCACACTTTTCCGATCTTAAAATGGGCTCAAATCCCTTCACTGTTCAAGTGACATAACGCGCAAAAATTGTGGTTTCGCAAATGTAAACCGAAGTAATAGCAAGTAAATTAATCCTTTCAAAGGTTAAGAGCGTTCTTTGGTTCATTTTGATTGAAATATTACCTGCAAAGCTTTTTTTTTTAATAAGATACTTTAAAATTCTTAAATAATAACAATTTTATAAAAAATAAACTCACTACGGTTAAGAGAAAAGTTATTAAAAAATAAAAGTATTTCTCCAATTTTATAAATTTTACTTTCTGCAAACATATATTCCCCTACTTATATGACAAAATAAATATGTCAAAGCTGTCCGATTATTTATGTTAGTATATACAGGATGAGTCAGACCACCCGTCCACCAGCATGTATAACGAGAGAACGGTTTGGTCTAAAGTAATCAAAAAAAATTATTCCCCACTAAAACGCATATGGGCTATCTATTAAAAATATTTTCATCAAAATCTAAGTACGGAATGTTCCAAAACTGAAGGTCAAGGGTTCGCAACCCAAACATTTCTTATGTAAACATAGAAAATATTATACTTCATTTTAAAGGTCTCGTTAAAATAAACATTTTGGTGAAAACAGAATTCACTTATCTTTACCCGTTTCAAAATGGCGGCCCGTTTAAGTCAGAAAAAAGGTACGAGTAATGGTTTAAAAAATACAGAATATTCCGCAAATGTCAATATTTTACACAAAAACATCCGCCATTTTGAAACGGATAAAGATAAGTGAATTCTGTTTTCGCCAAATGTTTATTTTAAGGAGACCTTTAAAATAATGTATAAAAAAGGCCTTTTAAATAATGTATAATGTATGTTGGCCCTATTTTCACATAAGAAACTGTTGAGATTTGAATCCGTGACCTACAGTTTTGGAACATTCCGTACATAGATTTTGATGAAAATATTTTTAATAGATAGCCCATATGCGTTTTAGTGAGGAATAATTGTTTTTGATGACTTTAGACAAAACCGTTCTCCCGTTATACACGCTGGACGGGTGGTCTGACTCACCCTGTATATTATGACTAGTTTTGAAAAATATCTGATTTCCCCAGATGAAAATTTCTCATACACCTAAAATGCCCACTTGCCATCATTAAAACATTAATAATGTTTAGGGCATACAGGCTCAGAAATATAAATTTTAAAATAAAATTTTAAATATAAATATGAAATAACTGCACGATCGTGTTCAAGGTGAAATTCCGCACATTTTGAATACCCACATGACAGTATTACAATTACAAAGTTATTTTCCGATTTTCTAAAGTTTTGAAGACTTTTTCGTGGATAAAAAGTGTGATTTGGAAAATAATCGCATGTACGTGTTCAGGGTGAAATTCTGCACATTTTGAATAACCACTTGACAGTATTTCCAGAAAACAATTAATTTCCGATTTTCCGGGGTTTTAACGACTTTTCCGCGGAAAAAACTATAATTTCCATAATCAGCGTCAAATTTCCAAAATTTTGGACAAAATTTAAATATTCGTGTTTTATTTTCGTGGTTTTACTAATTTTTCAATCGGTGCACAGTGGGGTTTCCGAAAGTTGTTTCCGAAAATTCCAAAAATTGGGTTTCCCAAGGTTTCCCGGCACTAATTTAATTTTTGACAGACTGTTCAAAGTGTTCTTTTGAAAATCCTGATAATAATTTCTGCTACTATTTGCTAATCTGTATTCTAAATTCCTTAAAGCAAATAACATGCTAAAACCAAGAAACCATACACTTAATGACTCAGAAACTTTTTTAATTACAGGAACGGCAAATGCCATTTTTACTAGACGGTAGCTATTCGATTTAATGCAAGAATAAAAAGAATTACGTACTGAA
The DNA here is from genome assembly GCA_963675035.1 of Allygus modestus. NCBI lineage: Eukaryota > Metazoa > Arthropoda > Insecta > Hemiptera > Cicadellidae > Allygus > Allygus modestus. Next base: position 78,357,935 of record OY776114.1, on the reverse strand, counting down.
GCTCACAATAAGCATATAAGACAATATCAGGAAATCTATGCTCGAAAGTTCTCTAGACTTAACTGCGACAGAGATGTGCTTAACAGGTTTCTTATAAGTTCGGATCTTGTCATAACCGGAAACAGTCCTCTGCTTAAAAAAAACTACTCCGTTTACGAAAGTAACCATAGCTTCTTCCTGTTCAACCTCGTTTTCAGAGTCCAAGTAAAATCACCATCAGTAAACTTCAGATGAAGATTTTCACGGGCGATGAACTTTAGACTAAAAAAATTATAAATAAGAAACCAGGTAGTAAGTATAAGTTGTTTTTTAACTTATACAGAGTGTCCCGTAACTCTCCTGGACAAAGGTAGGCTATATAGCGTTGTTCCTTGGGTTAATATAAACACATTTAGCCATATGAACATGGGTCTCCCGTACTTGATTTTCCGTTTGTCAGTCCGTAAGTGTTTTTCACTTTAAAGTTCATATTTTTAAAACCATATAACCGAATTCAACCAAACTTAAGTCAACTGTTTACGGAGATAGGATCTATCAACACGAACGTTATGAAGGAATTATCTGTGATAATTTCAAAATGGCGGCCATTTTAAATGTTATATCGCAAATGACTCGAAAATAAGTCATTTTACAAAATATTAACCAGTATATCTTCTTTTAGGGCAATTTGAGAAAAGTCTAACGATACTTAACTAATTGCAATCCAGTAATAAATAACCGAGCTGATGCAATTTACATGGACCGGACATTAACCGGACAAAGCTCGTTTTTGGTTTCTCCACAATTGAACATCTAGGCCTAATAAATAACAAGAATTGCAACAGCTCAGTTGTTTATTACTCGGTTTAAAAAAATTCAAAACCATTAGATTTGTCGTAAAATATCTTAAACTAAGTTATTCTGGTAACAGTTTTATTAACACACTGTTCGGTGTTAAGCTAGTCAAAATATGGTGTCAGGTTGTATTGAGTCATAATTACTTCAACATCCTGAACGCAACATTTTTAGGCATAGTTTACCAATAATTTTAGACACGTAATTGATTTAATTACACTATTAGAGTGTTACTCATGTATATTGTTGACATACACAACGTATCAAGTGATGAGCGAAACCAACAGATGCAAAGACAGAATGTCAACGGACATCTCTGCTAGTGTTTCTCAAAGGCCGCGGCGACTCAATTCGGCCTGGAGTGCTGTGGGGAGGGAGGGGGAAAGTCGGCGGGTGCCGTGTTTTCACGAGAAACAGCGCGCGTATCTTACCCGCTCGGCAGTCGCTGAGACACTGACTGGCCTGGACTTGGAGTGGAGGGAGCGATCGGAGAGCAGGGAGAGCGAGGGGTGAAAGAGGGGAAGAGCCGACTGGTTGCGCTCTGGCGGGATCTCAGTCAAACTCGGGGCCAGCGCAGCAATGCCGAGGCACGCCCGGCCCGTAAGCTAGGTTTATCTATTCCGTAGGATGTATAATCAATGGTGCCGGTCAGGTTAATATTTTTAATGTGTTTCAATTTGTCACGAGTGAAGCCGCGGGTAATGGCTAGTTATTTAGATTTTTCAGCTTTTTTAAATGGTAATAAGTAAATTTTACATAACAAAATGACACAACTCGCCTTTCTGGACAAATTCGGGTTCAGAAATTACAGGACATAAAATGTTAAAAAAAAACAGAATTTTGGAAATTTTAAATCCTGTAATTTCTGAACCCGAATTTGTCCAGAAAGGCGGGTTGTGTCATTTTGTTGGAAACTTAAAGCTCTATAGACCACTAAATTTTAGTTAAAACTGCTTGAGCCTCTTTAAGAAATTTGGATTTTTCATGTTTTTTTAGTGGTTTTGGGGGCATTATAAACTTAACCCTTAAAAATAAAAAAGTAAAATAAATTAAAAAACTCCTGGAGATATCGTTACACATGGACACACACGTACCGACAGATATCACTCAAAACACTTTTTTGGGTTCAGTGACCACCAAAACAAATGTTTCCACTAATAACTCAAATTCAAACATATTGACGAAAACAATACTTTCCCCACACACTATGTATAGGGGGGGGGGGAGAAAGTAAAAATTGAAAATATTTTCAGTAAGCTTAATAGTATATTTCATTACAAGTACCGAAATTGGCATTTTCCATTGCTCGCTCAAGTTTCTTCCTAATTTCACGTGCGAGGCAAAGCCGAGTATGTGAATGTGAGTTTCACGTACGAGGCAAAGACTCGTACGGGAATAATTGGAGCAAGTGCCGGAAAATCACTTTCGGTACAAGTTATGAGCGACACTTTTCATCACGACGCAAAAATAGCTTATGCCTATTAGCGAATTTCCCCTACAGGGAAGAAGCTATTACCGTAGGTCTCATGGTAAGACTTAAGCCCAAGACCATTATAACTTTTCGTTTTGAGGTCCTCAGATGCCAAAAACACCATTTGTTCAAATTTATATATATATATATGTGTGTCCGTAAGCACGATAAATATTGTATAAAAGGTCCGATCTTAATGAAATTTGTCACAAATGTGTAAAGTACCATTTATTTGAACGAGTTTGAAAACCAGACAAATCGCACTATCCGAAGGGGGGTTTTGTACCCCAAAAATGTTTTTTTTTTGGGGTTTTCACTAGTAATTTTTATTTAAATAAAATTGTAATTTATACCATTGAATTCAGCTTAAAAAACAAACAATTTGGTGTTTTGATCATTGCTGTACGTCAATTCGTTACTGAGATATTGAAAGTGCCAAGCACAGTAAGTTTTCCAATGTTATTCTTATGGAGAAAAAGAAAAATGTTATATCTCGCTTATTTATGAACATAAACTGACGAAACTTGGTATATGGCTTCATCTGGTTGTGGTTTTTTGTTGTTTGCACAAAAACAATTTTTCTCCTACGGTTCCCGTAGCAGCAAACCTAGGTACTCGGTCCCCATGTTATTCTTATGGAGAATAATTAAAATGTTATATATCGCTTATTTATGAATGTATATGGATAAAACTTGGTATGTGGATTCACTTAGATGAGTTCTATTGATATTTGCATAAAACCCCATTATTTTGTGTTCCTTGTTGCAGCAAACCTGCGTACTTATCCCCAATGTATTGTTATAGAGAATAATTCATATTTTAAATATCTCTTATTTATATAAATATATTTCTTATGAATCCTGGTAAGTGGCTTAATGTGTTACTAAGACAATATTCAATGGAAATTCACTGAGTACACAGGTTTGCTGTACGGGGGTATTTCTGTTTACATTTAGATTGTAAACAGTAAAAACAGCTGATCTAAATTGTAAAAATGAATGGTAAAGAAACATTAGTGTGCGTAGTGGACAAATGGAAAACTGATTGAGAGCAAGGGAAAGTAAATTTAGAGCACGGGAAAATCAGCTGACCGTTTTTCCCTTCCTTTAAATTAGAGCTTGGGAAACGATCATTTTCTTTGACATCAGCTGTCATGGAAAATAGTTACTTTCTATACAGAGTGATGAAGAAGTATACTAAAATAACAAAGTATATTAAAATAACTATAGTTTTCCATTTTGTTTTTAGATTATAAAGGAATGGCACATAATAATGGTTGCTCTATATGGTCAGCTAGGGCCTTATCCGTCCACAATGGTTGGGGATACAAAAAATATATGTAAAGATTACAAAAGCTATGTGTTTGATGTATATAATAATTATTTAAAGTGTAATAAAAAATTCACTGATATATTAGTTTAGGATTAGGTTTGACTTAAGTATATTTTGCTTGCTGGTGTGTCTCAACTTTGCGAATTCATCCTACTTTTGTCCTACTTTTCCTACTTTTTAGGGCTCAAAAATCGCTGAGCTCCCCGTTATTTGTTTAAACAATGTTGGCAATTGTTGGCAGGTGTGGATGTAGCTATGAACACCCACCTTAAAACAGTGAAGTTAACAGTCAAGAACAGACCAGCAGTCCAGTGTGATTCACTGAGTATCCGGGGCAACAACATTCGTTACTACATCCTGCCAGACGCTCTGCCCCTGGAGACTCTGCTCGTTGATGACACCCCCAAGGCCCGAGCGAAGAAGAAGGACCAGGCTAGAGGTAGGCCTAGGTCTAGACGATATTATTTTAAAAAATAATTTCAAGACAGTAAAAGTACCGGAGTTTTCTAAAGCTTGTAATTTTGATGCCAGCTATGTCAGTTGAATACAACTAAAGTTGAATACAACTACATTGAAGTAAATCAATGCCTCCCTTACTCTTGAAGGACCTATCCGCTAATTTGTTGTACTCCTTTCCACCTGAAGACGGGTTCAGATTTCAGATCCCCGAAGTGTAATTAAACTTTGTTTTTACTAATAAGTGATGGAAAAAGTCTACAATAATTTGTTAAAAAACAATTTATTGTAGTTAGCGGACGGTAAGTGGATATCTTCGTAATTATAATAGTACTTATGTCTTTATACAAAACTAGCTTTTACCCGGCAGACGTTGTCATGTCTTTGACTATTACCAACTAAAACCAATATCACCAAGATCACCTGTTCAAGTAAACATGTCAGCTTTTATAAACAAAAATATCTTTCTATAAGGTTTATATGGGAACCCTTTTGGGCCTCTTGGGAGGAACTCATTTGAGTTAGGATGAAATGGATGTCTTAAAAACCTTCTCCGTAAAATTTTACATTTATATACCAAGTTTCATGGCAAACGGTCCAACGGTGTCCGAGTCCATAAACTTCAAATATATAGGCCTACAAACAAAAAACCAACATCCTTTTTTATAAATGTAGATATAACAAATTTTGGCTAAATGTTAGAGAACGTAAAGAAGTATATAAACAGTATGTAGGCTACATGAAATTTCAAAACTGATACAATAAACAAATTTTATCAGATAAAAGATCAAGGGTACTAAATGTGATTTAATTTTTTATTTTACTTCCATGAAAGATATTTTGTGCGTGTAACTTGTTATTTTAATGTTATGAATTGTTTGTTACAGGTGCCATGAGAGGCCGAGGTCGTGGTCGAGGAGGAAGGGGAGGTCGAGGGGGTCGAGGAAGGGGAAGGGGCCGACGTTAGAAGCAAAAATACTCCTAACAATATCTCACCTGCCCTTTTGTTAAGTCACTTAAGAATTTTGTTATTCCAAGCTATTAAGTTGTTTTCGTGATTGGTAATTTTTTAATTGCCATGATATTTTAACTTATGAAAAATACTAAATTTAAATTTATTTTGTAACTCTCCTCAACATATTGAAAAGTCAACAGTCATTTTAGCAGGATGTGTGATTGTGTCCATTTTATGTAAATGTAAGTTATTCATTGTGTCATCTAGGAAAGTACAGTATGTTGTAAGATGTTTCCTGAGACATTGATGTAAAAGTCAAACTTGTAAATATTTTTCAAATAAAATTTTCATTTTATACCCTTGGCTTTATGCATTCTTCAGTTACCAAAACTATAACATATACCTGAAATAAGTTACACCAGTTTTAAGAAAATTTTTCTTAAAACAAATGCTTTTTTCAACATACAGGTTAACATTATTCGGAAAAGCGTCCTATGAGCAGTTAAGCTCATGTTGACAAGGGTTGATAGGTTTAGAGACTTTCCTATGAGTGGCATATTTTATTGCTACTAGTTATTCACTCCTCATACATCATATCACCTAGTAGCTCCGCCTTTTGTGCCTGTGTATGAGGGCTCATTTTAACACACAATATAAGACACAATCAATAATTTTCTAACCAGTGTTGATAGTAAGCACATACAGTGGATAATTTGAATCTCGAGGGACCAGTACAATAATTTTGATTAGGCCCTATCCAAAAATTGTAATTACAGAAGTTGCTGGAACAAGGCTTAAAACCGTCATGGTTCCCAATTCCTGGAAAATGTATCACAAAATTAATAATTTGTTGAACAACTTGTACTTTTGGATAGGTGCAAGTCACCACAGCTGCTGAACAACAGGACAAGATCTCAAGTGGGGTGAGGGGTTGGTACAATAATCTTGAACTAACGTAGAAGGGTTTGAGATGTGCCAAGCAGTTACTTACACAAAACAGATGCAGCTAGGTCCGCAGAGCCCGCGGAACTGCTTCCAAAGCCAGTTTCAGTTGCAGCTAGTTTAAGCTGCGAGGTGTTACAGCTGTTTTTGGGACAATCCACTGCATCATATCGTTGCAGCGCTAACAATAGCTGTGGCTAGGTGAATTTTTGTTCACTTGGAAAGTTTGGAACTGTTTTCACTCCCGGAGCATTGGAACTAAGTAGTTCAGTTTCAGCTGCTGCGACATATCTATAAGGGGTTAAGATCTGACACTTTGACCTCTTGCCAACTTTTGGCAGTTTGCGATCTTTTGGAGATTGGCAGGAAATACTCGCCCACAATTTAGAGTCAAGTTGAGTACAGTAGGACCTCGCGTAACCAAGTTAATTGGGACCGAGGCCACCTCGGATACGTCAAATCTCGGATAACACGGAATGTAACCTAAAAATCGTAATTGGGGTTATAAATAGCTCAAGATATGTTTAAACCATGAAATAAAACAATGATTTGAGTTTTGTTCAGTTTATTAGTACTGTACAAGAAATATCGTAACATTGCCATTATAATCCTTAAAACATTATTTCTACCAAAAACGTAAAGAGATATGGTAACGCTATAGCCTAAATTGCTAAATCACTGTCAACACGAAATGGCGGCTTCGGCAGACTAACGACGACGGTCCCGAATTGCACTGTCTGCTACGCACGAACTTTGTTGGACAACCCCGATAACTGCCAACGTTTACTGTAGTTGAATGCAAACACAATACAGTTCAGCGCGCGTATTGCGGTTGCGGTAAGTGAAGGGGCGCGCTGTTAATTGCTCGTTTATTTGAGCGTGTTACTTTCTCTTTGAAATTTATAATACTGTACACATATTAGGACCGCCTCGGTTAACCCGGAATCTCGGATAAGTGAGGCTCGGTTAACCAAGGTTCTACTGTATTGAAATTCTCGGCCGAAATACTAAAATTTATGAGTTCTCGCACACTCTCCAATATAAAATGTACAAAAATTATCTCTCAGAACACAAGCAGAGTGCCAGTGAGTAAATGGTGCAAGAGCAGGTAGTGACAGAGGATAGCAGAAAACTGTGCTCTTAGGATGCAATTACTGGAAAGTTTAAACAAAGTAGATAAAGAGAAATAAGGAGTTAAAGTTAACAGTGTTTTTTTCTAATACAGTTTTATTCAACAATTTTCTTTCACAACCATAATCTATACAACTAACAGTATTCTTACCATGAATCTCACTATATTTTTAAAGCTAAGAAGAATTCTTTTATTTTAATAAATTAAGTTGTTTTTTGTAGTTAGTGATAATTTACTCATTAAAGCGTTATACATTTTTTTGTTTGTCTGCTTTACACAGGCTGTCCATGATTATTTTTTGTTAATATCCCCTTCAATTTTTAACTCCTCCCTAATGCATCTAACCAAAGTTTTAACTGAAACATTAAAATAAAAATGTTTCCTCATGAAATATGTGATGTTACAATTTATTTGTTATAAGCAATTAAAGAAATTAGAAATTGCAGAAATCTTTTGTAATGCAATCATAACAATACATATATTATTGGATAACCTTGTTCTTACTTGTACCTTACTTTAATTCTGATGGGTGGAAAGTAAAAGGTTAAGGTGAACTAAAGGAAATATGAAAATTATTAACGCCGATCTTCATTGCCCGTCTTTCACAATGTCTTACGACAGGATCACTTTAAAGCAAACTTTTCTTAATACATGAAATCATGAATCATAATGCTGTAAAACCTTAACGAGTCATGTTTAATTTGGCAGTGAGTTGAGAGTAGATTAGCGGCAGACCAACAGTTTTTGAGGCCCTATAGGGCGAGTTTTCCACGGGCCCCTGGTCTTTTAGTTTTTATGAATATAAGTACTGCAGGTTTTAATTAACTGACATCAAAGTTTAATTTATACTGTATCCATAAATACACTCTAAAACATAATTTTAACTTGTGTACTTTTACAACAATAATAATCAGTTAAAACATTTGCATTATGTTGGCATTTTTCCCAAAATGTTATTAAAATAAAAAGGCAATGTTACTGAACAATGTATTTTAAAGAGTACTGTAGCTAATATGAGACAAATTAATGAAGTAGACTACAAACATGATAACAATTGCATAACCTTTCTTACTACGTTCGTAATACTCTTCATAATGTCGTCTTCACAACACAGTGAAAGATTCGCTTTTTTTTCTGAAAATTGTAGCTTGGATAAATATTGTTTTTAAATGAATGACCAAAACCAAAAATATTATTTGTGGGATTTGTCAAAGGTGGTACAAAAAAACTTAAATTTATGTCTATCAATATTTTTCAAATAAAGCTTGCACCTTGCTGCTTCCTTGAGCCTATAACTTGTGGAAAGATGGATATGAAAGGTTGTTTAGTTTTTTCAACTTGTTCAAGATGTCAATATAATATAGGTAGGGTTTCAATGACTTGTACAAGCCACATAAGTCAACTGGCCTATACAATTTGTTTTAATTGGGGGCGATAAGTTCAAGAGCAACAGTGGTTTTACAAGAATGAGAAAAAATGTCTACCTATTGTCAAAAATTGGGTTTTTAAACATTTTGATATGTTCTGATGTTATTTTAAATTTTAGTTTCTATAATACTAAAACCATAATTAAGTTTAAAGAGTATGTGAATCCCAAATTCACAAGTTTGGAGATATGTATGCTTTCTGTATTGTAGATAAAAATATCGGTTTTTGTATTTTACAAAAATACATAGATATTATAATACATATTATTCAGTTTAAAATATTTTGCTTGAATAAAATTTTTTATATCCAAAAAAATTGTGTTTTCTATGTAGGAAAAAAAATTAAACTATCCAAATACATTAGCTTTCTCTTCTTGGCTTTGGGTATTTTCAAACGACAAATGAACTTTACAGGGAGAGAAGCATACCGTAAAAGAGTTTAGTCTAAAAAAATAATACATAATAGTTTATTTTTGCTATTTTTCAAATAATATTCAAAAGTACCTTAGCTGAAATAATATTCAAAAGTACCGCAGCTGAAATAATATATAATTTTAAACTCTATGACAAAATTAATGTTTGATGGGTTATACAATTAAAGTTTGCTATTGTGTTAACACTTGATAACATGTAAATAACAATTTTGTTCTTCTATAAAAAAGGCATCATCTTAAGTACCTATACCGAAACCCTTTTTTTATGTAAACTAAAACCCACAGCCTGTGAGAACCTTTGATTTTTAGCCCATTTGTTATCAAACAATTATTTTGTAACCACCAAATTAATTGTTTCATCCATTTTACCTTTATATTGTAATATCAGATACCCCGTTCTCACAGACCAATCCATTCACTGTCAGTATTTGGCACCTAAAGCTGTGGTCTCACAGACCTTTCTAGATTGTATTTTATTTTTTATGCAAATGGAATATTGCAGAAAATAATCGAAGGTTCTAAAAAAGGGGCAGTTTCTATTAACAGTGTTTTACCGATACAATTTTTTTAAATTTGAGAATGGATCATTACACTATAGGGTTTTGGTATAAGTGTTAACTTTATATATTGTCTTAATACACTCCAAATTATGTTCCTCCATAATATGAAACATTTAAACTTAAAACCAGCAACAATTGAATCAGAACTAATATGTTTGTACTTTTTAAAGCTTTAATGTTTACTTCTCTTGTAAGATTACTTCCTATTAAGGTTTTGTTTCAGTCAAAAAATAATAAGTGGTAATTGCAGTATTTTAATATTACTTCGGTTCAGTAACTCAGCTTTAAGCTTTCTATCCATAATTTACTATGAATCACCTAAAATTGCTAAATCTCTAAACCGTTCACTAACATTTATATCCAACATTTTAAAATTGTAACAGAAAATGTTTTCAGTAAGACACTGGGGTCTGGATCTGCTGAAAGCGCTCACATTGCCCTAGATGTTAAAGCGAAATTACAGCATGGCTAGATTTTCAAGTATTTTAACTAGTTCTGATATACTTCTTAAAATTCATATATTAGCTTAATTTTAACTATTGAAATTTTTGGCAAATAAAGTTTATTGTTTAAATTGTCCAACCAAAATACTCACAAATAATTTATAATAATCTATATGATGTTACTTTTTACTATGTCGAACCTGACATACATACTTTATTGCAAAGTAACCCTTTGCAACAATTTACAATGCTCAATTTTCAAAATTTAGTTTATGACGTGTTTACGTGTTAGTGTATGACGTGTGATTTAGTTTATATTTAGTGTTTTGGCAAAGATCACAGAGTAAGTCAGTTCCTTGAATTGATGTTAGAAAGCACTGACACTGGAGGAACAGCTGATTGACAGTAAAAGAGGAAATTGTCTGTTCAACATATTGACCTTTCTCTCACTAACTGTTGAATTTGTAACTTGGTGGATAACATGATGGTATGCAATGTAAGAAGTTCTAGGTTTGATTCTTGAGTTGCACTCTTCCTTTTTATTATTAAAAATATATTTTTTTTTTCAAGTAATTAAACAGTTTTTTAGATAACTTCCAAGCAATTACCAGAATTCAGCTACTAAACTTCTAAATTGGTTGTTATCTTAGTAGTATTAATTTATTTCATTACTGGAAATTATAATTTCTTCGTGCTACCAGTCCCAGTGCTTTCTAGTTGCAATTCAAAGAATCAAATTACTCTGCGATCTTGCTGAAACACTAGGTATCTAGACACTAGTAATTAGGTTTTGAACAATGCCATATGGCAACAAAGTTCATCATCACAATATTGGTATCACAACAATCAATGCAATAATAAAAGGAGCAAAGAATTATAAATTACAATAATAAAATAAACAATCCACAGTAAAAAATATTTTCAATTCACATGGATTCTACCCATCCTGACCAAGCATATCCTTAAATGAGGTAGCTCAGTACCTTCTTTGGTTGTGCATGTTGGTAAAATGATTTCTGTTACTAGCGTAAGTGTGCTAAATATCAGAACCAGTGTACAATACTTTTTGAAATTAAATAAAGGAGAAACTCAGAAATCAAATTGAAGGTAAGTAAAAATAATAAGTTTGTACAGAAAAGTGTCTTAATATACTACTCTATATACATACATGGCTAAAGTCTATGTAACAGTATTATACACAACTAAGATTTTCTAAGTGTATGATACACGATATACACACGTACAGTGCTGACTACACTCATTTTTTAATATGCTTAATCATAAACTCACTTGGATATTTTAGATTATCAACTATTTTTCTCACAGCACTTGATTCACTCAACATTTTTTTATTGACAGTTATTGCTAAGGTAGTCCTAGAAAAATACCATTCATGTTGCAAAGAGTTGAATCAGTTTGAAATAGATGATAGTTTAACTTATAGCTAAAAGCTAAAATTACTAAGGCCTATAGTATTATAACCTGGTTTTTATTACCCTAATGCAAAATAAATCTAATTACTTCAAATTATAAACAAAATTTTATTTTTAGTAAAAATGATGCAACATATGAGAAATGCAAACTATTCACTTTCAAGTTATCATGAAGTAGAGGTTAGACACTTGGAAATTGTTTGAAGCACCAATTTTCTCAACCTCCTTAATCATATTTTTTGCATTAAATTACAAGTAAAAAATGTACGGGGATCTAACTATTTCAATTTAATTGTAATTATTTAAAGTTAGATAAATATTGCTGAAGCTAGTAAATTGATGAATAAATATTGTTCTCTCATTTGTTAATTTCAGACTTTTTTTATGGTGATCGTCTATTTTATTTCTAAGACAACAAAAAATTTCACTTTAACATTGTATAATAGATGCTTGTTTAATTAGTTGACCACTTAAATTTCTCTTAAAACTTGTAACTGTTTATTGTTAGTTGCTAAGCAGTTGATTAACTACAGTTACAATTTTAAAAAAATTGTTTTGTTCAGTGTTCATTTTATTAACCTTTATTTCACATGTAAAGTGTTAACATTGACATTTCATTATTTCTTTTGACAACTACTAATGCACATTGTGCCTCTATGACATCTAAAGACATTTTGATGTTAACTTTTATACATACCTATCATCAGAAATTATTAGTCAATTTTTAAGTTTGAAGGTGACACAACCGTCATTAGTTGGCTTGTGGAATATAGTGCAGTTTTACAACATTTTTAATATTAAATCTATACGAACATGTTATTACATGACATCCTTGTGATGGATTGTATTCTACATACTTTTTTCATAGGGATAGATCATAATTCACCTATAAAAGTAAAGATTTCCTCTAATAGTTCTTTCAAAAAAGTCTCTTGACTTACTCTCGATTTACTTTGTGTACTCCAGTTCTTCAACTTAAGAACACAAAAATAGTCAAGATTAGTAAGCAGGTTGTTTGTGCATGAATTATGTTGGCACTGGATAATAAACATCTGATCTAGTGTTGTTGTTCCCGAACAACATAAACATAACCTGTATTTTGTTGAAGTTTAATAAAAGTGTGTTTACATAAAAAAAGTGTTTAAAAATTGTGAGTAGGCCCAGTTATGTTACTATTACTTCAGTCGATCAGGTATATTATATCTTTTAGATAATTTTTAATAGTGGCAGCCTTGTTATAAAAAAACTGAATAAATATAATTGAAACGCTTTATTCCAACTGTAGGAAATATATCATAGAGGCTGTCATAAATATTATACATATCATACTGTATAATACATATTTGGCAGACTTAGGGAAAATTTAATATGCAAGGTGACTGCTGTACTTGAGAGAAACTATTCCACACTCGCCCACGGCTCGTGCGTATCATTTCTCTTGAGTGCAGCAAAGTGGCACCTTGCGCACTTGTTGCATAAATAACTATTGTATTCAAAAATAAATCATTGCACAATGATCCTCTTTTTTAAAACTGTCATAAGTTGTAGGCCTATTAAGGTTTTGATAATTTGAATATTATTTACCACAGTATTTTTTTCAGGGATAACCTTGTCATAATAGATATCTGAAGTAAATTTAGAGGCTTTCTAACTATAGTAGGAAATTTGCATAAAAAATATAGTAAACTCTGTTGTCACAGTGTAAATTTAATAAATCTTATGGAGTGTTACCAAGTGACAAAACAAATTGGTTGTATGTTTTAACATGGCACTTCATTATTACATGCAAAAACTGCGTCCTTATAGTAAAAAACATAAATAAATACTTAATTTATAAACAATAATTCTTGATGGTACAATTTATTTACAAAATAAAAATTTTAAAAACAAAGAGTTTTTATACAATTAGAGGGCTTAAAAATGGACTATTTTACACTATTTTAAATTAATGTTTTGAGATAATGTATACTTGTCACACACCCCTTCCTTTTCTGAAGGGAGTAGAAAACCCCCTCAAAGTTTCGCACCCAAAATAGTATTTGATAATTGCAAAAGTAATGAATGGCCTACCATCCCTAGCAGTTTGGGATTGCGGCTGGAGGTCCTCGCACATTAGGTCCTCGTACACACATACACAAGTGCAGAAATAAGACCGGCCGTTATTTGCCCCATTTAGTTACCAATGTACATCCTCAATCAAACTGTTTTTTCTTTAATATCCAATTTTATCCTTAAATGTTAAATATACATCAACTTTACACATAATTGCAAGAAAAATTATTCCAAACAAGGTAAAAAAATAATTAGTCATGGCAAGGGAAATATACACAATCACTAATTTGTTAGTAAATATTATGTACTTTTGATAATAAAGAAAATGATTCATTGTTTGATTTATTTGTTGAATTGTACATAAAATCATTTTAAGATGAAATTGTGACTAATAAAAATCAAAGTGCAACCGACTGAAGTACACTAGGGAACAAACTATGGGATGGAATTTTGGCCGATCCTCATCCTCTGCACTCGTGAGTGTGGGGGGGGGGGCTAACCGGGCTTCCAGCTTCAGTCATAACATGCTAAAACTATACAATCTATATTTATTAGTCTTGGACTCGGCTCAAAACCCTTCCCAGGGATCAGGGGCTCAATAATCCCTAGCGTTTGTTGTTGATTTCTGAAGTACTTGGTCTCATAACAATAGCAAGATGTTGAAAGAATTCAATTTGACAATGTAATTATTTTGTCTTTATTGCTGGTACAGAAAACCACTTTGACGAATTTTCGGTTTTCTATTTTTAGGCCAAGATATGTCCTTATGTGATTCCTCACAAATAGGCAAGCCTGGAGGGCTTGCCTTTCTTATGCTAGAAGTCCAATACTTCCATCTTGAATGCTTTCCCAATGTGATCATTGCAGTTCATCCCAATGTCGTCATCACTTTCATCTTGTGACTCTTCGGGGAATTCATCCTGCTGCAAAATAAAAATAATCAATTTACAGATGAAAAATAGCAAAAAGGTTTTTAAGTAACCCCAAATAATAGATGCAAATAGAAATTAGTAAGTTATAAAAATTAATTACAGACAAAAATGGTTTTATCTTAAGTTATTAGGAACGTCGTTTAAATAGTAAATTTTAAAACTCAGAGGGTATCTATGAACAATCTTATTAGTGTAATTATAAATATAAAAAACCCATAAAAACGGAGTGAGTGAAGCATATTCACCAAATCATCCCCAAACACTCAGGGAGGCGCCAGACTTCAACATGTGGCTGGCATCTCTGAAATGAGTTTGTTCAGATTTTCATGAAATTTAGGCAATAAATGTTGGAATGACTTCCTAAGGGACTGTAAAGAGATGGCAGCACAATTCGTTACGATATTGTGTCACTATATCTCATGAATAATTGGAAGTAATTTGAAAGAGAGAAGGAAAGCCAAAAGTCTGGGTGGAGACGGACTCGGTAGAGAATCCACGCATCTTCACACAGAGACAACTTTGAAGGTTTAGTTGTAACACTCCAACCCAACAACGTTGAAAATTTAAAAACTGCTAAGTCTTGTATATTTTTAAAGATTTAAACTATTTGAAGCGTGATATATGACAATAACTTGTGCAGTCAGGCAAGAGATGGCAGAAGTGTAAGTTGTTTACAACAGTAACTTAGCCAGCACCACACAATTAGTGAACCCTATATATTCTTTGTGTTCCTCGTTCAATATGTAGGTACATGTAAATGCTGTATTAGTAATATTACAGACACAGAAAAAAGTGCTAAATTTCCATTATACAGGCAGTGCAGTGGAGTAAATTTCCTGTTTTGATTATTTTTCACTCATTCTCAAAGAAACAGTTCCAACCTAATTAAAAGTCAATACAAATTAACCTCAGCTACACAATATAAGTGTGCATTTTAAGTAAGAAAGGACTGTTGACACTGCAGCTATCGAAGTGAGCTAGAGCTATTGTAGAATTATTAATCTAGATTCTTAATTTTAATTGTTTTTATAGTATTTTGATCAATAAATAGTGCCAACCATAAAATAAAGAATATCAGAAAACTGACACATACTTTCTCCTTTTATCCATATTTTACTGGATAATTTATTTTTGTTTTTACTAAATACAGGCTAGGCCTATAAAGTCTTTAAACATTTACAAACATTTAACTTGTGAAGAGAGGATTTGATTTTGGTTACGTGAGGAAAATGGCTCTCATGTAGCACGCACCGTTGGACTACCGTTGGTCAATGGTGGAACAGTTGGCTAATGGTGGGTTGTTGTTTCCACAAGCCAACCGTTGCCCAACTGTTTTTCATGCGGTTGGGCCAACCGAAATTAATATTGTTGGACAATCGTTGGTTAGTTGTTGTATAAATACAATCATTGTGAGTTGGAGTCTCCACAACAAGCCAACCGTTACTCAACCACTTTTCACGCAGTTGGGCCAACCAAAATTAGTATTGTTGGACTAACATTTGTCAATGTTGGGTTGGAGTTTCCACATTCTAACCGTTGCCTAACTGTTTTTCATGCGATTTGGCCAACTGAAATTGAAATTGTTGGTCTTTTGTTTTCCAAATATGTGTTACGTCCTGTAACTCAAGAATGAAGAATTTTATTTGCCATTAATAATACTACTTGGGATTGTAACATAATAAAGTTTTATTTAATATTTTTAAAATAAATTATTTGAATAAACACTTATCAATTTTACCTCTACAATAAAAGAAAGAAGATCCCAAGATGCCACCAGAAAATCAATGAATCAGTTTAAAAAATTAAAGGACATTTACGGAATAATAATATAGGCTATACTTAAAATAACTAAAGTCTCATTACCATTTACTAAATATCTGAAACCAGGGATAAGTCTGCAACATAAGAGTTTTGTCCAAGTCGTGTAGGTCGTAGTCTACTGGTCACTTATAGATCAGAAGTCGCTACAGATCTACTGGTCCAGAATAGACGGGAGGGTTAAGACGTGTGCTCAGTAAGTCAAAGGTTGTTGGTTCATGACCCAATTGGACCACAATATATTTTCAATTAAAATCCTTTTTAAAAACATATATATTATTGGTTTATTTAGCAATTCAGTTGGAAAAATCATGATTTTTAACCACAAAATATTTATTTCAAGGTATTTTGCTACCGTTGGGCCATGGTTTGATAATGGTTGGTTGGTTTACGGTTTAAAGAGGTGAAATTTGTATCGTTGGCCAACTGTGTGACTCCACAATTTGCCAACATTGGCCAAACCGTTTGTGCTACATGGACTGTCAGCATGTAGGCTACACTTTTTACTCGAGTCGGGACCTCTAGCTCACGACACACATTCAGACAATCAGCTGTCAAACTGACATTGCAGGTAACCCACTCGTGATCCACTATACCTTACCAAATTTATTTTTGTAAAATCTTGGCAAAATAAATTTATATAATGAAATCCACAAGTAATCATGTAAAAAGTGTGGGTGGGTAGTAGCAGATAAAAAATAACAGATTCATTAGTTACTCCGGTATGGCTTTATAAAAACAAACGTAATTTTGTATATTGGACAGATGTGATCAAACAGTTATACTAAATGAATAATTGCCAGGCCAATGGCAAAAATGCCAATACTGTGATTGGTTAACTTTCCCTGAGTAATAATGAAGAGGATGAAGCAGTCCTGATAGCCAATATCCTTATCCCCCATAATACCTAAAAAAATATACCGTACCATGAACAAAATTCATCAATAGAGAAAAACTTACTTGTACTAACAAACATTTTAAGAGTTAATGAAGTTATTATTAATTGAATTACCCCCTCTATTTCGTTCAGAGCCCAATCATTAACTCGCCACACCTTTTAAGTTGGTTCCATGGGTAATTTACACACACACATACAATATATACACAGGAGTTTTGCTCATTCATTATTGTAGGATTTTTAATGTGAAAATAAAGTTTGTGTTGTGAAACAATGTGCTTCATAACTATCCATGCAAGTGCTTGGTGCTCATAAGAATACAAATTCACTGTGATTTCAACTATTAGAACTGCTGAGAATAATCATAGTTTCAATATATTTTTTATTACAAAAATTATCTAACTTTGAGGTTTTTATTCTTCTCAAAATAATATAAATTATTTTCAGCTATCCCAAGTAGTTAAATTTTAATGTCTATGTCACTGGCCCGGCCATGTCTGAATTTTCAAGTGAAACATATCACCATTTAGTACCCAATTCGTACTATTTAGTCCAACCTTTAAAATATTAGTACCTCTCACATAGTGATGTTATTTAAATTTAAATATTCAAGAAAACCCATGTTGGCCATATGGAGGTTTGATCAATTTCTAAGATTACAATAATGTTTATACCATTAGATAAAGCTAATTTAGATCTACGAATTACCTCTATTTTACAAGTTTAGTACCTCAAAGGATTTGGAGTAATGAGGCATAAATGATACGGCTTGCCATAAGGCCAGCATGTAAACTAATAAAATAAAATAATTAAGTTCTGTAGGAGGTACTAATTTTTTTAATGTTGGTACTAATTAGTGATATATGTTTCACTTGAAAATTCAGACATTGACGTTAAATTAGAACCTATTAATGTTTGTCTTTTTTCTTGTAATTTTAAAAACAATACGTATGTCAGGATCAATTTTAATGTGTTGTATTAGTAATGGAGTTAATTTTTTTTTGTTAAGATCCAAATAGTGTGAAATTAGATATGTTTGGATGCATAAAATATTAATTTAGCTGTAAAAGTTACTAATATACAATGAGATCCCAAAGTATAGCCAAATTAATATCAAATAATATCACAAGATGTGTTTAATCCCTTCTAGATTAGTCAAGTGTAGTTGAAATCACGCGAAACATTTACATCCTGAACATTTTGACATAGATTCTGTATGCGATTAAATAACTGTGGTAGTCAACCTTGACATTGTGCTTGGTGGGAATTTTAATGGTTTGGTTGAATTTCAGTCTTTAGAAAGGGTTTTAAGGACTGAAATCCAAACTTCATTATTAGCTACGAACTCAAATTCAAACAATTTTGCTGCACATCAGTGATACAGCAGTAAACAGATTGTAATAATTAAACTCGGTTAACCCATTCGGCAACATTTAATACACCAATAATTGTAATAAATCAAATAAATAGTAGGTTAATTCTAATTTACATTCATTCATGACCAATCGTTTTATTTTATGGGTGGAAAAAACTACTAACTAGAATAATGTTGATTGAGTATTAATAATGGAAGTATAAATTTAGAACATCATTGTTTTCCGAATAAAAATAATTTTGATTCCCTTAGGTACAGGTAGTTAACATAAATCCTTCAATAATGATACGTTTTGTTCTATGTTAGTAATTAAATAGATTGCATCTAATAGTCCTAATATTATCTTTAAATTAATTTAGTTGATGGTCAAAATGTTCAGGATATTATAAAGGGACTATTTGCATCAAATATACAGACAAACTCACTGTAGGCAGCGATGAAATAATGAACGAACGAATGTGACTACAAATAATAATAGATAAGCGCAGGACTAAGCTTACATCTCCACACGGCTTACAACTAAAACATATGAAAAAAGAAGCTGCAGTTTGTTATATACATTTAAATGCTGCAACACTTAATTTACAATACAATACAAACCAAATAAAAAGTGATTCAAGCAGGAGAAGGTTTAGTCCAAAATATAATAACTGTTATTGGGATTTTAATGAATGCCTTCAAAGTACTACATGATAAGAGGGAATTTTAGATATTTACAAAACCTGTTGATTTTATTTTAGTCTTGAGATAAGCCTGATTACGATTTAGGCTTTTTCTATTCCTTAAAACTCCTTATAAAAATATACCACTAAATGAAAATGTTTTGTAAAATCAAAAGAGTAGGCAGAAATCTGCATACAATTTTGGTTTCCTTTCCTGTTAATACAAACCTTGAAACATTTAACTTGCATTTTTGGAAACCTTAAAATAAGTTTATGTACAAGCTAAATTGAGTCAGTGGTTAAAAACTATTCTAGAGCAAGTAAAATGTTTAAACTAAAACATAACAATATCATCATTGCAAGTTTGGATCCAATAAACAAAAACGTGTTAAATGGATCGTTATGTAGCATATTTTCATAAATTACTAAAGAACATGATTTACTTAAATCACATAAACAGATGACAATTTACAGTATTTAAATTATTTATTTTTTTATATAAAAACAAGTTTAACTTACCATTCTGGACAGTTAAAAATGCTAAACGGTTTCTTTTAAACTGTATAATGAAGCATTTTAAACCCCATTGCGTTTCTAAATGACTATTAGCAAAATAACAATGCAAGTTGAGCTTAAACGTTTTTGCAAACCATAAAAATGTTACAACAGATATAATTTTGACACTTAGTAAGTATTTTGTTACATTAAAATACATGTTATTTTCTTTCATGCATAAAACTTTCTTTTACAAAAAGCCAATGAGACAATACTTTTATCTTAAAATTACTTTAATAAGGCAAATTGTAAATAACACAAACCAGTTTAAAATCAGGGACACCAAATTAGGCGGTTAGGGGATTTTGCAACGTTGTCAGTTTTGCAAGCTAACATTTTAGTAAAACTGCATTTCCTGGAAACACACGTTTACAGAATCCTGATGTGTTTTTATTTCTAAGATGATCAGCTACCTTGGTTTATAAAACGACAACTGGAATTTCGTGTCAGTGGTTCTGTAGATTTAACAAATTAATTTAGTAACCAAAAAAAGAGTTATCAGATTGTGTAGGGATCATGGCATATAACCCCACTTCCGATGTCGTGCTCTGACCTGTGAAGGAGGCTTTACACATTCACTATGACCAATCATTATTGACTATCATCGTCAACAAGCATTGTAAGATTAAGTTAGCCTAATCTTAAGTTGAATGTAAATTTTATTGAACAGTGTCCATATTTAAGAAAATAATTAGGGACAAACTGTTCAGGATCATTATTATATTCTAACATGGAATAAATATTATTATTATTGTCTCCTTTTCAGACAGGAGAATATTACATTACAAATTAAATTATTTTTATGTAATATCTAAATCTATTACACACATTATTAAATATAATTATCTTTCGTGTAATGTGAATAGGAAATTAAAAGGTTCACAACTCTCCTGATATTACACAGTGTTACAAGTAGAAAATTCAAAATAAGCATTTCAAGTTTGCCGCCAACTGAACGAACAGGATACAGAATGAGAAAATGCTAGAACCTCCTCGAAACTTCGAGGTGATTCTGGGCTTGAACCCGGAAGTAAAATCTCATGAGGTCATGTGATGCGGAGTTAACATAAAAGCGCCACGCGCGTTGGACCAGGCGTCTTTTTCTCGGCACAATTCGGTCAAGTAACATCGCTCTTTTTAAAATTAAAATCGTGTAACTTTCTTGTTTTTCCTAAGTTCGTCGATTTGTCTATGGGGTGTATACCCAACGTATCTCACGAATCTTACCCCGAAAACGCTCGAAACTGCAATCGAATAAATTAAATTAAATAAGCGAACTTTTCTAAATTCCGCGAGACGATTCCACAGAAAGATCACGTGGCAAACTAAATTATCTTGGGGATTATTGGTTTTTTTAAATAGTTTCAATTTGGGTAAAGAGTTGTTTTCTAATTAGAGTACAAATGCTTATAACATTGTTTATTAATTAATTAAAATCTGTGAAAGTGAAGGTAACCAACATGCATTTGTAAGTAAACTGTATTTTTAAATTGTAGCATTTATTGGTCATATTTCTGTAACATTCCACGTATTTTGAAGAAATTTTCAGAAGTCATATTTACAATTGTTGAATTTATAGAGATTTATTGCTGTTATTTGTTATATGAAATATGAAGTCAAACTATTATACTACTATTATTTGTTGCATAATTGTAAGAGTTTAATATTTGGAGAGACAACCAAAATTCTAGGTGTTTTTAAAATAATTTAACTATAGATGGTCATTGGTTTTATTTGTTTCAACAAAAAGAATAATTTACACATAGTTAATGGTAGTTGCTGGTTGAGATTTAGGTTAGCAGATAATACATCGTGGCTCTATTAGGAGGTAAGAAAGGTTGGAGGTCAGGTGGTGTATTTAGGAGGTTATTTGATACATAATATAATTCCCAACCTTTCGCTTGTTATTAGCCACTTATAAGTCTTATAAATCCAGCTGATCAATATAAAATTAAATACTGCTGCCATTGCATGTCATAATCTCAACTGTGTCTCAAAAAAAAACATAAAAAACATAAAAAAACATAAAACATAAAACATAAAATACATAAAAAACAAAAAAGGCCATGAAGCTAATCAAAATAGTGACACATCTAAGGAAACAACTGTAAGTAATTCCAGATCTCCAAATACGAAACTCAGTGTAATTTGCCTTCTGTATGCTTCTTAACAGCAGAATAAATTCAATCTCTGACAAACCGTTTATTTAATTATTTCCCACAATTTATCAGAGATCTGTGTAGTGTTTTGGGCCCAGCGCACTTCCACAGGTCTCTGACAGTTATTGACTATAATTCAGTAATAACAGTAAATAAAGTAAATTCAGTTTCACCTTGCTAACTAAACAGTGAGTGATTTTGAATAAGAAAGACTAACAGAGGTTTCATTGTTACAAAATGGTAGCAAATTTGTATTGTTACAAGACAATATTTATTGTAACAACAGTCCATTTAAAACCAATTAGGTAATTAGTCTTAGAAAAAGTGTACTAATATAATTGGTACTACTGAGAGCATAAAATTATGTCACTCTTTAATATTGGTCAACTGTTTGATTTAATTTGAAATAGGATATACCTCAACAGATGTGTTAGTTAGGTCTTTTTCCACAGCGTGAAAGCACAGTGTGTAAATCCCGTCATATACACGGGCAAACATATTCTCTACACAAACAATCACATAAAGGTTCACACATCTTAAGGTATTTTTGCCCCGACGCAAACCATTTGGAAAGGTTTTCTGACGAAGTTCATAGGCGTCAGGGTGATGTTCACATCAGGGCAATGTTTGCCCGTGTGTGACTTTCACACGATGGTCCAGATTTATTTTTGTCAGACCGCATGTAAACCCAACAGTACCTATATCTGACAGAAGTTAAGTTCAATAAAGTAAATATAAAGAATCAAGTTCACAATTAAAAAAATGATTAAATAGAAAACAGTTACTTAAAAAATATACTGTACCAAGCTACATTCTATCATTTTGATCTATTTAAAATAATTATCGTAGTTTGAAACTTCAACATTTACTTATTCTCATAATGAAAATATAAACAATGATAAAAAACCATGTGACTTAATAAATTTAAATACCTATGGCCAATATGTTAGATTACAGACACAAGATCTGGCGGGTGTCTTGGCGTTGCCAGTTTGTGTTCTTAACACTATAACTTGATTAAGACAACTAATGCCAGTCCTACATATGGCAACAATGCAAAATCCCCCACCTACTTAATTTGGCAATCCAGTACTAAATGTAAATCATCATGACAAAAATATTCTCTGGAAATTACAACTCACCCCTTTAAGAGCTGTATTTTTAATTAAAGATTAATTTGTTTTCTTCTTACAACTCATCCATTTCCAACATTAATCTATAAAGGAAAATTAATAACCCTAAAACTACTTTACTTCTAAAATACCTGTGATGTATTGAGATCCACTGTCATCTGATTAGTTCATGAATGTAAATAAATGAATCAGGCATAAAAATTAAATTAACAAACTTACCAATAATTAAATTTTTCTAAAACCCAAGACCGTCCTAAAATCAAAATAATCTTTCATCAGGTAAAAGTAAGTAACTGACTTCTATAAACTTAAAAGCATGATTTCTAATGTTGTAGTATGAGCTAACTAATGTTGGGTTCAAAAGAGGAAATTTAAACACTGGTTTTCTAAGTGTTCTTGTGATTTCAGGAGCAATAATAAAATTACACTACAAATGTTTAACTTATTAAAAATGTAAAATTTGTCAATGGCTAAATTTTGGATTTCAAAATAATTCGTGACATTTTTAAGAAAAACTAAAAAAAATATAATAATATAAGAAAAATTGGAAAATAGGAATACATTACAAATATATTAGGAGTAGAATTAATTTGTCTTAAGTAGAACTAAGCGGTTTTAAACTAACTTTTAGTTTGACTTGGAGAAGAATAAAGTAAACGTTGACTACAATAATGGACTATAAAACACCCCAAAATTAGTTAATGGAAAGAATCGTACCCTAAATCCTGAACTGCCCTTGAAAGCTCCGCCCTTAAAAAAGTGACAAATAATAATTGAAATGAAAACTTTTTAAACTACATGTTATGCAGATTTTTATGCATGAGAGCGATATGAGTGACTGATACTTACATCAACATCTGTCATCATTTCCTTGGTGGAGACGGTGGTATCGATGCGGCGAATGGCGCCTTGGTGGATGTCCATGTCGAACTTGAGGCACTGGAAGCGACGCAGCAGGAAGACGAGGAGGATCGGGATAACGCTGGCGATGATCATGAGCACAGCGATCACCAACACCCAGCCTGGGTAGGGCTTCTCATCTGTCTGACCCTGTGTTGACAGATTACAGTTAGTTGTGTTAAATATGTTGCAGGATAGCCAGGGTTAAATTTAGATTAGGTATCAGTTTCAATAGTTTGGATAGTTATTTTATAAATCTGTATATATTTTCTTGTATATAAGTTTAATACGCTGAGGAAATTGATTTTTATTGATCATTATTTTTGAGCCAATATTATTTGATCTGTTAGTTGTAACATATTTTTTTCAAGTTTTGATACTTCCATTCTGGATGGCAGGTTAGATTCAGAGTTTGTTGTTTTCCCATGAGGATCACGTAGAGATCAGTTTGACTTTAAATACATTCTAAAGCAGCTCTTCATGCAATAAAACTGTTTTACAACTTAAATAAATATCATAAGCTGATATAAATACACAGACAACTGAAATTGCAAACAATCTGTATAGTGTTTATTGTAGCTTACTCTTTCAATAAGTTATAAGTTGCTTACGGTATGTTAGTGTCAAAATTGCAACTGGTATCGGGCACATATTATTTCAAAACAAAATATACCGACAGTTGGTTTATAGGGATGTACTTCACACTAAAACACGAAAAGGATATTGGCCATAAAGAGTAAATTTACTTGCTTTTAGATGAATGAGCTTAGCAAATTTGTCTGCTACCATGAAAAAGTAAAACAAATTAAGGGAATAAGGAAGAAAATTCCAACCGATGAGCCTCGTAATTCTTAAAGTACTTAAAATAGCTATTAGAACTATAATTATTTACATAAATATTAGTATCTAACCATTTCAGCATTCCAAGCGTGATAGCTGGGCTTTTCAATTATCCGGAATGCAATAGAAGAGGCGAGGATACAAAACATGATAAGAGGTGCAAGAAACCTCCAGGTGACTTGCCAGTATAGACCTGGTCTGTACCCCGTCATGTCTTCTATGTCTTGGGTGAATCTGAAAACGTATTACCGGGATGTAATTATATAATTTTATATTCTCAACAGGAAATCTCCATGTTATGGTTACAAAAAAACTGAAATGTTTTTAGGCAAGCAGCAGTTAAATTTGTTGAACTTAATTGTGCCCATGTAATATATTTCTCCCAAAATAAAACATTCAAAATGAAATACGTTGAACAAATAAGTGTTATTCCAAAAAAATCATAGGAAGGGAAATTCCATTGGGACTTATCACTCTCTAATATTTTATGCTAATTGTGTTGATGATATACGAGGGTCATCCAGAAAGGAAAGAACGTCTGCATACTACGCCGAGCACAGCTCCCCCACCACCGCGATTACATGTGCAGCAGTCCACTCACCTCCTCACTAAAGTATGAGCCGAGTCTCGTTGCTAAGCAATCCCACGTCTAGTTTTTATAGTGGTTCAAAATGGCGGAGTCATTCGGAAATCCCGCCAAGTTAAGAGATCCGCTGTGTTATCAGATTCTGAATGCGCAAACTGTCTAGCCTACTGAAATTTCTAGACAAACTCCAAAGATTTGTGAAAGTGCAATAAATGAGTCTTCAGGGAGAAAATCGTTTATCAAGTTTAATGAAGGAATTTGATCGAATATGACGAGGATCGGAGTGGCAAGCAATTGCTCGTTACAGATTATTTGAAATATTGAATTAAGGGAAAAATTTAGAGAAACAGCTGCTATAGTGAGAAACACTTAACATGAATCCTTTCCAGAAATTGTACGATATTATTCAATAAACTTTCACCGTAATCTTTCTTTTGTTTTTGTCTAGAAATTTCATTAGGTCGGACATTTTGCGCATTCAGGTCCTGGTAACCGATTTTTCGATTTATAAATAGAACTTCTATAAAACTAATATTGTCTAACTAACTATAAATTAGGGGTGTACGAGTAGTGATTTTTTTGAATCGAGTTGAGTTGAGTAGTGCTGATTATTCTCAAGTTTTGAGTATTTTTGAGAAAATATTTGCTGTCAGCAATATTTTGTTGTTTTTAGTTTCAAATGGTGTAATGATATTTGGATAAAAACCAGATTTGAACTAATACATGAGTAGCAATACACATTTTTGGCCAGTAGATCTACAATAAATCTCATTATATGTAATGGCTATCAAAAAATGGTTTTACTGTTGTTTTCATCCGATAAAACATGGTACAGTTGCCATTTGCTCAATATCACTTGGTCTGGACATCGCTTTTAATCAATATTAATCGTTATTTACGTCCAATATTACGCGGTCAAGTCATCATCTCTGGCCGATATGTGTTGTGATACCTTATCAATTTTGGCCAATATTAAGTGGTAAAGTCGTTATTTTTGGCCGATGTTATGTTTTCCATGTTGTTTGCATCCAATATTACGTGGTAAGGTTGTATTTCCAGATGATATCATGTATAGCATCTTCAATTACGATAAAAATTACATAGTCCGGTCGTCATTTACATACCTTCGGTAATTTATTATGACCGATTCATGTTTCTCGTTCTCATTTTTGGCCCATTTGACTATGTGCACTCATTTTTTGCGGCAATTACTACGCGATTTGGCTGGTCGCGATCGTCCGAAGATCGGCGGGAAATACTCGCTTGAACTTTCGAGTATTTTCCAAAACTTCAAGTCCAGTTGAGTAATGAAATACTCAGTTGAATTACTCTAATTTTCAAGTACTCACACACCCTGACTATAAATAAGACTAAAGAGAATCAATTTTGTTTACTTCATTTATAGACAAAGTAAATAAAGTAAAAAAGGGACCTTAATACCTAATGACTCATAACAGTATTCTTGTTTTAAAAATATATAATTCAGGTTTGTTCTTTGAAGCAATGACAAACCTGAGATGTTTGTCTTTTATGAGATGTGTTAAAAAACAAAAAAGCAAATAGTAAATGCAATTTATAAACAAAGTATAGTTTTGTATTTAAATTAATATATATATAATTATACAGTCCGATGTATAACTCACTCAATCACTCACGTATACGAATTCTAGACCACTTTCAGATGAGCTAGAAACGTGAAATTTAGTATGCACGTAGGTTGGACCTAGAAACCCCTAGGAAAATTTCCAAAAGTTACAGTTTTACATTTTAAAACCGCTAATTTTTATGTTGAAAATTGGAAATTTTAACATTGGGCTTATGGAGTTTCAAACAAAAACAAAAGAAATCATAACATTTGTAAAAAATATCCAATCAATGTAAATGTAATTTTCACGTCTTAGAGTATAAACAAGTGATATGTCCAATGAAAAATATTCCATCTAAAGGGGCTATATCCCAAATGAATCAAAATATTATACTATATAAAAAGTAATTGAAGGGACATTGAGTTAAAATAACAAACTGGAGCGACCCCAAATGGGGATCTAGGGGCGGAGCCCTCAGCGAGCAAAGCGAGTTGCATTTATACACTGAAGTACTAAATGAGATATAAATAACACTGGCTTGATTAAAACTTCCAGCAAGAACAAAACAGATATATGTTCTTATTTGAAAAGCTATAGTATAGGTGTAAACGAGTAGAACAAATTCCTATCTCAAAACATGATATGCAAGTGGAAATGTTGGTTACAATTGAGACCTATCTGTAAACATGTGTCTCTGTGATTTAGATCTATCTGTATTTGTGAAATTCTATAAATAGAAGTGTTACTTTTCATGTCCATATATAAACATGACAGCCACCATTTCCAGGAGAGCTATCATCACCAGACCGATGGTTCCGGCGAAGGAGTCAAACATTTTGAGCCAGTATTCGCCGGCGCCTGTGCAGAATATCAGACCCACGATGAAGCAGATACCACACACAATCGCTGGAACACGAAACACTCTGTTAGAATATGGGCGGCCAAATATATAGTATTATAGGTTTTATTATATTTCTAGAAGTAACAGGTACAAAGATTAACTAATATATGTGATAAAGACTAGTTCTTAAATCTCTGTGTTTCAGATGCTTTACCACTATCTGTTACTTAAAACTAGCTATATGTTTATCTTACATCTGATTTTGTAATATACAGCATCTGTGATATTCCACACTGCCTTGAAAAAATGAGGTATATAATATAGAGGTCTCGTCTGGGATAAAAAATTTTGCCTACATGCTGACTGCCATTTTGACCCTCTATACCCTCCGGTCTCCATGGCAACATTTGTTAACCAATCAAATGCTCTCCTCACAAGTTATATTAGTCTTTATTACTGATTACCAGATTTGTTGTTTACAAAAATATCCTCCAGGAGGTTTCACTTTTTAACACGAGACAAGAGCTCTATATTTATTTATATCTCGTTGCCTTGGAACAGTTAGTACAGGTTATGAAAGACAGATATGAAACCTAATATCTGATACTAGGTTTTTAGAACTAGTATTTTTCTGCAACCACTATGGGAGTAACTAATATAGAGAAGTATCTAACACGGCACATTCCTAAGTTATAAGCGGTTTTAAATCGTCATGAGCCAGCTTTTTGAGGTTTGAATTGAGTATTGAATTTTATATTGAGTTGTTTATGAAAATATATGCAAATTGAGTAACTTGCCCTAATTTCAGTGGCGTTCTTTAAGTTGATACCCCTTAAAATAAACTACTCTTGTTGTTCTAGAGTTGTATAGTAACTTAATGAACTTAGGGATGTTTGAAATTCTACAATATATTAAAGTAAGCTCTTCGGTTACAATTACAGTATTAGTTAATGTCTCCCTTAAAAAAATGGATGTTAAAATAAACTTGTTTCTCTTATATATCATAATACATGCAAACGATTTACAAATAGATTTAATAATTTTTACTTTCTAAATAGCAAGTCACACAAAGCATGAGTGTAAGCCATTTCAACTTAATAACAGGGCCATAGAGAGGCAATACAAATTCTTTCTTGGTGCAACTCCTCTAGGGTACAAAACAAACGTATCCTGAAAATGTAAAGCCTTTAGCTTTGATATTTGTTGGTGCGTGTATTGATTTATCAATAAGGATTATCAATCTTTTTATATGTTTAGTCTTGTAAATAGTATGCAATCAAGGTGAATTTGTTGGCCATTGGCTAGCTAAGAGTATGCTCCTAGACTTTAACTTTAATTAACTCAGCTGGTTTTTTAGTGTTTTATGTGTTTAGTCTGACTATCCAAATCTCCAAATGTCCAAAATGGTCCGATCCTCTGTAAATTTGAATAAGATATATTGAACACTAGAGTCTCATCAACTCAAAGTGGAGAGGATATAATAGTCTGCTCAATATCACATTTAATTTATTTAAAGACACTCTTCTATTAAGTTTGGAACACACATAAATGCTTTTGGGTTTACAGTTGGATGCAAACTAAACTTGGCATGCTATATATTTTGCAATGAAAATAGTATACTGGCAACCCTTACTTCATTCAACCCTACTGAAAATGAAAATTAGTCATAAACAGTCCTTACAGATAACATTTGTAATACATATATATCCAAAAAATAAAACTACAATACATTAATCATTTGGGATCAAACTAAACTGATGGTATATTAACAGCAAAACATAAAATAAATTCCATAAACGTTATATTCAATCATGCAAGAAATCATGCGGTAAAGATTATAAATTCCCATGCAAATTGAAAATGAAAAAATGTATTGCAAGCATAATTTATAAAATCGCCATGCACCATAGAAATTCTCTTAATACCTGTTAAAACAGGCTTCCTAATTCTTTTGAACAGATCAATATCAAAAATAGTACACAGCATTCCCTCAAGAATTCCAATTTGAGAGCCAATTCCCAGAGAAAGCAGCATAAGGAAGAATATGACTGCCCAAAATGGGGCTCCAGGCAATTCAACAATAGCTTGAGTGAAGACTATAAAAGCAAGGCCGGTCCCCTCTGCTGCCTATAAGCACAATCCCACATAAATTAAAATAAGTTGTAATGAAAGGCTCTTTGACTGATGTCAGTTTATATATGATATTGATAAACAACAGATTTAGAAATGTATGGCCTTTTGTGTTACACCTGTGGCTTATAATATTTTGCCTTGTCAATTAATTAAAAAAAAGAGCAATTTGTAGTGAATAGGCTATTTACAAATAATAAAATAGGTTGATATATTACAACAATTGGCTCTATTGAGTATTTCTCTAATTTCATCAATTTGAATCTCGGCCTTTCACAATTAAAAAGGTTTAAATTATTTAACATTGGCAAAGTATAAAAAGTTGCAATAGTTTAGCATCGATAAATTTTGTAAAGCAGAAAACTGCTTTTTAACCGAAGCTGAAAGTTACACAGTTTATTAAGATACAAATAGGTTTTATTTTTGTCACATTGATTTAATATTTGTTCAGTCTTTAGTAAAATATCAAATTCACTCCATGAGTCACTGGCACACAGTTACTCGAAATCTGACATTAACATGACCAAGATTTATTTTCTTAAACTGGGTTAATTTCTGAAATATGCAAGGTCAAAGTTCACGAGCACTCTCGCCCAAGTTAGACTTAATAATGCATTTGCTGGAGTAGAGTATGTAAACAGTTGTTTGTTCTATGTTAGTAGCTAGTAGCATTATTTTACATGTAGTCCTGGGGGACCGAGCATTGCTCGGAGAAGGTGTTCACCTGGAATAATTTTTCACCATTCTCCCTACAATGACGAGCAGACTTGCTTCGGTCATTTTCCTATTTTCTGCATGTTAGGGTTACTCTATATAGTGATTCCTAGTTACTATAATCAGGAAATCACATGTTGATACTTTACCAGAGATGAACAGCTGTTATGATTGTTTTGTTTTGATTTAATGCTCCAAAATCTGAGTATACACATTTACAGTTTTAATCAATTTTTTTGCAAAATTTTAGTTATCCTGTGGTTGATGTTTTTCTTCAACCATTTGATTTTGAGGCCCGAAAACCCTAATTTTAAAGTTTACCCAAAGTCATTTTGCTGGGTTTTGAAATAAATTTTGTAAACTAACTAATATTGCTCTTATTAAGAGAATATGGTTGGATAAACTGTGATGATATAAAAATAAATTAAATAGGTTATCACAATGTTTAAATAATCAGGAAACACTGAAGATTTTTAGACAATCCATTAATGAAAAACTTATGAGATGTATTTATTTCTATGATCTAACATACATAGTCATAAACACCAATACTTTATAAATATTATAATTATAGGCTAAACTATTACTAAGTAAAGCCCAATAACATGTTATTGAGAAAATATGAACATTAATATTAAATAATCTATTATTTCTAACACTTATCAGATTTTAAAGCGTGATACCTGATCTAGTTGTTCCTGTAAACTGCATGTCTCCAGCCCGTGAGCGTGGAACGTTTCATTTGATACTTTGGACATGTAATGCTCGTATGTTTCTAATGACGCATGTTTTTCTAAAAGTCCACTTATTTCAAGCTTCAGCTTGTTACTGCAACAAAGTCAATGTTATTTTAATAAATCAGTACTAGCGGATGCAGTAGCTCGAATTCAAGCAAATATTTTTTCCCCTTGGGGAATATTTTACTCCCATTCCGTTACATTAGTTTATATTGTGATATAATTCCAGTACAGTAGACCCCCTCTTAACCGACCCCGGATTAACCACCTCTGCTCGGGCACAAAATAGAAGTCGGTTTACCCTCCCTGAATTTTAAAACTGGTCGGTTTAACCGAGCTTTTCTAGGAATCGAGAGACTTCCGTTCCCATCCTTATCGCTTTACTAAATAGAAACGTATCCGTTCAGGGCATTGTTATGAATCAGATGGGAAACTCACAATATTGTGGAACGTCAATCAACGTCAGTTTATCGCTACTCTGCGTCGAGTACAGTACAGAGCTTTGTAGCTTGTGCGTCGCGCATGTGTACAGCCTAGTTTTGTATTCATATAATATCAATAATAATACATTTATTTCTACAGTATTTTACATGTTTAAGTTGTTGCCCGTTTTAACCGACCTTTTAGGTTATCCGACCTATTCCCGGCCCTGTGAGGGTTGGTTAAGGGAGGGTCTACTATAGTTAGCTTGAAACAGCTGTTCTTGCTTCTGTACTGTGTTCTATTAGTATCAACAGTTGTTAATATCCAATGAAATGAATTTCAATTCTCCTATAAAAATCATTTGCCAAGAACTTAAGTTATTTATTACCCCACACAAATTAGATGCATGTCTAATTTCCGAAACACATTTTATGATAGAAGTTTTTTCAAAATTCCAGATTTCAATATTTACTGCAATAATCACCCGGATAACAGAGCGCATGGAAGAACAGCTGTATTGGTCCGCAAGAAAATAAAACAATATGAACTATACCTAAGATTCAAAATAACTTTCTACAAGCCACAAGTGTAGTTTTGGAGACAGAAATAACAGTTTTCTAGTGCTGTCGGCAGTCTACTGTCCTCCTTCCCATGTTATCAGTAAAGATCAGTTTATAGACTTGTTCTCAACTCTCGGCTAAAGATTTGTCGCAAGTGGAGATTATAATGCTAACACACTCTGGGGCTCTAGACTGATAAGCCCTAGAAGAAAAACTCTTTATAGAGCTATGACAGAAATTGGCTTAGATTGTATGTCATCAGGTCAACCTACCTACTGGCCAACGGACCGGAATAAAATTCCAGATTTATTGGACTTCTGTATTCTAAAAGTTATTTCTCTTAATTACATGAACATTAAATCGTCCCTTGATCTTTCATCTGATCATACCCCTATAATCATATATCATATACTGTATATCATACAGTAGTAGTATTTCTCTAAAGGAAAAAATCCCTCTCTATATAGTAAGTACACTGACTGGGGCCACTTTAAAAACTTAATAAATAACAACATTAACCTGAAGATTCCACTGAAAACTACAGTTGATTTGGAGGACTCTATTAATTACTTTAATACCACTATTCAGGATGCAGCTTGGAGGCTAATCCCAAATCATAAATCTTGGTAGCAAAACC
This sequence comes from Allygus modestus, assembly GCA_963675035.1. Taxonomy (NCBI): domain Eukaryota; kingdom Metazoa; phylum Arthropoda; class Insecta; order Hemiptera; family Cicadellidae; genus Allygus; species Allygus modestus. The sequence goes on along the minus strand of OY776114.1, from coordinate 78,324,978 downwards.
TGTATATACTATCCTGTTTTTATTAAAAATAAAATCGCAGAAAAACGCAGCCTGAGAAGGATTTGGCAGAACACACGAAGTCCTATTGACAAAAACCGGTTTAACCATGTAGCTCAAGCTTTAAAACAATGTTTGGTGAACTTAAAAAATAGATGCTTTGATGATTACACCAAAAACCTGACTCCAACTCAATGGCGGATCCAAAGGGGGCGAGGGGGGCGATCGCCCCCCCCTTCAAGCTCAGAAATGTTTGTAATATGCTGTATAAAAATAGTGCAGTTATTTAATTTGCATCTGGTTAAATGTGTTGCGAATAATTCTTTATCGCCAATCCAATTTATGCATTGCCTACCATAGGTTATTTTTCTAAATGGTATGTATGCATAGTAAAGTTGTGGAATCAAGCTTAAGCAGTTAGTGGGAGTGATCATTTCATTCTGATGACGCCTGACTGTTGGCTGCACTAATGCGACGACGCGACTGCCCTTATCCTGCCTCCTTTTTTACCCACGAAACCACTGTCGTGTTACTTGGGTGTGGGAGCTGGCAAACGTCAAGATTAATGTTGTGTAGCGTTCATTCTGTTGTGAGTGTCAATGTGTCAATCAGATCTCAGATACAACTGCGGTAGCTCGAGTGAGCGGGGCGGCGAGGTGCAGGCAGAGTAGTGCGTACGTGACGTTACCATAGCAACGGGAGTTTGACAGCGCATCCACTGTGTTCACGTGATATTATTAGTCATCACACCCTTCCACACTGCGCATGAACGCTGTTCTGCCTTTTCTTAGTTCAGTTTACTTTAATACATGTTGGGTTTAACTGTTATTTTTAATATTTAGTAATTGTTTTATTTTACAATTATTATCCGTTGCAATAAAAATCGGGGGGTATTCAAGCACTAATTTCGCCCCCCCCCCCCCCCGACTCTAATGCTGGATCTGCCACTGCTCAAACTGAAGCTACTGATGACTCCCTATGGAAATCCACAAAATATATCAAGCGCCCAATTATTCAATATACACCACCTATTCAGAAACATGATGGCTATTGAGCTAAAACAAATACTGAAAAAGCAAGTGTATTTGCGGATTACTTCTCTGATGTATTTAAGCCAATAGTTCCAAATCTCCCAAATGACGAGAGTGAAATTGTTGAGTTTCTAGATGCGCCTAATCAGTTGTCTTTGCCTATCCAACCATGCACATGTCCGAGATCTCGAACACAATAAGCAAAGAAATAACCCTAAGAAAAGTCCTGGTTATGTCTTGATTACTGGAAAGGTCCTGAGAGAATTGCCACGAAAAGGTAGATTATTGCTAACTTTCATCTTCAATGCAGTGTTACGTTTGGAATATTTTCTAGCACAGCTAAAAATCGCTTAACTTGTGGTTATTCCAAAACCAGGCAAACCGCCAAACGAAGCATCATCCTACAGACCCATAAGTTTACCTCCTGTGATATCAAAATTATTTGAAAAAATAATCCTCAAAAGATTGAACCCCATCATAGACGATCTAAATTTGATTCCTGAACACCAATTCGGCTTTCGTAAACAACATTCAACTATTAAACTCAAAGTTTCTCTCTCTCACCCATTTTACAATTTGTTGAAATCCTATTTAAGTAATCGCTTTTTTCACATTAAATTTGAAAACAACTTAACTGATTTGAATTCAATACAATCAGGAGTACCTCAAGGTAGTGTCCTTGGCCATATACCATATTTAATATACACATCAGATATTCCCACGGGCCATAATGTCATAGACGCTACATTTGCAGATGACACTGCGATACTATCAACTCATGATAATCCTCAAATTGCATCTAATAATTTACAACTTGCATTAAATGATTTCCAAGTTTGGCTAAGAAAATGGAGAGTCAAAGTTAACGAAACAAAATCTACACGCATCACATTCACTCTCAGACAAGAAAACTGCCCTTCAGTTACATTAAATAATATTGCATTATCAGAAGTTGAGAGTGTTAAATATTTAGGACTTAACCTTGACGAAAGATTAACTTGGAAAAATCATATCTGGTGTAAGAGACAACAAATGGAATTGAAAACTAAAAAACTAAATTGGATCCTGGGGAAAAATTCTAAATTATCATTGGCCAATAAAATTACCCTCTACAAAATTATGATTAAACCTATCTGGACCTACGGAATCCAACTTTTGGGAACAGCTAGTAAATATAACATTGACATATTAGAAAGATTTCAATCCAAAACCTTAAGAATAATTGTTGGCGCTCCATGGTTTATTTCAAACAGGACAATACGTGAAGACTTGATAATTCCAACAGTGACGGAAGAAATCACAAGAGTTAGTAAACTCTACCAAGTCAAACTTGAAAACCATCCTAACGGTTTAGCTGGCAACCTGCTAGACAATAGTGAGGCAATCAACAGGCTGAAGAGGGTGAAAGTATTGGAGCTGCGTTACAGATTCATTTAGAAGTCTCTCAAGTTAATGTTTATATGCAAGATATGTCAATGGGCAAATTATTGTTCATGTTATTTTTATTTTGTTAATAATTTTTACTAATTGTTCTGCAGTTTATAAAGAACAGATTGTAAAATAAAATGAGTTTAAACAAATTCTCCTATAACATTAAGATTGAAATTTCGAAAAGCCCAGGGGGCAGTGTCGTAAATGTGAATGTTTTCCAAGCCCACAAATGGCTCATCTAGTCGATAAGGGTTTTTAAATAACACATGAACCTTGACTTAGGAAATAGTTGTTTCGCCGGTAGCCTACTGACAAAAATTCATTTTTTAATAAGATGATGATGATAAAAGGAATGTTATACAAACCAGAAAACTAGATAGATTACTTCAGTATCTTCTCTACATTTGAAATGGTAGTTTTGAAATACATGTAGTAAAATAGAAAATGTGCTGCACCACATTTAGGCACGTTATTATGGTAAATCCCTATCATATTTATGTATCAATATGTTTGTTATACCTAATTTACACATTTATCAGTTTTACCACAGTATGCTGCATATACAACTGTTTCAGCTCTCTGTAAAGAACACTTACAAACACACTTTTAACCAATGTTAGTGTTATTTAAAACGAGTTCGCCTCTAAGTTGACAGAGACATAAGGGTTTCAAAGTCATAATGCAAAATATTCATGTGGATTTTAGCGGAAAGTCCTACGAATGACAGAACTAACTCCTTCTCTCAGGGACCTACCATTTTTTCATCTAGATATGTCATATTAAACTATCTAAATTCTATGAAGTACTGACTGACCTTTCAATGCATTTATCAACATTAGAGACGGCTTTGAATCCAAGGATTGTAAACACTACAATGCTGGCATAGATGGCGGTGAATGCATTGCACACCGACACCAGAATTACATCTCTCACGCAGTTGTTCTTAGGAGGATTGTAACTCCCAAACGCTATCAGAGAACCGAAGGCGAGCCCGAAGGAGTAGAATACTTGTGTGGCTGCATCTAGCCATATTGTCGGCTGTAACAGCTTTTCCACCTGGAAACCACTTTTTTATGAATATATACAATTAAGGAAAATTTATTAGTTTATCAAATTATGATGTTTTATAAAATTGAACTCTAAGAAATATTCTAACAAAATTGCTAACTTCTCCGATTAAAAGAAGCATTAAAGGATGCTAAATTTAAGAATTATTATATTATTTATTGGATAATGAGGAAGTAGAGTGATAAATATGTTAAAAGGGGGTTAGTAGGTATCAGTTATTTAATTTAAAACTTTCACTGAACTAATATTTATGAATCAAACAAACAGTGAGCATCGAGGTTGAAAAAAGAGAATGCATACTGACCAAAGAACATTACTCAATAATAAGGGCATTAATTTAATGTTGTCTTTTGCAAACATAAGTGGTGGTTTACCACAGGAGTCAATTTTAGGTCCCTTGTTATTAATTATTTGCATTAATGACTTGCTATAATATTACAAACCACCTGGTATTGTATGCAGATGTATCTACAACTCTAGTAAAATGTAAAGGAGAGCTGGATATGAAGCTAGAAATTGTTAATACAGTTAAAGATTTTTTTAATGATTTACTTGTTTCACGGAATAGTGATCAGACACAAATTTTAAAATTCAGAACATTACAAAATAAGGCCTTGCAAAACTTTCAGATAAGTTTAAAGAATACAATACTCAATACGGCAGATGAAACAACATTTTTTAGGACTATTCATGGAAAAAAATGTATCTTAGAGACCGTACATAGAAATGTTAAATAAAAAACTGAGCTCAGTCTGCTACCAAATGTACACATTGAAGGAAGTGGTACAAGGTTGAGACTAGATAAACATGGTTGCTTTTACTCATTGGCACAGTACAAAAACCAAATCTGGGAACGTTGTTCAAATATTTTTTCTGTTCTTCAAATTATTGCTAAATGATCCTCAACAAAACTATACACTGTTTTCATTGTGGTAATCAGAAACATATGATGGATGATAAATGCCCTGCCACAGGTACTCTTTGCAAAGTTTGGGGAGGCAATAACCATTTTCTCGAGCTTCTTGTAAAGCATATCCAAAATAATTTCATATCACAAGAAAGTGAGATTTCTTGTTCCGACATATAGTGAAGGAGCTAAAATAAAAATAAAAAACTAAAAAAACTGCAAATTGTGATAAGAGTACGCCATTTGGTGGGAATGTAGTTTAAGATTAGGCAATGAAAATAGGATGTGGAGGCAATGACCAAAGTTGTTATAATTCAAAATGGCGGCGATTTGTCAAATTTGTTTTTTTATTGGAGTTTTTAACATATAATATGATAGTAAATCAAATTTTAGTTTTCACTATTGGATTCGGCTTAAAAAGACACACAATTTGGTTTTTGATCATTGTTCTACGTCAGTTGATTACAGAGTGCTAAACACAGTACGTTGTCTAATGTTATTCTTATGTAGAATAAGAAAAATTGTATATCTCGCTTATTTATCAACTTATCATGACGAAACTTGGTATATTGCTTCATATTGTTGTGTTCTATTGATACTTGCACAAAAAACTGTTTGATTGCCGATAGTTCCCGCAGCAGAAAACCTGCGTACTCAGCCCCCATGTTATTCTTATGGAGAATAAGTAAAATGTTATCTCTGTTAACTATGAACATAAATTAATAAAATTTGGTATGTGGCTTTACCTAGTTGAGTTATATTGATATTTGTATAAAAACCCATTTTTTGTGTTCCTTGTTTCAGCAAACCTGCATACTCAGCCGCCATGTTATTCTTATGGAGAATAGGCCTAATTAAAATGTCATAAATAGTTTATTTATGGATGTATTAATGAAACTTGGTATGTGGCTTTATGTGGTATTAAGATACATATATATGCATTGGAAATGCGCTGAGTACACAGGATTACTGCTACGGGGTTAATTTAAACTATAGCAGCTTTTTGGTGACCTTCAGAAGTGACTGAAAACTATTACATTTTCTGCCTTAGATTACAGAGATGACATAATTGTAAAATACTAGATACATGGTATTAAATTAAAGGCCGGAATCTCCAGATTAATATGATACCAATAGTTATGAGTGTAAATGCCATTTGTAAGCTTTTATCAGTGAATGAATAAGTGAAAACAAAATAAGGGCAGCCATTTTGAAAAATAGCCGCCATTTTGGATTGTAACAATTTTGGGCAATGCCTCCCCATCTTATTTTAATTGTCTGACCATAACCTACAATCATTCCAAAGGCTTATTCTTATCACAATTTGCAGTTTTCATACCCGTAGATAATAATAGATCAAATAAGAACTTTGGAAGATAGTTCAAAGGTGATTAAACTTAACCAACAAACTACAGTAGAACTTTGATAGTTTGACACTTGATAGTTCAACAGTCTGTATATTTCGACACTGGCTTTGACGACATGACATGACAGTACCGGCGACCGATAGTGTCCTTGATGGGTTGGGTTCGCCGGTAAGTGATGGGAGCCCGCTTATTGTTTTCGCGAACGTGCACTACCGCTTTTTCTATAAATAACTCATCCTTTCTACCCCCTACCCCATCTTATCCATCCCCTTCCCAGTAAGTAGGTCAAGTCAGTTTGCTCGTGCTCGAGACTCTGCGGGAGTTAAACACGTTTTTGATTCCTTCGTGATACGCTATTGTTTTTCTGCTCATAATACTCCCTATAAATGTTTCATATACTCCCTATAGTTTGACATTTCGATAGTTCGACACCTCTTTAGTCCACAAAGTGTCGAACTATCGAGGTTCGACTGTATATCAATTTCTTTATGATGCAGGGGCTGCTTTTACTGTTATTGGGGAGAGATTGTGGAAAACACTTGTAGCATCCACACTTTTACCTACTGAGGGTCTCACTGCTTACACTGGGAAAATCATCAGTTAATGTCAATGCTTTTGGTAGCTCTAAGCAGTTAGAATTAATTGTAGTTAAGAAGAATGACGTGCCTTTATTTGAATTGGATTGGGTTCTTTAGTTCAACCTTCCTTTGCCCCCAGGTGCTAAGGTATGCACAATCGCTCAAAAATCGATCAGCTTTCAGCTTCTCCTAAAAGATAACGCAGCTTTAGTAAATAAAGTAATTAAAGACTTCTCAGAAGATTTCAATCAATCTCTAGGTACAGTAAACGTTTTGTTTCACATGTCCTTTCCATGAAGTCCTCGTGATTGTTGTCAAACCTCCTAGAGCAATACGCATGTGTACTGATTTCAAAAACACTATTAATAAATTCACACTCCCAGATAATTACCCTATTCCTAAGTTTGAGGAAATCAATACCAAACTTATGAGAGGAAAATAATTCACTGTTATCCATCTCAGAGATATTAACAAATGGAAGTTGATACTTCCACTACAACGGTTTTTAACAATTTCCATGCACAAAGAGTTTTTCCAATATTCCTGTCTTTCTCATGGGATTAAAATAGCTACAGGGGCTTTCCAGTGCAAAATGGATCAAGTCTTGGCTGGTTTACAAGGTGTCGCCTGTCTTCTAGATGATGTTATAGAACATAATACGGGAGTGTCAAAGAAGTTGTAAGGCGTTTTAACAACTTTGGAATCCGCGTTCAAACTTAAAAATATAGATAGTTTCCAGAATCAGTGAAATATTTTGGTTACGGAATCGAAAAGACTAGTATACATCACGGAATAAAATATTTGGAAGCCCTGAAAAATATGCCTTCGCCGAAAGAGAGATGGTACCTTGGGTCAATTAATTATACTTATTTTTTCTTCACTCACTATGTGTTGCATTGTACAAACTACTAAGGAAATTAGAGAATTGGTTTTCAACTGAAAAGCACGAACAAGTACTAATGATATAAAATACACATTACGACACATTGTTACTTTTGATTCTCGCAAGATACCAATGCAAGTGATGTTGTTCTGGGAGCCACTCTTTTTCACAGATATACTGATGGAACCGAGAAGCCTGTAGTATTTGCATCAAAGCGCCTTGATCATTATGAGAGCCAACACAGTGTGATATAAAAATAAGTTAGGATTGATCTTTGAAGTCACACAATTTCAAACAGAACCTTTATAATAGATCTTTTGAAATCCACACAAATTATGAAGCTCTGATAAAAATTTTAATTAAACATGATTCAATTCCAAAAGTGGTACCAAACCACATTGCTAGATGGGCATTGACACTAAATATGACTAGCACAAGTACTAGTACTCCATAACTATCAAAAAGGGAGAGATAACATAAGAAATATTATCAAGGTTCCCCCTAGAAACTAAAATCATGTCAAATGAGTAACGTTTGGGTGATAGCAACAGAGCTCATCTTTTTCATCTCCGATCACAGGATTTACCACTGTTTTGAAAAGAGCTTGTGAGAAGTAACAAAACACGACTCGACGCTGTCAAAAATAATTAACTATCTAAGAATTAGTTGGCCATTAGACACAAATGAGGACTTACATCTTCTTCCTTACTACAATAATTGCGAAGAACGTTCTTTGAAAACGGTGAGTTACATTTGTTATGACGCTTAGTCATACCTACAAAGCTGAGGTCAAGATTAATGGAGTAATTTTCTCATTAGAGCTATCCAGGTCCGACATTTATGATGTTTGGTCACAAGTTACGCTATTAACTAGACCTCTTATTACCAAAATAACCACTTTTTAGATGTATATGGGAAAATGTATGAAGAGTTTGTTCAACAACAATTATATAAGCCTTGATCAAAATACGTGTTTTAAAGAAACAGTAGTGTCTGGGTTTTAAATCAACCAGGTTTTGGACACATGAAAGTGACAATGGTAAAGGTGAACGGACTATTCTGTCTAGTGACCTCAGGTGGAATAAACAGGCAATGTCATTTGAATCGACTACGTCTAACAGATTAACTCTTAGAAGAAGAGGGAAGATGTAGCGCATCAGCTGGTTATATGAAACTTGTGTTTAATTCATGCTCAATTTGTTTACATCCAAAAATACAAAGTTTTACATTACAGCTTTAAATGTTTATTTATTCTTAATTACTTACACAAATATATATTTATACATTTGAATTTTTTTGCTGACCTCAACAAATTTGTTATTTTAAATCTATCCTAAAAGTTTACACTCTGAATTTTCAACAATGAAGATTTACTACATTTTACAGTTATATCAGGTGTGCTAGTTACCTTTGGAGTATACATGTGTTTGATTCCTTCTCCAGCGCCTTTCAGTGTTATTCCGCGGATGAAGAAAATTGTGAGCACTATGTAAGGAAACATAGAGGTGAAGTAGACTACCTGAAACACAAAAAACAAACGGTACTATTTTGATATTCAATCATTTTATTCCATACAGATTGTGACATAACAGTTTTGTTATTGAAACAAGGTGAATAACAGTCCCAATTTTATGAACTGGTACCCTCCACCTTGTTTTACAATTGATATTACAATTTTTATCCAGATAATAATTTCTTACACACCTTTTTGTCATAGAACAAAACTAGAAATATTTGGGACACCTTATATAGTGATTATTGTTGTAAACTACCTCAACAAACCTAATCCTGATGAGTGCAGTATTATAAGCGCCTACTAACTATTATGAGTTCTTATTAAGTTAGTTAACTCATACATTAAACACCAAGAGAAAACCATTGCCTGATTAGTGCTCATAGAATTATTTATTTATTTGTGCTTGGTTGGTAGTCACATGATCTTTTTATCATCAACATTTAGGTTGCAATAGTGTGAGGAGCACTAATCAGACCATGTTCATTAAATGTGCATGTGTTATTTCATAAATAATTGCTTTCACTTATTAACGAGACCGCTATTAACTAATTATATTGGCGTGTTTGTGGAGTGGACATGGTGACAGTAATTTATTTCCAATGACATATGCTAGAAGTTTAGCATCAGAAATAGAATTGTCATCTGGTATGTGTGTTGAGTTATTATTATATAAAAAAAGGTTCTTATATCTTAAACATACTTTCATTTTCATTTAGCTACAAGCATCGACTATAGCTCAATGCTACAAGCATTGACTATAAGTCCACAAGACTTAAGACTACAAGACTATAAGACTATAAGACTACAAGTTGGGCAGTTCTGGTGAAATTTAATTCCCAGGACTGGGATTTGAACCCATGTTAGAGCCGCTGACATGGTTTTAGCGAATTTCCCCTATAGGGAAGAAGCTATTACCGTAGTCGGCATGGTAAGAATTAGGCCCGGGACCATGATAACTTTTCGTTTTGATATATTTGTTTCGATTGAATATTGATAAAACTTGGTATGTGGCTTCACCTAGTTGAATTCTATTGATATTTTAATCAAAATAAATTGTTTGTGTTCCTTGTGTCAGCAAACCTACATACTCATCCCCAATGTTATTCTTATGTAGAATAATTAAAATATCGCTTATTTGTAAATATATTTTTATGAAACTTAGAAAGCGGCTTTATGTGGTATTAAGACAAAAATGTACATCGGAAATTCGCTGAGTATGCAGGTTTGCTGCAATGGGGGTATTTACCTTAGTTGTTTGCCTTCACCACTAGCTAACAACTCACAAAAGTTGCAGCCGATGTTTACAAACAAGTATGGAAAACGTTTTTGACACAGTATTTTAGATGCAAAGTTGTCTATAAATCCCAACTGGTAAAAAAAGCTTAGTAAACAATAATTAAGTATTATAGCTGCAGCCAGTCCCACACTATTCACGAATATGTCCTTCCGAATTTTCGTGTTGATTACAACTGTTCAGAGAAGTGCACTCTTATCGATTAAACCAGAGACAAATGTTCAATGAATGGGAATATTGGGCTGAAACATCGGAAAAATTTATGAAAGTGTGGGACCGACTTTAGTTAAAAATTAAGTTTAACTCAGTTTTGTGCTACAACCCCTATAGTTTACTTAGAAAATAAATATTAAATATTTACTTACTTTGCCAGAACTCTGTATTCCCTTCATAACGATGAAGAATACCACCGTCCAGGCTAGCAGGAGGCACAGCACGATCCACCACTTGAGTCCCCCCGAGTCGTCCATGGTGGGTGCGATGTCGAGCGTCGTGCGGTACCAGAAGTACGCAGTCTCGCTGCTCCGCTCACACTCCGGAGCGGTAATGTTGTTCGACAACTTCGGACAGCTCGCCCATGGCAATGGGCTCTACACAGATTGAAACTCATTACACTTCCTTGTTGTACTGTTTAGGTTCTAGATAAAGATGTTTAAGGATGTAAAGTTTGTGGATGTCGAGCTTATTACAAGCAAATATGGGGGTTTTATGTTAGTTACTAAATTAACTTAAGTTATTACATAGGTAAAAGTGATAAAGTTTCAATAATTAACTAAAAGTGTAATTTCTTAATCATTTACTTGAACTTGTAGGTAAAAAAAATTAATAAAATTATTATAGGCATGGGCCCATAAGTTGTTACATTTGGGGTCTATAAGTTCATGAAATATCAAGTTATTGAGTTTCAAATCTAAGTCTCTACTTAAGTTTAGTCGTTGTCTATATATATTGAAGCAGACATCCCATCTATATGGCCCAGCTATTCCACTTTTAGTGTTAGCCAGAATTTGAAGTGGACGTAGTTTATATAATAAAAGGTTTAAAACGCATGTAGCCTGTCTCGTGATCCTTGTATTCGTAACCTTTTATTATAGTCAAACGTGATTCAGAAATCAATACATAATTATGAAGAAAATGGACGTAGTTTGATTAGGTCACCGACAGAGTGTGCTGCTATCAACTATTTATTTTAGTTATTTACGTTAATTGTAAAATATATCCTCCCCAGAAAGCAAGTGATAATCAACTTATGTTTACTTCCTGATACATCAACTGTCATACTATCCCCTCCTTGAGAGGATAAGTAATAGTTGACAGACGTATACTGTGTTCGTGATTAGTCTAAGTACAACCTCTTTGAATCCTGGCACACACAAAACTAGGGTCAGCTTTTACAATGGCAATGAGAACTCTATTTATAGTCAATGGTTTAGTAGTTAAATATTTGTTATTTTAAACTAAAAACCTATCTGATATGAAATTAGTAAGTTATGTTCTGACCTACTTTTAAACAAGCTTTGAGTAAATACATTTGGAATTTTTATTCAGAAAACCATTGATAATACAGATCTTGTCAGGGCCCAAAGCATGAAGGGAGGTGGTGCGAGAGAGATGGTGAATACCCCTACTCTGATTCCCCTCTGACAGTCCATTAACACAACAACTAATTATATACATCAGTGACCAAACTAATCATAACGTTGGGTCAAACATATTTTGATATTCACATAACATATATTTTGACAAATGAATTGATTAAGCTTGTCCTACACTACTCACAAATACCCCTAAATATTCAGCCAATTACTCCAAATTGTTGGTGTCCTCACGAATAATGTAAGATCTGCACGAACACCAAATACTGAAGTTTTACACTGTTGCAAGCAGTGACAAATGTTCAATGAACTTTCGAGAGAATATTCAACCGAATATTATTTAGGTGGTGTGGGACAAGCAAAAAGGAGACTGTTCACATAGAAGGGGACTTTTGAAATTATCTTAGATAACAGTACTAGAACAATTTATTTTTTCAGTTCAACATATTGTGTAACACCGTTAATGCCGGTGACCCGGAATCATGTCATAGTTCAACATTGAAAAATCAGATTTTCATGTTTAAACATGTTTAATGCATCAAAGGTGTTAAAGCCATTATTATTTAAACGAATAATTTAAATAAATCAGCTTCAGGAGATAAAGATATTTCTTGGCACTTTTACTTTATAATCACTTGTAATTGTTCTTGGTCATGCTTATATAAAATGGATGAGTACACAAAAGAAATAACTGATGTATAATTCAAATGGGATGTCTGAGTGTATAATATATCTTCTCCATGTCCAAACATCAAACACTTGTCATCTACATATGAATTATAAAATAATTTATTACTTCTTTAATGTAAAATACAGGAGTCAACAAGATAAAGAGATTCTGGTAAACTAGTGGTTTTTAGGGGCTATTTCCTATTTTTAGGGGCTCTCGATTTTCTATCTGCTGTTTAAGTGCTGAGGAAAATAAATCAATATGAAAATAATAATAATAATAATACTAAAATACCCCCGTAGCAGCAAACCTGCGTACTCAGCGAATTTCCAATAGATATATAAATGTCTTAATAATACATAAAGCCACTTACCAAGTTTCATAAAAATATATTCACAAATAAGCTATATAATACAATTTTAATTATTCTCCATAAAAATAACATTGGGGCTGAGTACGCAGGTTTGCTGCAACAAGGAACACAAAAAATGGGTTTTTATGCTAATATCAATATAACTCAACTAGGTGAAGTCATATACCAGATTTTATTAATTTATGTTCATAATTAAGGGAGACATAGCATTTAATTATTATCCATAAGAATAACATGGGGCTGAGTATGCAGGTTTGCTGCTACGGGTGCCTTTGGCAAAAAATAATTTTTTTGAGCAAATATCAATATACCACAACCAGATGAAGCCATATACCAAGTTTTGTCAGTAGAGAAATGATGAAAATACCAAAATGTGTGTTTTTTTTAAGCTGAATCCAATAATAAAAACTAAAATTTGATTTTTTCAAAAAGTACATGTAAAAATTTCGAAAAACCCATTTTTGGGGTACAAAACCCCCCAAAATACCCCTTCGGATGGAGCGATCTGGCTGGTTTTCGAACTTAAAGTCATAAATGTTGCTTTACACGTTTATACCAAATTTCATCAAAATCGGATCATTTTTACGAGAGTTATCGTGCTCACGGACACACACACACATATATATATATACACAGTTTCGAACGAATGGTGTTTTTGGGGTCTGGGGACCTCAAAACGAAAAGTTATCATGGTCCCGGGCCTAGGTCTTACCATGCCGACTACGGTAATAGCTTCTTCCCTATAGGGTAAATTCGCTAAAAAGAAGCCTTAAATCAAATTATAAATACAACTTATCATTATTTTAAAGTTTTGACATTGTTTTTTTTTTTAGCGAATTTCCCCTATAGGGAAGAAGCTATTACCGTAGTCGGCATGGTAAGACCTAGGCCCGGGACCATGATAACTTTTCGTTTTGAGGTCCCCAGACCCCAAAAACACCATTCGTTTGAAACTGTATATATATGAATACAAACAAACGTAACGTAGGGTTTCGTTTGTTTGTTTTATATATATATATATGTGTGTGTGTGTCCGTGGGTGCGATAACTCTCGTAAATAAGGTCCGATTTTGATGAAATTTGGTATAAACGTGTAAAGCAACATTTATGACTTTAAGTTCGAAAACCAGTCATATCGCTCTACCTTAAGGGGTATTTTGGGGGGTTTTGTACCCCAAAAATGGGTTTTTTGAGCTTTTTACATATAATTTTTGAAATAGTCAAATTTTAGTTTTTACCATTGGATTCAAATTAAAAAACACACAATTTGGTATTTTGATCATTCCTCTACGTTAATCGGTTACCGAGATATTGAAAGTGCTAAACACAGTACGTTGTCTAATGTTATTCTTATGGAGGAATAGAAAAATGTTATATCTCGTTTATTTATGAAAGTACACTGACAAAAATTGGTATACGGCTTTATCTGGTTGAGGTCTATTGTTATTTGCTCAAAAAAAAATTCTTTCTAAAGGTTCCCGTAGCAGCAAACCTGCGTACTCAGCCCCATGTTATTCTTATGGAGAAAAATTAAAATGCTATGTCTCACTTAATTATGAACATAAATTAATAAAACCTCTTACATGACTTCACCTAGTTGAGTTATATTGATATTTGCCTAAATACCCACTTTTTTCGTTCCTTATTGTAGCAAACCTGCGTACTCATCCCCCATGTTATTATTATGGAGATTAATCAAAATGGAATATATCACTTATTTATGAATGAATATTGATGAAACTAGGTATGTAGCTTCACCTAGTTGAGTTATATTGATATTTGCATAGAAACCAATTGTTTATGTTCCTTGTTTCAGCAAACCTATGTACTCGTCCCCAATGTTATTCTTATGGAGAATAATTATAATAGTATATATCGCTTATTAGTGAATTTCCTATGGAAAGTGAACTATTAGCATGACCCGCACGGTGAAACTTAAGCCCGGGACCACCATAGAAGTTCCTAACGTGACCCCCTGAACACGTTTTGGGGGGTCGTTCAAAATGTTATATATATATATGTGTTTGCACTCTAGCGGTCGCATTTTTTGTCCGATTTACTTCAAATTTGGTAGGGACATTCCTTTTTGTAATCAGTTGGACAAGTTCGTTGGGCAAAACAATCGGAAAACTCTAACCCTCTTTTTTGGGGATTTTAAATTTTTTAATTTGAGTTTTTGGGCCCAAAAAGGGTCAGATAAGCCCTAAATGTAAAATTAATAGATAAGAGGTTATAGAATGTAAAAAAGCAAAAATTTTAAGCCCCCCCTCATCATTCTAGCACTAATACTTACCGATTTATTAAATAAATTAAAATTGAGTAAACACAGTACGTTGTCTTATGGGGATTTTACATTGGAAAAGGCTGTTTTTCATATCTTGATGTAGTTTTATCACTCCTAACACCCCCATACCGATTTTTGATCCTGATTGTACATCCTCCTAAGCTTACAATTCATAACATTGCCATCCCAATACTGCATTTAAATAGAACCAGTTGCATCAGAACAGCCAAAAACTTAATATTTTCCATTTCTGCTAAAAATGTCACAATTTTTTTTTAACCCGTTATTTGATTTTTGAAAGTTTTTACTGGGGAAATTCACTTCCCTAACGTCAGCGTGCTGCGTGCGAACTCGTTTGTGAATATATTTTTATGAAACTTGGTATGCAGCTTTATGTGGTATTAAGTCATATATTATGCATTGGAAATTCGCTGAGTACGCAGGTTTGCTGCGACGGGGGTATTTTACTTTAAGGTCATATTTAAGTACAACTAACAAACAACAAACAACAAATAACAAATAACAAATACCAAATAACAAATAACAAATTAAAATAGGATTCCTTAGAGAATTTCCTCATCTAAATTTCTAAGAATGTTCCAAGATTCAGCCTTCTGGACAGAGGATAGCTTCAGAAACGTCCGAAAAGATAGAAATATACCATTTTTTCTTACTTTTTCTTTACACAATTAAGTGTTTGCAATGTTTATTTTTAGTTCTGTAATACTGGTAAAAAAACTGCAACAAAAATAAATTATATCATACAATAATATTACTGTAATACTAATATTATTACTAGTAGTATCCACTGGAGTACCCTCACTCTTAAATCAGTCCAACAATTTTAGTTAAAGTTACTCACCCGAAAAGAGTTAAAAAAGTAGAAGATACACCAAGTGATGATAACATTGTAGTACAAGGCAACGAAGAATGTGACGGTGCAGGAGGCGATGCCGATGCCGCCGAGCCAGGGGTGGATGGTGTTCCAGACGCCGAGGGAGCCGAGGCGCATCTTCTGGCCGATACCCAGCTCTATCAGGAACAGCGGGATGCCCTCTAGGATCAGCATGATGAAGAACGGGATCAGGAAGGCACCTGGAACAGGAGGAGAGGGTAAACTCAAAGCAGAGTACAAAGACTGGTAAAAGAACGTTTACTTTAGTGAGTAGAATTTCACTTAAAAACTCAACAAAACAATACAGATTCAACCACTGTATTGATAAGCTTGGAACTGAAATTATAAGTTTTCAAATGGTAAGAAATGGTTTTGTTTAGTCTCAAATATGTATCATACATATGCAGATTTATTGTAAATGCAGATCAACATTTTCAATCACCGTTGTTAATTATTCATTAGGGTTACACTTTTCGAACACAGTTACCCCATTCAACTCAATGCACACTTTTTTATACCTGTAGAGGTTTAGTTACATCAAAATAATGGTTTAAATTAAACACATTTGTCTGCAGCTACTACAACAATTTGAGTAAAGTTATTTTTCAACTTTAACTACAAAAATGTCAGGGTACCCAGTTACCTCTATTTTAAAATATTTACTCAACCCGCAGTTGGAATAACATAGCCATGAAAATATTGGAAGAGGAGGTTAGATTCAAGAAGAAGGAACAAGAGTGTAGAGCATTTTAAATTAAACAATCATGGAAGGTTAAAATTTCCAGTATGGTTTTGGTCTTCCCCCAATAATACTGTTTTGAAAATCAATGAAATGTATCACATACCTAAAAAAAATTTTTCACACCCCTTAACACAGGTAAAAGTCCTAAACGACTGGTTTGTTTATAGTTAGAAAGTTATAATTTTCAACCTCCTGACAGACAAGTACTGAAACAATCCTGGTTTTTCCTTTTTCCAGTTAATTAGTTTGAGATTTCTTGAGGTACAGTTCTCGAGCCTGTATCAGTGATTTAATCATAGCATGGTGCTGAGTTAATATTAAGTATGTCAAAGCGACACTCAAGTGTCTGCAAAGAATAAAACAGAAAGGGGCACCAGGGCCGTACTTAGCTTTCACAGGCCCCTGGGCAAGCCTGGTGGTGTGGGCCCTTGTTGCCGTCTGGATCCATGTTGTTTTTTTTAGACAAGAGTGTCCTAAATAAGACACTGGCCCGGCCGCCCGGGCCCCCCTCGACAGGCCCGAGCCTTCCCCTGACAGACCCGGGCCCCAGGGCAGTTGTCCCCCCCCCGAGTATGGCCTTGGGGGGCACAGCGGAAGGATTTGCCATGAATGTAAAGTATATGCCACTCAGAGTCTCTATTGTGCCAGATGTAATTAATGATACTTCTGTTTGAAAACACCAGCAAGTACTGTAATAAAAAGGCAAATTAATTACACATTTTTTCTTGGAAGATGAATGCATATAATAGAGAGGTTGTGTTAAACTAGGTTGGACTAAACTGGCTGAACTTTTCACTTAGCCTCTTGAAAACTGTGCTCCATTCTGTTAGAAAGAAAACAAGCTTGCAATGGCAGTGAGATAATGAATTTCTATGCAAACCCCTCATCCCATTTTAATACTCTTATCTTTCCCTCACTAAAAAATTACAATTATTGGGCAGTTTTATTTATTTATTTATTTTATTGATTAATGTATAGTCACCCTGTAAACAACTCAATTTTAAATTTATTCGTTTTTAAAGTTGTAGTAATTTTTAGTTCCAGAGTATTCATAAAAGTATGAAAATAAACGTATACAAATAATTCTCATTAGGCCTATTCACCATTCAAAACTCCATAACGTTCATAATTTATAATGATCACATTCATTGTAATTCTTGATATTAAATAAATAAAAAGGTTCAAATTTACTTTAGTGGGTAAAGTTGAAGAAATGTAGTTAGTAAAATCCTAACATTTGAAAGCTTAAATGCTTCAAACAAAACTTTATTAAAGAATGTAGTTATTTTTAAGAATGTAAACCTCGAAGAGCTGCTTTTAGTCAGATCTTTGTCTGTTTAAAAGTTTGTCCTTTCTTTGTGTCGTGTCTTATTTTTAGATATTCTTACTAAATGTTTCTTCAATAGGATTGCCAGGTGTTAGGCCTCTTTTGAATTAAATTCCAAGACCCAAACTTTAAAATTAATTCCAGATTCTTTAAACAAATTAAAATTTTTCAACTGTTAATATTTTTCTTAAGCTCACTGCTATTAAAGCTAATGTATTGGTCATATTGAAATGGCTAGTCAAACATGTAATTAAAACAAGACATATCACGTCACGGCACCAAACATAAATTATTGACAAATTTGCAAGCGGTAAATCTATAGAAATAACTTTTAACAAACAAAAAATAATATCATAAACAGAAATTAACAATTTATATTGTTTTTAATTATATGTATAAACCCAAAAACACAGCTATATTGTACTTTACTTATGATCATCCTTTGCTTGATTTTTACTTTAACTATTATACAATTATTTACATAAGGCTTATTTTGTAACTATGAGTTTGGGTAATCATGTTCTGAATTTTATTAGTTACGGTATTACATTTAAAATGTTGTTATCGCTTTGTTTGTAGAAGGATTTAAAAAATCAGACAGCAAATTTATCTATTTTTGTTTTAATCTTGGCTATAAATGTTGAGGGGGAGCAACAAAAGGCTATAGAACAATAGCCTGACCTACACTCATACAATTAACCTTCATTTGAGGGAGAAGAAACCTTCAGTTAATTAAATTGGGTCTGTGTAACTCAGTTTAGCTGGAGAATGCAATACAGTTAGTTGTGACCCAAGGGCAGCTTAACTGCTCATGTTTAATCCAGCTCCAGCATCCTCTTGGTGACTGATACACTGACTTAAGTTGAGCAGACATAGAGCTAAGCCAAGGGTATTTTGCAGTCATGCAAAAAGTAATACTCATACATTTTATGCCTCAGGTTGCTTGATATAATTATATTATACGAAGTCTTACCTTAGCAATCTAATAAGTTCAATTAGTCCTTTAACATCCAGATTTTGGTACCATATAAGACCATCTTTAGTTAGGAGTTAGGACTATATGGGTCGACCAATTTTATAAAATTCAGACATAAGTGCATGCATGTATATGTGTAGTTTTAGATTAATTGAAGGAATTAGGTTAGGCATGATGATAAGCTGAAATACCCCAGTCCAGCAAACCTGCGTACACAGTGAATTTCCAATGAATATATAATATTTCTTATTAACACATAAAGTGATTTACCAGGATTCATAAGAAATATACTGTATTCACAAATAAGCGATGTTAAAATTATTAATTATTCTCTATAAGATTAACATTGGAGATGAGTACGCAGATTTTCTGCAACAAGTAACACAAAATAATGTTTTTTTATGCAAATATCAATAGAACTCATCAAGTTGAAGCCGCATACCAAGTTTCATCCATATACATTCATAAATAAACGATAGAGAAAATTTTAACTATCCTCCATAAGAATAACATGGAGATCGAGTATCCAGGTTTGCTCCTTTTGGAACCATCGGAGAAAAAAATTGGGTTTTTCTGCAAACAACAATAAATCACAACCAGATGAAGCCATTTACAAGTTTCGTCAGTTTATGTTCATAAATAAGCGAGATATACAGGGTGTCACAAAAATGCGTAGCGCGCTATGCAGAACCATATTCTAAATACAAAAACAAGTTGAAAATGTAGAGTAAAATTTGTTCGATTTCGGCTTAGTTTAGGCGTAATCCGCCATTTTGTATTTTTTTGAAAATAATTAATAATTCAAAAACCCTTCGTGATATTTTTTTGAAACTTGATATAAACATTAAGTTTCTGGTTTTAACATTTTCCAAAAAAACTTTTATTAAACTTATCAAATTTCAAAATGGCGGCCATTTAAATATTTCAAAGTCAAATTCCATGAAAACTAGCAACTGAAACAAAATTTTACAGGACATACAATTTAAAGAACTTTGTAATCCAAATCCAATGACATTTTTACTGTAAAAATCGGTTAATAAACAAAAAGTTATGGCAATTTTTTATAATAAATTTCAAAATGGCGGCCATATAAAATTTTCAAAGTCAAATTCCTTAGTGCATTTGACCAAGTCCTTTAAATTTTATGTCTTGTAAAATTTTGTTTTAGTTGCTAGTTCTCCAGGAATTTGACTTTGAAATTTGTATATGGCCGCCATTTTGAAATTTATTATAACAAAATTAGCATAACTTGTTTATTTATTAACCGATTTTTACAGTAAAATTGTCATTAGATTTGGATTACAAAGTGCTTTAAATTTTATGTCTTGTAAAATTTTGTTTTAGTTGCTATTTTTCATGGAATTTGACTTTGAAATATTTAAATGGCCGCCATTTTGAAATTTGATAAGTTAAATAAAAACTGTTTTCGGAAAATGTTAAAACCAGAAACTTAAAGTTTATACCAAGTTTCAAAAAAATATCTCGAAGGGTTTATGAATTATTAATTATTTTAAAAAAATACAAAATGGCGGATTACGACTAAACTAATCCGAAATCGCAAAAATGTTACTGTACATTTTCGACTTGTTTTTGTATGTAGAATCCGGTTCTGCATAGCGCGCTACGCATTTTTGTGACACCCTGTACAATTTTTCTTTTTCTCCATAACAATAACATATTAGACAACGTACTGCGTATAGCACTTTCAATATCTCAGTAACCAATTGACGTAGAGCAATGATCAAAACACCAATTTTTTTAAGTTAAATTCTAAAATTTGATTTGTATAAAAATTACATGTGAAAACCCCCCAAAAACATTTTTGGGCTACTAAACCCCCCCCCCAGAACCCCCCTTTGGATGGTGTGATTCGTCTGGTGTTCCAACTCGTTCAAATTAATGGCACTTTACACATTTGTACCAAATTCCGTTAAGATCGGACCCTTTTTACGAAATTTATAGAGTTTACGGACACATAAATATGTAAATAAATACAAATTTGAACGAATGGTGTTTTTGGCAACTGGGGACCTCAAAACGAAAAGTTATGGTCCGGGGCCTAGGTCTTACCATACCGACTACGGTGATAGCTTCTTCCCTATAAGGGAAATTCGCTAAAAGACGATTTTTAAATATATCTTCTGGTGTCCACGAAGTATGTTTCAACAGTTTAAAAAAATCATGACGAAATCCTTTGGCACTCAGTTACATTTTAGCTTGGTTGACCTATAGCCCCAACTGATGATGGTCATACGGTATCAAAATATCGATGGAATAATTATTAGGAAAAAAAGGAATTGGATTTCCTTTGCAATCACGTAAACTAGATTAATGATTGTTTATTTATTACGCTCTGTAAAATTGTGGGTAATTTTTTAAAAATATTAAAGTAAAATATACAAACAACTTATTCAAAAAAAATTG
The DNA here is from genome assembly GCA_963675035.1 of Allygus modestus. Taxonomy (NCBI): domain Eukaryota; kingdom Metazoa; phylum Arthropoda; class Insecta; order Hemiptera; family Cicadellidae; genus Allygus; species Allygus modestus. Next base: position 78,303,620 of record OY776114.1, on the reverse strand, counting down.
AAACCCCCAAATCCTCTTCCCATTGTCCGATCATTCTGAGTTGTAAACTTTCAAGACGTGAATGTCACTTTACACATTTCTGCCAAATTTCCTCTAAATCGGATGTTTCTTTCAAAACTTATATCGTGTTGGACAAACACATAAGCATGTATATGAATTTGAACAAATAGTGTTCTTGGCAGTTGGATACCTCAAAACAAAAAGCTACCCAGATCTTACCATACCACCGACGACAAAGGCTCTTAAATAACTACCGGGGAGATTTACTCAAAACTTAAATTTGTTTCTTAAAAACTTTAAGTAAATTTATTGTAAACTTACTGTACTTCAAGTATTAAAAAAAAATAATTAGGTTTATTTATTTATTTATAATTATACAATTTTAATAATGCTGTAACACAGCCTAAGACAATTACACCACAGCATTAATATACAACCACCATAAATACAAAGAAGAAAGAAAAACATGTAAGGTATATGAACAAATATAATTGTTGACTGAGCCCATTAGTCCATCCTTGCCACTCTGGTTGTATTATGCTGTAATTTATTATTTATTATTATTTTTTTTTAACTTTGTGTTAGTGTAAATTAAAATGTAAATGAAAAATAATTAAAAAATCCAAAAAAATGTTGGTTAGTTAGGTGTAAGAATTTGATATTTAGATGTAAGTAGGGTTCACTTGATAACGGGAGGAGTTTCCTTACCTCCCGAAACGTAGTGTAGTTTTAAACACTAGAAGCGATAGGTAAAGTCCAAATAAATCAAAAAATAAATTCAAATCCATCGCTATTATGAGTTTCAAAAATGCTGTAATTATTAACATAAAACTTTATACTATATTTATAACTACTGAGACCAATAATTTAACATTAATAAGAATCATAATAAATATATTTAATATAAAACAAACAATATTGAAGAGTAGTAAAAAAGTTCTAATAATAATTTAAAATAAAAGGTATCAGGAAACTGACACATACTTTCTCCCTTTTAGCCAACTTTAATGAATAAATTACTTTTTATTTACTAAATATAGGATACAAAGCACAGTCGAATGTACAGAAAATCTTGTAAACAAGTTGTTTTCAAAAATATCCACCCAAATGTCTGTTTAGGAGGCACTACAGAATCCATCGCTACACACGAGGTTTTAAGAGGGGAAATGCTCCCTATTCCCCCCTCAGGGTTATTAAGGGGAAACATATTTTGAATTTCCTCTGTTGGTCAATGCTAACTTGACAAGCATATCAAGTTTGAACGAAATTGATCAATAAAATAATAGAGAAATAGTAATTTTTGTATTCCTTATAAGAATAACATTGGACAACGTACTGTACTGCGTTTACCGCAAAATGAAAATTTAAATTTTATCCGCAACCAGTTATCGTAGAATAGTAATTCAAAATACTAAATTATTTAGTTTTTTATGCTCTTTTTAATGGTGAATAGTAATATTTTAATTTTTATGTTTTTTATGAAAAATCAAAAAAACTGAATTTTGTTGTATTTTAAGTCTTGTAAGTTCTGAACCCGAATTTTTACAGAAATGCGGGTGGTTTCATTTTGTTGGAAAACTAAAGTTCTACAAACGACTAAAGTTCAATCAAAATCGTTAGAGCCGTTTTTGAGAAATCTTGATTTTTCATGTTTTTTGGCGGTTTTTTAGGGATAATTACCCTTAAAAATAAAAGAATCAAAAAATGAAAAACACATGGAGATATCGTGGATTAGTACCTACATTCCAAATTTCATAAAAATCGGACCATTGGTTAGGGCTGTAGCTCTGTACACATTCATACAGACAGACAGATAGACACACAGACATCACGTAAAGATCAGTTTTTTGGGTTCAGGGAGCACCAAAACGAATATTTCCACTAACGACTCAAATTCAAAAATTTTGACGAAAACAATACTTTCTCCATATACTACTTATAAGGGGGAGAAAGTTAAAATAACAAAGTACACTATTCAAGTCACTTTATTGAGAGTAATATGTAAACAAATTATATTCAGTTTGGAATTATGATTGATAAGTGAGTTTTAGAACTAGAAAATGAATTGTAATAAACATCACTGTCGATATGAGATGATTTATTACTATGCAACCTCCATTATATTTAAAGGTGAGATGTAACCGAGATTGGTTCTTGAGAAACATGGAGAAAACAATTGCATACTTCGCGAGGGGGGGCAAAGTCCAACTGCGAAGTAGGCTAAGAATTTAATACTTATCTCACTAAAAAGGCAGAGTTGTTCCACGAAGTTTCTATTCCTCAATTGGAGGTCTTATCACTCATTATAAATCATTGATTAAATATAACATTTTAATTTTAATTTTGGAGTGATCATAATAAAGTGAATTATATATAGAAGCATAATTTTTATTCTGACTACCGATGCTCAAAAATAGTTAGGCTATGCAATAAATAAATGTAAAATTGTCAGTTCCAGATTGGGTCTGATGATGACTGGTGTGACTGGTGGAAATCGATAGCCTTGTACCATATTTTGTAAAGTTTAGTATGTTACCGGTATAGTGGAAAGGGGCTATTATACCCCTTACATTACTCCAATACTCTGCCTCATCTGATTTTGTTTATTCTTTACATGCTGTGGAAAATAAAACCATATAACTAGTAACACAGGTCAGTTCGTAAACAAATTAGTCACTTAATAACTTCATTTAACGTAAACAAAGCAGACGTTTTTAAATTTCCATGTATTTCTTATGGCGAATGTTTTACACGTTATTTATTGTTTGCTGGTAACTTTTTGGAAATACTATTTTTCCCGAGTTCCTGGGATCAAGTCCTTTTAATTTGAGCCCTCTCCCGTCATCCTGTAATTTGCCAAATGCCAATAATTTCCAGTTAAAAATTTGCTTGCAGAATTATATATGTATAGATTATCTAGTATCTAGATAGAGTATAAGTGTAAATCTATTTTTAAGTGTTTTAAGACGCCTTGTCTATCCCCGTAAAAGTTAGTGTGACAAATGCAGTATAATTTCTTTGATGGTATTTCCTTATATTTAGTTGTTCACAGACATTAATGTTTAATATGGAGGATTGCAAAGCTAAAAAATTATTCAAAGGTCTCAAATGTTTACTTCCAAACAAGAAACATCAATCGGGCATATTCCTATCTTGGCAATGCATGGACTACACTGCACAGCAAACATGGAGAACAGAACACATGGCACAGTAAACATAGAGTATCAGCCATAGTCACGTGACTGGACGAGGGGTTGATAATGAGGGTTAAAGATAGCAAGGGAGAGGTGAATCGGCCTTGAGGGAGGTCATGCAGCCTGTACCAACCCGACCCCTCCTTCTCACCCCCTCCCACTCCCGCACTCCCCATCCCAACCGAGGGGGTTATTGATTTTACCCACCTCAACCCATCCTTACCCTCCCCAACCCATCCCTCACCGTACCACCGCCATCCCATCCCTACAAATGTTTAACTCATGCCATTTATGGAGGATTATGGTAGGATCCTCCAAAAATACTTATACTTGTAACTTGTAACTGATTTGTCCTCTGTATGATGAAAACATACATTTTCTTTACATTATTTTTTTGTACGTTCAGAAAACGTTTGAAGCAGCTTATCAAAATGTTGTTTACTTTCTTCCTACATACTATTCTTCTTCCAACTAACTATACTTTCTTCCAACCTATTGTTTTACTATTGAATGACTTTGTGGATTAAATTTGCAATTATGAAAGTGACGGGACGTGAAAGTGATTTATGTCTACAGCAGCATTAATATAAAATATAAACCATCTGAAATCTGTTAAAAAGTTAATAGTAATAAAATGAATAAAAGTGTAACAAAACTACTTGTAAAAGTTAAAATCGATCTTTGTGATGTGGACAATTTATATCAATCGCAAAGATGTAAAGTAACGCCTGAACAGAGTTGATCAGCACGTATGTGTTGGTAATCCGCTTAGCCCAAGACTCGTGCTGCACTTGTGTGATAAGGAGTCGGTGCTGTAAACAGTCAAATTATGCGTCATTTACAATGATTTATTTTGCAGGGATTGTCATAAACAGTAGGTAAATTTCTTACAAGAATTTGTTGCATCACGCTATTGTGCTATTTAAACACTAGTTCTAGTTCTCCAGAACCATGAGTAGTTCTACAAACTGTTCTATCAAGTCCGACGCAACAACAGATTAGTGCAAAACAAACATGAAAGTATGCAAGAAAAATTCTTGAAATACCGGTAATTTAAAACTTGATTTTTTTTAATTGCCGTTATTTAATAAATCGGAGTTCTGTATAGTTAAAATATTATCGTACAGCTTCAAAAATGCATAAAGTGTTCAAGTACAAATTATCTATACATCGAGAATGTTTGTTTTGTAGATTGAGATTGATCGAGGATTTAAGTTTTGGGTAATTTTAAGGTTATGGGAAGTTTATTGTTCCAAGATAAATTGTTTTCTGTCATTAGGTTGTTGTTATGCTGATAAGAGACTTTTACTAGCTATCAATTCTTATCATGGCTTCAACCTCATTAACTACATTGTGAAAATAAATATGAAATACTTGATCTTTTTTGAATCAAGGGTGTTTGATTTTGTGTACTGGAGGGACGCCAAAATACTGTTGAATCGCTTCCTAATGTTACTTTCTATTAAACTGAAATATACTATTCCAGACAAGCGGATATTGTTGAGAAGTGTTATACTAAGAAAAATATGAGCCTATGGGCATGAACAAACAATAAATTAGTAAAGAATAGTTAATTTAACAACATTCAAAACCGGTAGATCACTTACCTCCTCCGTTCTGCTGGCAAAGGTAGGGGAACCTCCAGATGTTGCCGAGGCCCACAGAGTAGCCGATGATCGACAGCATGAACTGCATCTTGTTGTCCCAGGCGGCTCGCTCGGGCGCGTCCGTGGGCTCGGCGGGGGTGAGCACGATCTGGACCCCGCCGTTGCCAGAGGCCAGGGGCGCCAACTCGTGGCCCGGCCATCGCTCGGTCTTCGTCTCCATCGCGTGATGTGCGCGACACTACGCACTGACTGCGGCGCGGGGTTCGGCGGACATTACTTCTACGGACTACGAACTACGTGTATTTGTCGAGGATCACAGATGGTTGGAGCAGCAAGTCGGGCCTGCAACAGTTTTGTTTAGTTGGTCAACAATGTGACTAATCTTAAATGTAAAATCGTTTAAGGTGGATATCCAACCGAGTCAGATCCTTGTCAATATACAAACAAATGGATAACACACACTAATATACGGTAGAGTATTATTGCCCTAACAGAAAACTGGAAATATTTCCCCTCGCCTAAACGATAAAGTGTCATTAAAGTTTTAGTAACTTTTGTATTTTAGCTCAGGAATATCGGCGACGCCGACGGTATAAATTTAACATTTTTGAAGCTGGAGGAATAAAGAGAATAGAGGAAGTGGGAAAAAGCAAAACCAAAAGTTGTATTTGGCTACTACTTATAAGAACAAAATGTGTTTCTCAAGTGTATTAGTTATATCACTGACTATAAAGTATTTATAGTCAATGGTTATATTGATTAAAATTTCTTCTCAACTCATGTTAGGTGGAGCCAGGAAAACCGATCATACAAAAATTCCTACATCCATTCAAAATTAAAGTGTTTGTTTTATCCGATTTAATACGTAAATTACTGATTGCTATTGTTTTAAATTTTATTTACTTGTGACTTGTGACTTGTGTATTTACAGTGCTTATATGGCGGGAATTCATTTCGACATTGACTATAAATACTTCAAGAGAAGTATTTATAGTCAATGATTTCGACATGTACACAAATGCTCAACAAATAAAACAATATACTTTTATAGTTAAGAAGAAAATCAATAGCATTTTGTAAAGCGTAAATTGTTGGTAGTTTTAGTAAATAAATAATGTTGAAATTATACAGTTCAAAGAAACTGCAAAGTTTTTAACAATAGATCGAACCTGATCGTTTGGTGCAGTCATGGGTTAAGGTGACGGAAGCCTTTGAACCAATTATTTATACACGGTTGAAAGAAAACGTTATTCATTGATGGCGATGATGGTGAGCCATTTGCTCAGACAAAACATTTGCCATTTGTTACTCTCTTTGGTCGGTTTACAAGAGCTCACAATATGACGGTTGACTCTATTTTTCATTTTTCTTTTCCACGGACAGGATTAAACTGTTTACAGATGAGAGGTAAACAAACTGATTATTCTGTAACAATGGAGTAGCGGGAGTGTCATGTAGGCTCCCACCATGAAAATGATTTTATCAGGCTTGATCAAAATTGATCAAATTTGAACAGAGTTGATAAAGTTTGAATAACTTTGATCAAGTAGTTGAACAGGCCTGTTCAAGTTTGTTCAGGCCCGATCAAACTTGATCAACTTGTCGGGTCTGGTCGGACTTAATCAAGTGTCTTGGATTAGGCCTGATATCAGACTGGGTCAAATGACTTGACCAGGCCTGACAAACTTTTAGAACACGATCCTGTCTCTATTAAATCCTGTCTCTGTTATCCTGTCTCTATTAAATCAACAACAATCAGTGTTGAAACCCATTTCAGTTGGGCATAAATAAGTTAAATATACCTACACACCATATTTCTGTGCTGCATCCACATAGGCTGCATGATTTGTGAGTCATTATATAAGACAATTATATAACTAAGGCAAGATTGTCTTTTGTTCAACATAAGCTACTCTAATATTGGCGGGATCCTGCACTACCTGCTAGGAGTACGGCACAATTTCCTGCCAATGAGTACATTGAGTTAGACGGATGATTTTTATATTAACGTGCAGCTGAAAAAATAAAAACTATAGGGAATTATTTTGGCATAAGTTGATGAACATAAATCACAGAAAAAATCTAGTGTTATTAACTTAAAATCGTGGTCCCATACAGTTTCTCTTTTTCATAATCCACTTCTCTTCTTCATATGTCAAGTAGCGCTCGTGGCGTGAACGGATTTCCACGCTGGAGGCCCGGGTTTGAATCCCGACCAGAGCAGGTGTTTTTCTCATGATTTTTTGTGTCATATTTTTAATGCATATTTAATATGTTTCAATGATAAAATATATTATATTTTGTGTTTTTAATTTATTTTTATAAATCAAACCTGATTAATTGCCTGAACAAATTTGTCAAGTCTGATCAAGTCCCTGATCAAATTTGATCTGGAAAGGTCCCATAATCCATATAAATCTGATCAAGTTTGATCAAGCCTTGTTCAGGTTCTGATTTTTTTTATAAAATCTGACATAGTTTTTTCATGTGGGTCTTACTTTCTATCCTGTAACGTCAACTACTTGTGACCCCAATGCAAGGAAATAAGGTGAAGTGTAGAATGATTTTTGGATTTTGGTTTTGAAAATTAAGATAACAGCCAAATAGGGAATGTTTCACAATAAGCATCCCTGTAAAGATGAAATCAATACGTACTTATTTCAAATATTGTATACAAATGTTAACTAAAGGTTTTTTTCAATTGGATACTCATCAAATTAACGAAACAATTTGATCATCACCAAAAGTCAAGATCCTTATAAGAACGAAAGACCTGCTACATTTAAATAAATACATATTAAATTCAAAAAGGAATTAGTCGTTCAATATGAACACGAAAACCTCAACTAAAAAGTATAAGTGAATAAAACAAAACACAACATATTAAGCGAATTGAATTCCACTGAAAGGGTTGATATTATTGGTTTAGTTTGATGGTGGAAGCTTTTGTAAGAGCTAAATTCGTTAAGTTCATCACTTGACTGTCCCATTACTCCGTCGTGTTCAGTTCAGCCTGACGTGGTGACACGTTGTATCTCCCTGACGAATGGAAACTTTGTTGTTTAAGTGAATGAAAACAGTCTGCTGGAAATGCTATATAGACATTGCATTCATAATTTTTCTTGAACAATTGTTATGACACAAATCCTATTTTTTACAAAGTTACTTCAATTGTATTAAAGTTCAACAATAAAAACCAGTCGAGTGAACTATGTTTTATTAATAGTCGGGAAAAATCTTTTTTCAATTAATCCTCATAACGAAGAAAACAAATTAAGATTACCGGTTTGATTTCAAAACATTAAATGTTTCCTTGTTATCTTATTCTTGATAATTGTTGCAACTAATTGTATCTCATTCTCAATCATTTACCTTTTATCAATTACCTTTTAAAATACATTTCTAAGGGTTTTAGTTGTTATTTAGTAATGATTTTTAAAATTCATCTCAGAAAAAAATAGGTCCTCAACAATTCGGAAAACTAATTGAAAGAAAAAATATTAAATTGAAAAGACTAAACTAACAACAAGTCAATCTCGCCTTCGAGGAAATCGTTTGAAGTTTTTCTTGTAACGTCGCGTCGTATTTCTTCAAACTTCTCAAGAAATACGATCGGTTATTAAAACCATGCGACTAAGTGGCCACGTAAAGTATTTTCAGTTTTTTCTGAATTTGTTTATAGTGTTCCTTCAAACTTGTTATTTCAGCAAGAGTTGGGTATCATCAGCTTTAATTATATATAAATGGGAGGAAAGATTGTTTTGTTGAGGGTCCCAGAGAAACGTGTTAATGATACGCCATGAATTATCCCACATCCCACATCCCACATCTCGTGGGGACGACCTTACTGCAATGCAACACACCTTACACGTTTCCAAAGACAAATTTTGGTCAAACAACAATACTCATTCAATATCGCAAGACTTCCACACACGTTCTTTAGTGCAGTAAAAATTACAGCAGAGATGTAAAAAATGTTTTTACTAGGTCTCTGATCTTTGGGTTTCAAATTACATGTTAGCTAATAAAAGCTAATATATGTAAATCGTCATTGAATACAATAAAAATAGTCTAGCATAAGCTGAGTATATAATCTTTGTATTAACATAAATTTATATTTAATTGCAACAACACAAACTGTAATAAAGTCTGCGGTGCATTATAATCTATGACAATTTAAATGTATAAATTTATAAGTTTTTATAATATTCTCTCTCTCTCCCTCTCTCTCTCTCTCTCTCTCTCTATATATATATATATATATATATATATATATCAAAACATTAAATTCACAGATTAGGGCTACTGATAAATATAATAAACAAAAAGTAAATAAACTTGAGTACCCTGGTAAAATCATTTTAATTACACTTACACGTGTTTCAGCTCTTAGGCCATGTTCACAGTGTTAGTTATAATACCTAACCTTATTTTAAAACTAATCCTTATCAACAAGAATAAAGATTTTCACATGTGACTATAAATCATATGATCAATTTTTATCAGTGCAGGTTGGTAGGAGCACTTCTAATGTGTATTATTTGGTCGAAAATTGGGTTTTTTGTCTGGACTTGCATTGAGTTTAAAATGTTATTTTTGTCAATTTGATAATTTTGATATATATAAAACTCTTCTTTGATATCCATTTTGTACCCTTTTTGGATGTCAAGAACTGTCATATTTTCCTCAATATTTTTGTAATTATGATCAGTTGTTAGTATATGGTCAGCAAATGCAGACTTTTGACTTGTCCTATTGTTTGATTTTATGGCCTGGATATGTTCATTGTATCTTTTCTTAAAGTTTCTACCTGTCTGACCTATGTAATATTTATTGCAGTCGCTGCAGTTGATTCTATAAACTCCTGAATTTTCATAAATATTGGATATTTCATTCTTATCACAGGAAAACTTGTTTATGAGTTTAAATGAGTTATTCCTTGTTCTGAAGCTTATTTTATAATTTGATTTCTCAAACGTCTTTCTGATGGCTTTATTAAGTGTTGTACTATAAGGAACACACATATACTCACTTTTTGGTTCTAAAATATTTTCTTTTTCAGCTTTTTCTCTGCTTGATCTTATCATTTTGTCAATCAATTTTGTGTCATAACCATTTGCAGTGGCAATGGACTTTATAGTTCTTACTTCTTTATTGTAGTTTTCTTCATTCATCGGTATTTTTAATAATCTGTTGATTAATGAATGGAAGGATGCCATTTTTTGTTGCCACGGGTGATTTGAGTTAGCTGGTATTACAAGTATTGTTTGAGATGGTTTTCTAAATATGTTAAATTCATGTTTTCCGTTCTCTTTCGTTATTGTAACATCAAGAAAGTTTATTGGTTTCCATAGTGAATTTGATTGATTTTGATATAGAATTTAAATATACCAAAAGTTCGTCTGGTGAGTTTCGGTCATTTTTGTATAAAAAAAGAATGTCATCGACATACCTGTACCAATATACAATGTTTTTGCTTTGAGGGTTCGAAATGTTCATAATCTTTGTTGCTTCTAAATGTTGCATATATAAATTTGCTAAAAGGCTTGATAGTGGCGAACCCATGGCTAATCCTTCTTTTTAGCGAATTTCCCCTATAGGGAAGAAGCTATTACCGTAGTCGGCATGGTAAGACCTAGGCCCGGGACCATGATAACTTTTCGTTTTGAGGTCCCCAGACCCCAAAAACACCATTCGTTCGATACTGTATATATATATATATATATATATATCTATATATATATATATATATATGTGTCCGTGAGCACGATAACTCTCGTAAAAATGATCCGATTTTGACGAAATTTGGTAAAAACATGTAAAGCAGCATTTATGACTTTAAGTTCGAAAACCAGACAGATCGACCTATCCAAAGGGGTATTTTGGGGGGGTTTTGTACCCCAAAAATGGGTTTTTTGAATTTTTTACATATAATTTTTGAAAAAGTCAAATTTTAGTTTTGATCATTCGATTCAGCTTAAAAAAACACACAATTTGGTCTTTCGATCATTCCTCTACGTCAATTGGTTACCGAGATATTGAAAGTGCTAAACACAGTACGTTGTCTAATGTTATTCTTATGGAGGAAAAGAAATTTTTTTATCTCGCTTATTTATGAACGTATACTGACGAAACTTGGTATACAGCTTCATCTCATTGAGGTCTATTGATATTTGCTCAAAATAATTGTTTTTGCATAATTCTCCCGTAGCAGCAAACCTGCGTACTCAGCCCCCATGTTATTCTTATGGATAATTGATGAACGAAGTGAATCACTGTATTGATGAAGAAGTTTCAGTGGCCGTGTGTGTGTGTGTGTGTGTGTGGGTGTGTTATCGAAATACTAAATAACTGTAAAACATTTCTTAATGGAATTTTGAAGGAGTCATTTGGGATACCAAAGGGATGTTTTAACACAGCATTTGTATTTTATTTTGGATTATTAATAATTATTAAAACTAATTTTAATGTTTGATATTCAGTAGTTGGATTGGTTTTCGTAGTAAGCTATTGACTATGGTTGTCTTTAAAATGTCAGCTGGGATTTATCTGTGTTTCACTTGAGGGATTTTTATCCCCTATATGGGATATTTTGACTGCTTGTGGGATAAAATGGGATTGTGGGATAAAGTGGGATTTTTTTGAAATCGGCATTACGTCTGCTAGTTTGCTTACAACTAACGACCAGAGCACCTTAGCAGTAGCACTTCTAGTGGATTTTCTCGCCGTACTGGCAGTTGCGGGGTTTCCCATTTTTTAACCTCGCTGTCCGCACCTATTATGATTTTATAAACGTCACAGAACGAACACTGAATCATGTCAATTTCGCTGGCCGAGCCATGTTGGAATTAACAAGCAAACTATTTGCCATTATTTAGTACCTACTTCGTACTCTTTAGTACTACCATTAAAAATGTTAGTACCTCTCACGTAAATAAATTATTTAATTTAGTTAATTCACCGTATCATTTAACCTATGTCGCATTGCTCAAAATCCTTTTGAGGTACTAAAATGTAAAATACCTATAGGTAATTAGTAGAAATAAATACGCTCTATCTAACGGTATAAATATTGTACTAATACATTATTCAATAATCATATCATATTTAACATTAATTGTGTTGCATTGTCTAACAAATCAGTGGGAAAGTGTGCGATATGACGAGGGATATTATAGGGGAGAGTGTGGGATAAAGCGAGATTTTTTGTATCAGCGCGTGGGATATTTTTACTGCTGAGCAGAAACACTGAATCTTTGTTTATAAATCACAAAAATGTAAACATGTTGAACTATGAAGTTAGGTTATGTTTTGTTCCATCAATTTTGTTATTTTGAAATAGTTTAAAATGTGAGTGTTATGTAAATTAATAGTGTTTTGTCGTGTTTAAAACAATACTTAGCCTATATCTATTTAGATTTATTATTAGTTTATTTTGTACTGGAAAACTTCGATGTAAAAGCTAAGTGTTTGGACTAGTGATGATAAATTAATACAATAGGTTTTGGAATTTTTGAATTACTGGGACAGTATAACTCTGTAACACGACTGACTGTGATTGATAATCAAACGTGTTGTAGACCTATAGTAGTTTATTTACATTGTGAACAAATTACTTGATGGCAGACTTACTAAACGATCATACGTGCAAACTATCTTTATTACATGTAATGTACCAAATAAGCCTCACTGTCACCTAATTACATGGGATTAAAGTTTTGTAATCTACCAGTCAGTAAAATAGTCTGGTTACAGTTTATATTTGTTTGCATTTTTTGTGGTTAATATTGATTTTCATAAACAATCAAGATGTCCAAAACTCCGTAATCCCAACCGTCTACATTGTTCAGCTAATTACGACGTTGACAGATTGCCCTCCTGAAAAATTGTCATTAATGTAGATGTTGGATTTTGCTTTTAAATCTCTCGTGCCGCGATTTCAGTAGCTTGTGTATTTAAATTCAAACTAACATATATTAATGTTGTAAACATTTTTTAATTTAAGGTATGAATTTTATAAGATACTGCTATATAAATAAATCATTGAATACCTTTTTTTACATTAAATGGGTTTAAAAAAAGTATATTTCTGTATGTTTAACCCCCTGATTTTGGAGCTGGAAATTAATAGGTCTAATAATAATTGGCAACTTTTCCCTCAGGTTATATATTTAAAACTCGTCAAAAACCATCCGGTGCCAAAAATATATTAGTCATTGGCCGAGTCATAAAAAAGCGTGAACAGGCCTGATGGTCATAGCTAGGACCTGTGACCAAATAAACGCAATCAGTTTAATCTAATTTGCTAGGTACACACAGTGGTTTTAAGAGGTTAATTGCTCCACCTCACCCTCCAGGGTTAGATGGAAACGTATTTCGCATATTCTCTATTCATTGTTGCTGGATTAGGAAACCCCAGCATAGCTGCTATAGGCACGTTTTACACAAGCGGGAATTTTGCGCAGGTTACCAGAAGGTTAGGATATAGCAGGAAAGGAAAGGGTGGGATGGGACAGGCAACCAAATTGGCCTTTCAGAGTACCAACTCCCGTGCCTTGTGATAGCTGTGATCAGGCTCAATGTGGACCCGCTCTGCCCTCCACCTGGCCAACTCAACGGATGGGGTATCCATGTACAACAGCCAGGGACCATACATTCTCAGGTTGGGGACCAACCCCTGAGTTTCCGCCCCGAGCCGCTGCAAGTGGAGGGACCAAAGGTGAAAGGGAAGTTTGTCATAATGGACATCCAAAAAAATTTCATATGTAATGACAATTTAATTTGCTGTACCCAATGTCAGCATCCAAACTGGTATAGACCAGTTTTAAGGTTGTCCTAGGACGATTATTCTCTATTGGTCAATGCTAACACACCAAGTTTTAATAAAATTAATCAGTATACAAGAGATATATGTTTTTTATTTCTTATAAGAATAACATCGGACAATATACTTAGTTTACTGCTGAATGGAAATTGAAATATTCTCCACAACCATTAGCCGAATAGCCTACTAACGAAATACTAATTTAACCGTGTGTGGATTGAAGTACAGTACTAATTTTCCATTTTTTAGAGCTTTTTATGGCAATGAGATAAAACTATAGAAACCTGCTAAAAAATTTAAAGTTTATGGTACTAAGAAAGGTAAAAAAACTGAAGTTTGGGATCTCTTAAGCCCTGTAATTTCTGAACCCAAATTTTTCTAAAAAATCAGGTGGTATATTTTATTAGAAACCTAATATAAACCACCACATAAAAAATCCAAAGATTTCGAAAGCGGCTCCTCAAAACTGCTCTAGACCTATATACTACGTTGTTGGGTACCAAAATATGGATACCTCTTTGTTCTTCCCTCAGGGCTCTGCATTTACTATCACTCCCAACGTATAAATTTAACGTATGATTCGTTGGATTTATTTTGTTAAAGCAGCATCTCCTGAAAGATGTCCCTACGTTTGATATGCCGACCATAGACCTCCACCGCACAGGAAAATTTTCTATGTTATTATTTACGCCTTTTTTAGTAATTATAGAAAATTTTCAATCATACAAAAAATTGTTGTTATTTTTTTTAACCCCGACCTTAGAGCTCCGCCTCGCTGGCTTTAAAAGTTGCCTTGTTAAATTTATGGAGGAAAGATGATCCTTGGGTAAGCGTTCGGGAGTTCGGGTCAGCATTCGGGTTGAGTACTACTAGCTGGTCAGACAGACATTATTCTGTCCTAATGTCACTGAATTTGTTTTATGTCAAAGATTCTCGTTCTTTTTCAAGATGAGCTCGTTCGCTTCACTCACTCGCCTTCAGGATGAGATCGTTAGCTACGCTCACTTGCCTATGTTTATATAGAGCTTGCTTCGGTATTGAAAATGATTTGCTATTCAAATAGATTTATTATTTCTATAATAAACATATGTTTATATGCTTTTCAAGTATGTTTAGATATCATCCTTATAACAACTGTTTGATGAAACTAAATAACTAACATACAATCCCGACTTTGTTTTATGTATTTAGATAATGAAAATCACTTAATAATATCTTTCCAAGACAACGTTAATATACACTAGGCAGCAATACGGATTTTAGCAATTTGAAATTTAAGTAATTGCACAACGCCATCTTTAGAACCTGATATAAGCGTAGGTTATATTATATAAATCAAACAGGAAAGTTGGCCGGGCTGGTAAGGGCCCGCACTTGCATTTAGGGTGTAGACCAGAGCCTGTACAGACCCTAAATTCAGCCCTGGCCGTCTGTATGCACAAGTTCAAACATGCTAAAATCCAGAATCATTGTCCCTGTCTCGTGTACACTCTATCTGCCTAAGAGTAAGAATATGTTATAGTCAATCAATACAAATGCTGAATTATTTTGACTCAATCCTATCCTACACTATAATATGAGTAAGGTTTGCATGCTCGCTTGCTTGGTTGATTGCTTGCAACTCTTATCTCAAAAACGGCTCCAACGATTTTATTGAAAAATAACTAATGTGTCCTTCCAACTACTTGTGTTGTAAAACCTGATATCTGGGTTAAAAATAAGTTCTAGACATGTCCCATCCCCCCAAAAAATCAAATAATGTAAAAAGCCGCTATGGAAATTGAAAAAATCACATTGGGCTTTTTGAGATTAAAATAAAAGCAAAAGAGTCATAACAGATGTTCAAAATCTTTCAGCAAACTCTCAAAGTTATACTCATATAGTTTTAAGTACTACCTGGGGCTGAGCTTTGCTAGGGAAAGGTCAATCTTGTTTATGACTTGGAGTTGTTTTTCACCATGTACCCTCTACTAACGAACATTTTTGAGGTCACAACAGTTGTTATTATAATGCACCTTTGAGTCTTCTGGATATGACCACTCTACATGTAATCTTCATTCAAAGGATTTATTATCTGATTTTATGGAACCACATGGAACTCCTGTTGTTTATGATTATTAACATGTGGTTTCCTGAGAGCAGAGATTAAAAGATTTGAGAGAAGATTACATATATAGAGTAGTAAAATAAACCAAAGGGATATTGAGCTATAAATAACAACTGGAGTGACCTTAAAAATGTAGAAAAGAGGCAAATGAGTTATACAAATCTGATTATCAGTAGGGGGAAGTGGTGAAATATGCTCCAAGTCATCTAAACAAACTGACTGGCCTTCCCCCGAGCAAAGCTCGGCCCCGAGGTATCATATACTCTAATATGAGTAAGGTTTGCTTGTATGTTTGCTTGCTTGCTTGCTTGTGACACTGATCTCAAAAACGGCTCCAACGATTTCCTTCAAATGTTCAAAATAACTAATTTCTGGGATAAAAATAAGTTCTAGACAGGCCTCATTCCCAGGAACTATCAAATAATGTAAAAAAAACTAAAATGATAAATTTAAAAAAATAACATTGGGCTTATGGAGTTTTAAATCAACACAAAAGAATTTTATCAGCTGTTCATAATCAACCAGGGAACTGTCAAAGTATTTTTTTTGTATCTTTTATTAGAGGCTTTGTATGAAATTACATGAAGCCTTAAGAGCTACGAACATAAATATTATTATATTACAATTCAAGTCCAAAATTTAATTGATTTCATCCGGTTTATGGTCACTTAAATAATTTTCTCGATTTTATGTAAAAATTCTAGGACGTAACACTATAATTTTGGAAACACACTGAATTAATTTCAATTATAATACTCATGTTTTTTATGATTATTAACATGTGGTTTTCTGAGAACAGAGATTAAAAGATTTGAGTGAAGATTACATATATAGAGTAGTAAAATAAATGAAAGGGACATTGAACTATAAATAACAACTGGAGGGACCTTAAAAATGTAGAAAAGAGGCAAATGAGTTATACAAATCTGATTATCAGGATTATCAGGTGTAGGGGAAAGTGATGAAATATTACTCCAAGTCATCTAAACTGACTGACTGGCCCTCCCCCGAGCAAAGCTGGGCCCCCAGCTACTGTCGTGTTAAAACGGATGTGAGAAGGGTGTTACCACTCCAGTAGTCAGTAGTATTTTTTATTTACATTAGTCCTAAATTATCTGTTCTTGCCGTTGTGGAGTTAAAACGGATATGGGAATGGTGTTACCATTCCATTGGTAAAATGTTTGGTTTATTAATTATCTGTTCTTGCTGTTGTGGAGTTAAAACGGATAACAGAAGAGTGTTACCAATCCAGTACCTGCCTACATATCTTTAAAAATTCAGTCTTCGTTCATCCTCTTACGGGAAGAATGAGCGTACACCTAGTAATTAAATGCTCTGTCTCCCTTAATTATGAACATAAATGAATAAAAACTGGTATACGACTTCACCTAGTTGAGTTATATTGATATTAGCATAAAAACCCATTTTTTGTGTTCCTTGTTGCAGCAAACCTGCGTACTCAGCCCCAATGTTATTCTTATGGAGAATAATTAAAATTGTATATATCGCTTAGTTGTGAATATATTTTTATGAAACTTGGTAAGTGGCTTTATGTAGTATTAAGACATTTATATCTCCATTTGAAATTCGCTGAGTATGCAGGTTTGCTGCGACGGGGGTATTGTTTAAAAAACTTTGAGTTAAATTTAAAGTAGTTTTGATTTACTGTTTCTTTTGTGAGCAACATAAGATCTTTAATCTCAGTTTTTGATAGGTTTTGGTTTTCTTTTAAGTAATTTTGCAGAATGTCAAGAGTTTCATTCACTGGTATATTCGAATACATATTGGAAACATCGAATGAGACAAAAACTGTTTTTTCTTCTATAGCAGTATTCTTGATCTTATCTATAAGTTCGGAGGTGTTGGTGAGACTAAAATCTTCTGTTACATGTATATGTTTTTTTATCTTATCATTTAGAAATTTCGCTAATTTATAGCAAGGGACGTTGCGATAGTTTACTACTGGTCGTATTGGTATATTATTTTTGTGAGTTTTTGGTAAACCTCTTAGCTCTGGAGCTAATGGTTTGATAACTTTCAATTTATGTTTTTCATTATTTGGGATCAATTTGCTTTTTGAAATGATGCTGTTGGTTTTCTTGCTAAATTCTTGTGTAGGGTCATTGATTAGTTCTTGAAATGAGTCATTATTTAGAAAGTCTTTAACCTTTTCGTTGTAGCTATCTTTTTTCATTATCACAGTTGTATTGCTCTTGTCAGCTTTGGCTATCATTGCATTGTTTTCTTTTAGCTTAGTTACTATATCTTTAATTATCTTAATATCCTTTTTAGCTTTATTTAGTTTATTCTTTTGTTTAATCTGGATACCAGTCTTGTCAAATTCGTGTATAAAATTAAATCTTATGGGATCTTGATCATCTTTATTTTTACTACGTATAGCTGCTTCAAAATCAAATATTTGGTCTTCTAAAACCTTTGGTTGGTAGTCTAAGTTTATATTGTATTTAATGGACTTACTTAACATTGTAGTTTCTTCATTAGTAAACTCAATCTCTGTTAGATTTTTAATATTTGATCGCAATGAATCGCCTTCTTCAGTATTTTCTGTAGGCCTGTTTGCTAAAATCAATTCCTGGATTTTCTTCTCATGTGTTGCTCTCTTTTTTCTTAAGATGGGTTGACACCAACTTTGAATATATTGTGAAAATTCATCAATAGACTCGCGATGATATGTTGCATTGATTTCGGTTTGGGTGGCGATGATTTCATCATTATAATGTTTCCAATATGTATTCGAATATACCAGTGAATGAAACTCTTGACATTCTGCAAAATTACTTAAAAGAAAACCAAAACCTATCAAAAACTGAGATTAAAGATCTTATGTTGCTCACAAAAGAAACAGTAAATCAAAACTACTTTAAATTTAACTCAAAGTTTTTTAAACAAAAAGAAGGATTAGCCATGGGTTCGCCACTATCAAGCCTTTTAGCAAATTTATATATGCAACATTTAGAAGCAACAAAGATTATGAACATTTCGAACCCTCAAAGCAAAAACATTGTATATTGGTACAGGTATGTCGATGACATTCTTTGTTTATACAAAAATGACCGAAACTCACCAGACGAACTTTTGGTATATTTAAATTCTATATCAAAATCAATCAAATTCACTATGGAAACCAATAACACATCAATAAACTTTCTTGATGTTACAATAACGAAAGAGAACGGAAAACATGAATTTAACATATTTAGAAAACCATCTCAAACAATACTTGTAATACCAGCTAACTCAAATCACCCGTGGCAACAAAAAATGGCATCCTTCCATTCATTAATCAACAGATTATTAAAAATACCGATGAATGAAGAAAACTACAATAAAGAAGTAAGAACTGTAAAGTCCATTGCCACTGCAAATGGTTATGACACAAAATTGATTGACAAAATGATAAGATCAAGCAGAGAAAAAGCTGAAAAAGAAAATATTTTAGAACCAAAAAGTGAGTATATGTGTGTTCCTTATAGTACAACACTTAATAAAGCCATCAGAAAGACGTTTGAGAAATCAAATTATAAAATAAGCTTCAGAACAAGGAATAACTCATTTAAACTCATAAACAAGTTTTCCAGTGATAAGAATGAAATATCCAATATTTATGAAAATTCAGGAGTTTATAGAATCAACTGCAGCGACTGCAATAAATATTACATAGGTCAGACAGGTAGAAACTTTAAGAAAAGATACAATGAACATATCCAGGCCATAAAATCAAACAATAGGACAAGTCAAAAGTCTGCATTTGCTGACCATATACTAACAACTGATCATAATTACAAAAATATTGAGGAAAATATGACAGTTCTTGACATCCAAAATAAAGGGTACAAAATGGATATCAAAGAAGAGTTTTATATATATCAAAATTATCAAATTGACAAAAATAACATTTTAAACTCAATGCAAGTCCAGACAAAAAACCCAATTTTAGACCAAATAATACACATTAGAAGTACTCCTACCAACCTGCACTGATAAAAATTTATCATATGATTTATAGTCACATGTGAAAATCTTTATTCTTGTTGATAAGGATTAGTTTTAAAATAAGGTTAGGTATTATAACTAACACTGTGAACATGGCCTAAGAGCTGAAACACGTGTAAGTGTAATTAAAATGATTTTACCAGGGTACTCGAGTTTATTTACTTTTTGTTTATTATATATATATATATATATATATATATATATATATAATTATATATTATAATATTGCTTAATTTCTTATAATATTCTTAATTATTTTGACAGAAGTGTAAGTAATACCTAATATAGGCTATAACAATATCAGCTATATTTAAACTGTTGATGTTTTAAGAATGGTTATCTTGAGTTAAACATGAGCTAATCCTGTGTACAAACGTAAACAATTAGTCCAACTCAAAATGTTAGAATCGTGTAAAGGAAGGAGGGTGTTAGTGATTGGAGTGTTTTTTTTCAAGCGACTCCAAAGTTTGAACTTTGGTACGTAATTAATATGCAATAATTCTGACCTTAGATCAAGTTTTGTTTCTAGGTAGTTGTATATAAAGTTAATAATAATTTCTGTTCACGAAGTAAATTCCAATCACTTTTTTAAACGTTTAACAAGTTTGGAAATAATATTATAATATTATTTGGATTCTTTTAAACCAATTTAAAAGTGGGTCAGCAGATATAGATCTAGTGAAAAAGGCTTTTATTTCAGTCAGGATTAAAACCGGAGCAAACCCGGGGTTAGACGACATACGCGGCAGTTTCTCTGTTTACTCTGTCACTATGTCCAATTGTGATTGCCAAACTGACCAACATTCATTTCACGCATTGGCTCGTTTAATGAACTCAGAATTTAGGGTTCGTCACATACAGAGAATAGTAAGCTCTTAAACTGAGAAACTAATGAAACGGTGCAAATGACATGTTGGTGTTTAGCACAATTTAGAACAGGCTTACCTCGGAATATATAAACACAAGGATGAATTATTTCTCCATCAAATTACAGTAGTATAGAGTACATTTGAAGAGGTTTATACCAGAACATTCTTATCAAAATTATTTTGCGAAAAGAATAGATTAAATTAACTAATTTTTAGCCCGACAAAGTTTGTAGGTAACGTAAACTATTACCAGTTTGCATCGGCGTATTGACAGATTGTACATTTATAACTTAAATGCTTTTGAAAATTAATTCAAGGCCAAAAGCCGAGTATTATAGGTACAATTAAGCTCTGTTTCAAGCAACAGGTAACCCAATATTTATTTATCTTAGCTTCTCTTCTTAACGGGAAGAATGAACGTATGACTGGAAAAAACACTCACTCGCTGTTCGTTTATTCGATTATACAAAATAAAACACTTGAATTCTTGCCTCTTTAATGTACTCTATATTGAACTGTTCGATTGTTGCTCTATCACGGGCCACTCACTATTGAGGAAGCATTGTATAAACTTTGAATTACTTTTAAGCAACACATTCCAATACTGGAATTTGCATCTAAAATAAAAAAGTAATATTTTAAGCAATCGTCACAAAAAAGTCTTAAATGTACGTATGTAATGTCTTAAATGTAATTTTAAATGTACGTCTTTGTAATTACAATGAGTGAGATGGTCACTGGAGCTAGTCGCCCATAATTGTATCAACAATAGAGTCCAAAGCAGGTGAGAATGCCAATGTCAGTTATTTATCTCGGATTGCCACGGTTTATCGTCGCCTGGTGGCCATTTATTCCACTTTCGACACCATTCGGATGTGTCAATTAGCAGCAATAGAGGGTTTTTACGTTTTTCTCACTTTTGCTCAGATTTGTAATAATGGAAACAAATTTTGTATTTATTAATTTAAAATTCACACCAACTTTTAGCATGTAATTTTTATCACGGGCAAAAAATTATTTGTAGGATATAAAAAACTGTATGTTTTATAATTATATATCTTAGTATCTCTGTAAGACGCTGACGCAACTAGGGCGTATTTTAAGGCGAATATGAATGAATGAGTGTAGAATGGGTGTATATGGGAGCCTTGTTACTCCCTAAGACCGATTGATTCTTTGGCCAGGATCATTAATTAACAGCCCAATGACCAATGAGTTAACTATTTCATAATATGTTAAGAAGTTATGTTAAGTGTGTCTATTGTATTAACAGAATTGTAAGACGTGCTCCGTACACGTAAGTAGTATCCTAGAAGAATAGGAATACCTGTTTTGTGAGAATCTGTATGTATGTAGTCGTGCAGGTTTTATGTATGAGTAGATTGTTTTACGTTTACCACCAAAGAGATGGGTTAGTTAATTACAGTATGTATACAGAGAAAAACATTTCCAGTAATAGAATCTCACCAAATATAAACTGGTTTTAAACCGCTTAAACAATTTTCTTATAGAAAGAACCGTTGATTGGCACGATGAAAAATAGACTTGTTAAAGTATGTTCTGTTTGTTTCTTTCTTATTGAACAAATTCAAGTTGCTTTCGTTTTTATAATGTGGTCGATAGATTAGTAGAAAATTTATCATCAGAACTAATTTGGGCCAATTGTAGATCGGATGACCAAACTCAAACCAACTCGGATTGTAATTAAGATGGTCAAACTCAAATACTAAAGACCCACGTTCACAAATCTTAGTAGTTCACGTTAACCCTAAAACAAGTTTAAAACTTTATTTTCGGGCAGCAGCATTTAAAACTTGTAAAAACAATAACAACTCGAATTAATCTACAAATAAAACTCTGCTTTTGAAAAACGTAATTAAAATACAACGAGTTCGCACGCAGCACGCTGACGTGAGGGAAGTGAATTTCCACATCAAAACTTTTAAAACTCAAAATCAGTGTAAAAACATACATTTATTCCAATTTTTATTAAAATCTGAAAACACTGATTTTTTGGCTGTTCTGGGGATGCTCCTGGTTTCATTTACCGGCAAAGCTGGGAATACAATTTTGAGCATTATAATGTTAGGAGAAGGTCCAGACAGGCTTGAAAGTAGGCGTGAGGTTGCTGGGAATGATAAAAGTACTCTAACAAAGGAATAACAGGCTTTTCTAGTGTAAAACCCCCATAAGACAACGTACTGTGTTTAGTCGAAACACATTTTCTTTAATAACTCGGTAAATATGTATGCTAGAATGACGAGAGAGGGCTTAAAACTTTCGCCTCACTAATTCCTATCTTTTTGCATGCAATAATTTTACATAAAGAGCCTTTTCTCACCCTTTTTTGGCACAAAAACTCGAAATTTGATAGATTAAACCCAAAAACAGGGGTTTAGAGTTTTCCGATTGTTTTTCCCAACGAACTTGTCCAACTGATTACAGAAAGGAACGTTCCTACCAAATTTGAAGTAAATCGGACAAAAAATGTGACCGCTAGAGTACAAACACACACATATATATACAACTTTGGACGACCCCCCAAAACGTGTTCAGGAGGTCACGTTAGGAACTTCTATGGTGGTGACGGGATTAAGTTTCACCGTGCGAGTCATGCTAATAGTTCACTTTCCAAAGGAAATTCACTAATAATTGCGCTGTGGCGTACCGGGCAGTTTTTCATTTCTTTCAGATCGTTCAGTTGATTGACGTTTTGGGTAATTGACCTTAACGAAATCAAGGCTCGACTGGATCCACGCAAATGCAATATATTTTGCAAGTACAAATAATATCACGGTTCTGAATTTATCATACAAATCTAAAACATTTGTTTGATAAGTCTATTTACTCAAATGATACATTTAAAATTCTATTTTATGGGCTCAATCAAGATTACCTTACCGAGTTATAAATAACATGTATTTATATAATAATAAGTTATAATAATTTGTTTTTGTTTTTTATACTTATATATCTGTATAGACATTACAATACCTGGTTTATTTTTTAAATGAGATATGTGATATGTAATTTAAATACTCAAAAGATATATGTTTCTGGCGCAAGAAGTTTCAAACAGCCATCAGGCTTGGCCTCCTTACCAAAGTTTCTTTTGAACTCATAACTTGACTGTAGTAAGATTAGTTGTTATACCGTGTCGTCAAGGTCGTAAATTATTAATTTAGTTTATTGAATCTACCACTTTTTACTCAACTGCTCCAGAGAGAGTTTTTTTAGTGTTTGCATGTATATTTCTTTGGGTCACTCTGTTAGCTTGATGACTTTATAAAATATGAGGTGTCGTTAATTTCGTTAGTTTTGGGAGTGACGTATTATATAATATTTAAATATGGCGCCTTCAGATCAAAAGAAGTGTTTCTTTTTTGCGGGTTTCACATGGCAGGGGTTCTGTTTTGCTTAATAATTATAGTTTCTTGCATCGCGTTGTATCTGAGACGGTTGAACGGACTTTGGCATTCCAAGGTGTTAAAGAGTTGTATAGAGATTAGCAAATATGACGCAGAATATGATAAATTATGAGGACGTGTGTGATCACTTTTGTCTTTTGTGAATTTACAAATAAATGAGCTTCAATATTATTGTATTTATCTATGATTGGATACTTTAAGTAGTAAATATTGAAAATGAGCTTCATCTAAAATCCTAATTTCATTATAAAGCAACAGAACACTGTATACATTGTCCAACTTATGAGGGGCGATTAAACACTTAAAATATAGTTCACAAATGTTTATTTTCTGATATTTTGAAGTTGTATTACTTGGTAGTGCAATACGTATTTTATTAAGTGTAAAAGTTTATTTGTATTTTTGTCGATCCGCCAGAGAAATAAAACATTTTAAAAGTATTGGTTCTCTGTATATGCATTTATTATGAAGCAGTGAATTTGATTCAAAAAATACAGATGGAAAATATATCAAAAGCACTTTCAATGATGGTACTTGAATCTGCATTAAATGTGCTTTAAAATGAGATATTTGGTATTATTTGTTTAAATGTTTCTCTATCCTACAGTACCTATAAAAGTCCATGGCACCATTTGAATTTACGTGCATGTATGTGCTTAATTAGTTACCATTCCATGTAAAACTTGAAAGTTTGAAGTTTTATTTGTGTGTTTAACTTAAAACGACGTTATAAATCATCGTATACAAATTATACTGTCTTATATAGTAATATTGTAAGCTTGTTTTAGTGATTGTATCTTTATGAAGACTTTTTGTTTTGTAGTAAATCATTGTCATGCATTAAATATTATTATTACTATTATTATTTTATAGAATTTTGGCTAAAAAGTTATTACTCGTAAACAAATCAGAAAAAACGTTAGCATAAACATTTCAAATTTAAGAAGTTTTCATTTACCCATCTTGGTATAATCAAAACCAAAATTACTATAATCAGACGTCTGTTAATTGTGATGAAGCAGGGTTTGTAATAATACCATACTATTGTTACTAAACTATATCAAAAAGTGCAAGGTTTGAGGAATTGTTCATGAGTAACAAATGTACTATTATCCATTCAGCGATATAACAGAAACAAACTATTCTAAACCATTAAATTAATGATAATAAACTAAGGAATAAATAATGGTGGTTTGACCGAGAATGGGTAGCAAATTAATAATTGCACCCCTTGGTGAAATCAATGACTGTCATTGGTGAAATTCTGGAGGTCTCAAAATGCAAGCTGGCCAATCTGTTTTATATGAGTTTGTCCAATTAATTACTCATCTCACCCAGGCAGATGTCGGAACGGTCCCCTTAAGAGGCATTTACCTGGCCAGGTTGAGTGGACTGGATACGACTGTCATAACTCTTTTAGATGTATCTTTAAATTTCTCAACGATTGTAATTTCTTTAACTATCACGAGTAGCTCCCCCGCAAAAATTTGTGGATATAATCCTTAAGGGTACGCCCTACCCCAGATTGAATGATCCGCACGATGTTGTTTAGTTAGCGTCGTGCCGCGCCGCCACCGAGCAGGGTCATGCATATTTACACTTGAAGCCCTTTTTGTTCTCCTCAATCCCACTGTTATTTTACAGATTTCTACCAAACTATATGCAGTTTCACACTTTTCAGATTCAAATCTAGCTATTTTACGGTTCGATTTTTCCAAAATAATTTTTCTCCGTACGTTAGGAAGCTTTAGCAAAACGCTTAATTTGAAAACTTTACCAATGGCCTAACATTTATTTTGAATTAAAACCACGATTTTTAAATTGTATGATACATTGATGAACATTTTAGTGAATGAAATAACAACAAATTATTTTTAATTGGTTAACAATTGAGTCTACAATGTGGGAGATACAAAACCCTTATTTTAGCGAGCGGAAGGCAGGTAGGGCGCACCCTTAAAACAGCTGTTTATTGAATTAAGAAAAAACACATGTGACATAAACCAAATAACACTCCCCTCCCAAATAACATGGGAACTTGGAAGTCCCGTGGGGCAGAGCCCTAGGGCCTAAATCGAAATTCTGGCTCGACAGTGACTTAGAACTTGAAATTATCTTTTAAATAAAAAAAGAATCATCAAAATCTGTTAAGTATTAACTTCAGGAAGTGAGTGAACAAAATGCAGGATTTTTATTAAAATACCTATGTACATTGTTAAATTTCCATACATGTAAATTGCAGTACAATGAAGTTATGCGTTTACTAATTCCCGTATTAAAATCAGTCCTCATACGTCGACGACAAGTCACAATAACATTCAACAATTTAAAGTCGAGTTGGGAATCTAAAACGCAATACAGAGGAAATATGTAAATAGGTCGTATCTGGAGTGCGCAAAAACCTAAACCGTTCTTTTACAGTTAATTTATTTCCACCGAGGTTAATTACTTTGTCTCGTGACTTTGGAACTTGTTCAAACTCAGTTGAAGTTGTACGATCGCCAGTTGTAAAGTTTCGAGGAGGCAAGTTGGTTTTGTGGCACGGAGGCAGTACGATAGTTACGTGTTATCCACTTTTGCAAATAAACTTAACTGCAGAGCCACTTCCAAGCTCTCCTCTAACGTTTTGTCGCGGCTCTGAACTTTGCCTATTTCTCGAACTAAATTTATTTTTGTCTACAAATATTTGTTTGAAATTGGAATTTGTTTTTTCTTCTCCAACACACAATACGGAAAACTACGTTTTTGTTCCCACTTTTAATTTAACTAGGTCCTGTTGCTCGAATCCAAGCAATAAATATTGGGTTACCGTTCCAAATCCAACATCGCCTGCTGATTAACTGTGTTTACCCTATCCAGCTGATTGCTTAAAACTTACAGTTATTTCCCAATGCTAAGCTTATGGGAAAAAACTCAACTTTAAAGGGCCCCAGGGCCTCACTCACAAATTATTTCCCTATAAAAAAGGTTTCCTGCACAACTTCACGTTAGGCTCTTTCCAATGACACCAAAAACATTAAAATCGGTTCAGTAGTTTAGGAGGAGTGATAGTCACAAAAAACCTGCTCGCCTATTAAATAAGTACTAGTAGCCTGTCGCGGCTTCGCTCGCGATCACAACGTAATACTGACATTTCCGTATAAATATTGTGTTACCGTTCCAAAGCCAACATGGCCTGCTGATTAACTGTGTTTACTCCATCCAGCTGATTGCTTAAAACATATAGTTATTTCCCAATTTTAAGCTTATGGGAAAAAAAACCAACTGTGTTTACTCCATCCAGCTGATTGCTTAAAACTTATAGTTATTTCCCAATGTTAAGCTTATGGGAAAAAACTCAACTTTAAGGGGCTCCAGGGCCTCACTCACAAATTATTTCTCTATAAAAAATGGTTCCTGCACAACTTCACGTTAGGCTCTTTCCAATGACACCAAAAACATTAAAATCGGTTCAGTAGTTTAGGAGGAGTGTTTGTCACAAAAACCTGCTCACCTATTAAATAAGTACTAGTAGCCTGTCACGACTTCGCTCGCGATCACAACGTAATATTATACTGACATTTCCGTATAAATATTGTGTTACCGTTCCAAAGCCAACATGGCCTGCTGATTAACTGTGTTTACTCCATCCAGCTGATTGCTTAAAACTTATAGTTATTTCCCAATGTTAAGCTTATGGAAAAAAAACTCAACTTTAAGGGGCTCCAGGGCCTCACTCACAAATTATTTCTCTATAAAAAATGTTTCCTGCACAACTTCACGTTAGTCTCTTTCCAATGACACCAAAAACATTAAAATCGGTTCAGTAGTTTAGAAGGAGTGATTGTCACAAAAAACCTGCTCGCCTATTAAATAAGTATAGATAGATATGCGATACAACTCAGGTGAACTTCTCAATGATCCAAACAAATGTAAAATTAATTTGTTCTTTTACTCAATAAGAAGTAATAATTTTGGCTCCAAACTGTATATAAACAAAGAATAACAATATAACAACGGCAAACGGCACTTTTAAAAGCAACAACAAATGCAGTGTTTGGAGAAACGCCAACTTTACAATGAAAGTAATGGCAACAAAATAGTGCATTGTTCTTTCTAACATTTACACACTTCATACTTTCTTTTGTTTTAAGTTTAAACGTTCCTCTGTGATAATTAATAAGAGAATAAGTACCTCATTTAAACATACAATATATGTCCTAGACTACTGTCGTATTTATATTTTTTGTGATAAATATCCACACTAATTTAATAAACGTGTATTATCTATTTTATTTATTTTTCCAGGCCCAATTTATTTTACATTTGTTACATTAAAAATAGTGTAATTGACAACGTGAAATGAAACCGTACACACTTATCTGCCGCATGGTAAACTTATACATTCGGTTGGCGCCTAAACCAAACTGTCGGAGGCAGAGTCTACAGTGGTGCAACCCGAGACACCATTACCCGGCCTGCCGTGTTTAACCACCCGTGAACCTGTCTGTTAGCCATCCTACATTAGCTGAGGAATCTCGTCAAGAATTTTGTGGTAACATATTTTTTAATAGCCTAAATATTGTAAATTGAAATACCAGTTATTGATGAATTAATTAACAACTTTAGTGTTCTGAATTTTTAGATGAAAGGAAATATTGAAAAAGTGGTTGCTAAGGGACGCTGTTAGGTTAGTTTTAATAAATTTAAAGATTTTATAAAGTGTAATTAATATAAAGCATCAAGTGAGGTAGTACAGTGGGAAAGCTTGCGTCTAACGATTGGAGGTTCCTGGTTAAATTCTGGATCTGCAATTCCGAGTTGTGTTTGGTGGATTCTTTTTAGAGAAATTTCCCCTATAGGGAAGAAACTATTATCGTAGTCGGCATGGTAAGACCTAGGCCCGGGACCATGTTAACTTTTCGTTTTGAGGTCCCCAGACCCCAAAAACACCATTCATTCGTTCGAAACTGTATATATGTGTCCGTGAGCACGATAACATTCGTAAAAATTATCAGATTTTGATGAAATTTGGTATAAACGTGTAAAGCAACATTTATGACTTTGAGTTCGAAAACCAGCCAGATCGCTTCATCCGAAGGGGGGGTTTGGGGGGTTTTGTACCCCAAAAATGTTTTTTTTAAATTTTTTTAATGTAATTTTTGAAATCAAATTTTAGTTTTTACCATTGTATTTAGCTTAAAAAACACACAATTTGGTATTTTGATCATTTCTCTACGTCAATTGGTTACCGAGATATTGAAAGTGCTAAACACAGTACGTTGTCCAATGTTATTTTTATGGGGGAAAAGAAAAATGTTATATCTCGCTTATTTATAAATGGATACTGACGAAACTTGGTATACGGCTTCATCTCGTTGTGTTCTATTGATATTTTCTAAAAAAAAAAACAATTTTTTGCTCAAGGTTCCCGTAGCAGCAAATCTGCGAACTCAGCCCCCATGTTATTCTTATGGAGAATAATTAAATGATATGACTCCCTTAATTATAAACATAAATGAATAAAAACTGGTATAAGACTTCACCTAGTTCAGTTATATTGATATTAGCATAAAAACCCATTTTTTGGTTCCTTGTTGCAGCAAACCTGCGTACTCAGCCCCAATGTTATTCTTATGGAGAATAATTAAAATTGTTTATATCGCTTATTTGTGAATATATTTTTATGAAACCTGGTAAGTGGCTTTATGTAGTATCAAGACATTTATATCTCCACTGGAAATTCGCTGAGTATGCAGGTTTGCTGCGGCGAGGGTATTTTGTTATTTATTTAGGCATGGTTTTCCAAACCAAACTCATCCAGGGTTATGAGGTATAAAGAAATCTAGTCCTAACCTACTCACCATGCAAAATAAACCATTAACAATCATGCAAGGGGTTGTTCACAGTTCACATTGAATTCTGCACTTTCAGTGTGTTTTATGATACTATAAGTACTAATTGAGTTCACTACAAGTAAATAATTATAATGAGCAATACAACTGAACAATTATATCTGCAATTATGACAGAAAACATGTTTATCGAAACACATAAATGAAATCCTCGAACATATAGTTACCATTCTTTTGAAATCCATTGTTTGCCCATTTATCTATTTTAAATTAATACATACATCAATCAGTAAAATTTTATTTATTTTAACGAGACCTTTCAATTACAAAGTAATCATCGTCAGGTGAACAACTCGAACAACTAAATGAATCTAAGGCTACAAACGCTCATTTATCTCTTAATGTAAGGTAACTAATAATATAATAACCATTAGGTAAAACTACTTAATTTATTATTTCATAAAATATTCTACTTGGAGTGGACTGATGTACAAGATAATTTATAGCTAGTGCCACCCCGGGACCGGCATAGTGTGCGTGGGCGCTGCGTTTGTAGGGCGAGAGAAAGGAAGGGGAGGGAAGGGAGAAACATGTAGGCGTTGTTGTTCGCCTCTCTGTGTAATGCATGTAATACAAACACGTTAGTTCTAATAGGGTAAACACCCGCTCAGTGTAGTGAAGTATATTAGATTAACCCTAACAACTTCAAGCTGCGTATTTTCCATTCAGGGTGTGGATTGTAAATACAAAACTGATATAGTTATTGGTAAACTGTAGGTTACGTATACAAACTAGTTGTTTGTGGTGGCGCCCTTATTATCGGCATAAATTAAATTAAACATATTAAATATTTCAAGAACTTGAAAAATATACAGTTTCTATAGTTTACGCATTACAATAGCTGCAAAAAACCTTAATACTTGTCCCGCTAGTACGATGTTCCCGCTCTTTGTTTCTGTGAATCTTGATATGTGTATACTGGGTCAACACCATTAATCATGTTTGAACGTCGTGTTATAGAGATTTTTTTCAACCTCACTAAGATAAACGCTATTTTACCTATTCCAATCTCATTATTTAGGGATATTAACGTTTTTAACGTTGATATCCCTAAACGTTAATAACATCCTTTTTCAGGTTTAGTGCAAGCTTCTTTAGCATATATCGGTTTTTTCACGAAATTCAAGTTATGCTTTACCAATAAACGTTACAAATGATATAAACAATTTTGTATCTCTGCAGTTGTGAATGCTGTTTATTTTAAATGCGTAGTAAATCAGTGATGAATTTATATTTTAATTCGGCTATGACTGCTCCCGTTTATTGTGGGGGAAATTATGGTTATCAGCATATCAAATCAAGATCTTTCAACACTTTTTAGGATGCATCATTCAAATCACCTTCTATGTTCATTATTTTCATAGATATTTTCTTATAACACTTCTTTTAATAATACTACATCGTCATCATCATACTAATATATAAAAATGGGATGGTGTGTGTCTGTCTGTCTGTCTGCTTTTTGTTCCTCAATACTCAAAAACTATTCAACCG
Source organism: Allygus modestus (assembly GCA_963675035.1). NCBI lineage: Eukaryota > Metazoa > Arthropoda > Insecta > Hemiptera > Cicadellidae > Allygus > Allygus modestus. The sequence continues at coordinate 78,272,190 of OY776114.1, read as the reverse complement.
ATTGGCATGAAATTTTACAGCAATTTTCCTTATATACCAAATTAACACATAGGCCTATTTTCGTTTTGAAAAGTCCTCAGGGCTCTGCCCCACGGGACTTCCAAGTTCCCATATTATTCTTATGTACATTAATTTTTGTTTGAACTGATGCAAATACAAACAGCTGATCTTGATTCGCAGTAGTTCCACGGGCTAACCACAAAAATCAGCACACATAACTGCTTAGTTCTACTCTGATTGTTTTTCCCCGTTGCGAAGCACGGGATTAGCAGCTAGTTTATAATAAATCTTAACGCTATTAATCAATTTTTGTCACATTAAAGTACAACCAGAGTTTTTATGAAAAGCATACACTTAACACTTATGTTTATATCATACAGCTGCATATCGGTACGCTAAAACAGAACGATAAACCTCTTTAATAACGTTTACGTTATTTAACTCACTAAACACTAAACATAAAAAAGTAACTAACAGCATTTACCGTGCTTATTTAATTAACAGTACCTGGGGCCGAGCTTTGCTCGGAGAAAGACCACTCAGTTTGTTTAGATGGCTTGGAGTAATATTTCACCACTTCCCCCTACTGATAATCAGATGTTTACAACTCATTTGCCACTTTTCTACATTTTTAAGATCACTCCCAGTTGTTATTTATAGCTCAATGCCCCTTTGATTTATTTTACAACTCTATATATGTAATCTTAACTCGAATATTTTAATCTCCGCTCTCAGGAAACCACATACATGTTAATAATCATAAACAACATTTTAGTATTACTTTGACAGTTCCCTGATTGATTATGAGCAGCTGTTACAATTCTTTTGTTTTGATTTTAAACTCCATAAGCCCAATGTTAATTTTTGTAACATTTCAATTTCGTTTTTTAACATTATTTGATTTTTACTGGAGATGAGACCTGTCTAGAACATATTTTTGTACCATAACTTAGTTATTTCCAAAATTTGAATGAAATCACTGGAGCCATTTTCGAGATAATTGTGCAACCAACCAACCAATCAAGCAAACATTGCTCATATAAGAGATACAGTGGATACAGTGCAAAAACTGTGTGTTGTGGCACTTGCGATTACAATACATACATTTCAGATCTGTGCCCTGTTTTAGACTCGTTTTAAACCTACCTACAAAATTTCAGGTATTTTCAAAACCCATTACAACAGCCAATATCGGTTGTTCATCTCGCGCCAACAGCTGCGACGTAGGTGGAGGCTGAGCTAACTGGGCCAGACGGATCCTGAGCAATCGATACGGAGGCAGGACAAACTTGCCTCAGCCCACAACAAACCCCCGCAATCCCTGCCATCTATCCGCAATCTATCCGTTATCTAAAACGTTACTGCAACTACTCCTATCACAAGTATAAATATATTGCCTTTATTGGTAGTACGATGTTGCGGATAGTTTGACGAAGAAACGAGGCCTGCTGATGTAGAAAACCTCAGAAGCTTTGGTAGCATTGACATATACCGAATATCTTAATATATCTTTAAATGTAATTCTGTAAGAGAAATTTGTGGGCGTTTGGCAAATTGCAGGATGATGGGAGACGGCTCAAAATAAAGGTCTCGATCCCAGGGACTCGGGAAAATAACAGTACTGTATTTACAAAAAGTTACTAGCAAACGAGATATAACATAGAACATTCCCCATAAGAAAATCATGGGAATTTAAAAACGTCTGCACTGCTTACATTAAAACGTGTGATCCTATTTATACAGTAATGTTCTATTCTCCTCTGCATCAGATGAGGCAGAGTATTGGAGAAAGGTTAGGGGATTTGGCCCATTCAAGCCACTAGTACAGTATATTGATAATTTTCAACAATTGTTAATCACTGAATGGCAGTGACAACAAACGACATTTATACTTACAAACGTTAACCTGGTTCTACAATCCCAGCATCTCTTAAGAGCAGAAAGATTCTATATCTATATTGTAAATAAATTATTTAATTTCAATTGATAAGCGTACACTGTATAGTAATGGTTTTATTTATACACATTTATTTCTATAGAAAACAGTTCGACGTGGTATAAATTAAATATATAATACATTATTGAAATTAATTATCTATATATAAATGGAATGAATTGTGCATGTACATTAGAGTATTATGCGTACCGAATTTATTTTAATGTCCCAGATAACCTAAGTTGTTTCTATTGCACGGAATGGACAATTGAAACACATAACCTAACGTTGAGAGTCCTGAGAGAATACAAGATGAGCGAGAACTAGACCGGAGAAGACTTACGATCCAGAGGCAGAAACACCGCAAATAATAGCCTGTGATTAGAGCGGGAAAGAACATTTACCTTGATTATATCGATGGCTCTATTTCGAGGCAATTTGAGCTTGGGAAAATCGGGATTTGACCTTTATTAATAACTGATGCGTTTTATTTTAAATTGCATTTATTTATTTATTAATAATCGAATTACCATAACATTAATGATGGGCAATTAATTGTCATTTTTGAATGATTGATGTTGAAAGGAATTCTGTTAGTTTGTATAAATAAATATATACTAGTGGCTTGAAGGGTCGACAGCCCCTAACCTTGCTCCATTACTCTGCCTCGATTTTTTGTACTCTTTTCATGCTGAGGAAAATAGAACAATATAAGTAAGAACACATGTCATTTCGTAAACAAAGTAGACTCTTAATCACGTGTTTTAATGTAAACAAAGCAGACGTTTTTAAATCCCCATGTTTTCCTTATGGGTTTTCTTATGGTTTGCTGGTAACTTTTTAGAAATACTGCTATTTTTCCCGAGTCCCTGGGATCAAGACCTTTAACTTAAGCCGTATCTCATCATCGTGCTATTAATGGCACATTATGTGTCACCGACACCACTGCCCTTCAAAGTTGTAGTGTTATTCATGTAGAGGAATAATTCTTTGTTTAACATATATTATTGGTGATGGATAGTTTATATTTTTAAAATTATTGCAGAAAAAAAAAACGATAAACTATGTTATCTAAGTGACTCAAAAACGACTCCTCAAAACAGCTCCCAAGCCATACCAAATAGTTTGTATACCTTTTCGTACCTCATACAAGCCGAATCTCTAAAAAGATGCCCCTACGTTGATTTTGAATGCCATCGTAGAACTCCGTGTCATGCAAGTTGCCTACTGCCTAAGTTGCTATATAATCTTTTCGTATTTTCATAACAAAATTTGGGTTCGTCTTTTTTACAAACCAACCTTAGGGCTCCACCTCACTGGCCTTAAAACTTGCTATGTTATTCTTATTGATGAAATATGTTTCTTGGAGCAACGAAGGGGCACGCGGTACTAAAATTGTAAACTTTGTTATAAATGCACAATCTGTCAATACACCGATGCAACCTGGTTATAATTTACGTTACCTACAAAGTTTGTCGGGTTAAAAATTAGTTAATTTAATTTATTCTTTTCGCAAAATAATTTTGATAAGGATTGTTCTGATATAAACCTCTTCAAATGTACTCTATACTACTGTAATTTGATGAAGATATAATCCACCTTTGTGTTTATATATTCCGAGGTAAGCCTGTTGTAAATTGTGCTAAACACCAATATGTCATATGCACCGTTTCATTAGTTTCTCAGTTTAAGAGCTTACTATTCTCTGTATGTGACGAACCCTATATTCTGAGTTCATTAAACGAGCCAATGTGTGAAATGAATGTTAGTCAGTTTGGCAATCACAATTGGACATAGTGACAGAGTAAACAGAGAAACTGTCGCGTATGTCGTCTAATCCCGGGTTTGCTCCGGTTTTAATCCTGACTGAAATACAAGCCTTTTTCACTAGATCTATATCTGCTGACCCACTTTTAAATTGGTTTAAAAGAATCCAAATAATATTATAATATTATTTCCAAACTTGTTAAACTTTTAAAAAAGTGATTGGAATTTACTTCGTGAACAGAAATTATTATTAACTTTATATACAACTAGCTAGAAACAAAACTTGATCTAAGGTTAGAATTATTGCATATTAATTACGTACCAAAGTTCAAACTTTGGAGTCGCTTGAAAAAAACACTCCAATCACTAACACCCCCCTTCCTTTACACGATTAGTCGGACTAATTGTTTACGTTTGTATATAGGATTAGCTCATGTTTAACTCATTCTTAAAACATCAACAGTTTAAATATAGCTGATATTGTTATAGCCTATATTAGGTATTACTTACACTTCTGTCAAAATAATTAAGAATATTATAAGAAATTAAGCAATATCATAATATACAATTTATATATATATATATATATATAAATTCACATATAGAATATTATAAAAACTTATAAATTTATAAATTTAAATTTTCATTGATTATAAATGTTGCAAAATCAAAAGAAAAAAGAAACCCAAGAACATCTTGTGTACATATATTCCCACTTCGAAGTTTATTTAGGGTTTCTCCCCATCGGCCTATACAAAGTTTTAATGTTAATAATATATACAAAATACGGCACAAACAGCTGTTGTTATCCGCGGATTAAACAAATTATCCTTACAGTAAGGAAATAACTGTCGTTATCCTCTCGAAATAATATACTTGCAGGAAACAAACAACTGTTTTTATCTTCGGGTGAAACAAGGTACTCTCAGCAAGCAAACAACTATTGATATCCGCGGGTGAAACAAAGTATTTGCAGCAAGCAAACAACTGTTTTTTATCCAAGGTGAAATAATGTGCCTCCAGTAAACATACAATGAAATTAAATATTCATTCTTTTTAACATAAAAATTGTTTTAATTTGAATCTTAATAAGGGGCCTCTACTGCAGAATCGGAGGGGACAGTGCGCTACTTTAAATCTGTTAAGTCCCTTTGTCTAACGACTAAAGCCGGGCAGGATGCAGTCCAATAACCCGGCAAAAACTTATGTGTTAACATAAACCCTCTACACTTTACGTTACGATAAGAGGTCAGTGCAAGATAAGGGATAATAATGCAAAAGCAAAACACATTCATGTTTTTTTATGTTGAATTGTTTTGCTCCAAAGGAGATCAAGTCAAATAAAGACGTGTATAAAATGTTTTTAGATACCAAATTTACTCGTATTTATTTCGATCTAATTATGTCAAATAACAAAAAAGGATAGTAATAGCAAAGTCTCTTACAGTTTCTAATTTTTTAGAGAAAATCTTTAACCCTTGAGTATATGAAGGGTGAATGGTCATACAGTAGAAAAGCGCCCAAACACTCCTGCCCCAATCCCAATAAAAGCTGCAAGCAGATTTCGTTGCCAACCCTAGGGCTTTGGGTGTAGTATTTTCTCTTTTCATAACTCGATCATATGAAGTAGTTTTTAAAAGTGATTTGTTTTGTTTGGATTATTAATACAAACTAGCGATCGACCAGAGGACTCCTCCTCGTACACTAAAATTAAGTAAATAATTCTCCTTAATTTGAGTTATTTGTCATATTTTCATTTTTCAATAGCCCACACTGTCTATTGACAATTTTTTCTCAGAACACTCTCAAAATGTGTTCTGTATCAAGTAATATTATTAAACTAGTAATCGCCCAATGGTCGAAATTCTAGTTGTTTGAGTGGATGTGTTCTCTCTGAGTGGATGTGTCTCTCTCTCCTCCTACGACGCTCACATTTTGCAAACTAAGAAAAAACATAAAGGCCTATATAAAACATCCAAAGTTAGATTTAGAGAATTCTTGGTCAGCCTGCCCTCATGATCTTTCCCCCCTCCATGACAGGCCGGAAGTAGAACTATATGTGACGTATCACATACCTGGGAAAGGTCCACACTATGAAGACGCGGAAGTTAATTTTAAAATGTTATTTCAATCCGTTAAGTTGTGTCTGAGGCTTCACTATGAATAAGCAAGTGAGAATTGGTATTTGGCTTTACAGCTATATATGTTATGAGCCTCAGTGGATTTACTCATGGTATGTTTAAACAAAAAGGTGAAAATTCAGTGGACGTGCAACGACAGCTCCCAATGCCGACTTTTCAATGTTTTGGATTGATGTTATTTATTATAATAGCGCACGAGTCTTTATCTTGCCATTGTTTTATAACGTAATTAAATATCACATTAGTTGAATTGTTGGTGGAAATTAACTGTTTTTGAAAAAATGTAACTCAATTTCGTAATTGGGTGAAATTCCGAGTCATCCAGATAAACGTAGGGAAATAAACAGCTCTTGTAAACACTCCACTCTTGCTGAGAGTGCCCGCCACCCCCTCCCCCCCACGACGGCGTCAATCCCTCTTCAAGTTTCAGTCGAGGCAAGTGAGTTTTATTATAGGATAATGAAGTTTTTCCTAATATAACACGATGTGAATAGTAGACTCCTTTAACACTGTTGGTCGTGGTCGTGAATTGGACCAAAAAATAAAACTTTAAAAATTCTTGCCTGATTTTTCTAGTCTAACTAAAGTTTTTCTTCTAGATAAAGATGTTATTACATGAGTGCTTGTGGTATCGTGTAGAAATATGTATATAAAAATGAATCTCTATTTCCCTCGGTCACGCCATCACATGAGAATAAGTGCAACAAATTGAATAATTATTTTTTTGTTGTGTTCGTTAATTTCAGGACAAGGTTCTTATAAAAGAAATGTTTAATCCGACCTATGGGCTCTGTCCCAATGGCGTTCAAAGTTCCCATTGATTTGATCAAAGTTCAGTTAGTTACACGAAGCAGCTGTAAACGTACTTGAAGGCATAAACATGTGTTCATTATGAAAATTTAAAAAAACCTACTTGAATTGCAACTATCATTATTGAAATAAAAAAATACTTGAATGGCAACTCTCATTATGGAAATAAAAAAACTACTTGAATGACAACTCAAACTCTTTAATCCGGGAGACGAGTGGGAGAAGCGAACAAGCTCATCTTGAAAATGAATGAGTATTTGACATAAAACAAATGCAAAGGCATTAGGACAGGACAACGTCTGTCGGGCCAGCTAGTATTTTATATAACTTGACCCATTAAGAATAAAATGGAGATTGTAATGTTTGGTATTGTACAGCTATGCGTTTTATTCAATAGATAGAATAGTCTATAGTAGCTGTAAATTGTATAGATGTGTAAGAAGTGCACGTATATACTGTACATGGTGCATGATGAACATTATATATTATAATATATAATGCTTATTATATATTTCATCAGGAGGTCGGGATAAATTGTTTTTCCTTCAGGGTTTAGGGTATAGCTACCGAAAACCAGTTATTTTACCTGATAAGGTCTATTGTATGGCACTCGTAATCAAATTTCAGATAGACCACTCTGATATTGGAGAAATCAAGGGCAAGGCATTCCAAAAGGCCATGCAGCAATCAAAATAGGGTTATTTGTAAAAAAAAGTCTAATATACCTATAGTAGAGATTTATATTTTATTTGAATTATTATTGCATCAAAATGTAAATATGCTATGCAGTATTATATAATGCAATTATTAGTGAATTTTCTTTGGAAAGTGAACTATTAGCATGACCCGCACGGTGAAACTTAAACCCGGGACCACCATAGAAGTTCCTAACGTGACCCCCTGAACACGTTTTGGGGGGTCGTTCAAAATTATATATATATATATATATATGTCTATGTATGCACTCTAGCGGTCGCATTTTTTGTCCGATTTACTTCAAATTTGGTAGGGACGTTCCTTTCTATAATCTGTTGGACAAGTTCGTTGGGCAAAACAATCGGAAAACTCTAAACCCATTTTTTGGGGATTAATCTTTTAAATTTCGAGTTTTTGGGCCCAAAAAGGGTCAGAAAAGCCCCAGATGTAAAATTAATGCACGTAAAAAGATGGGAATTAGAGAGGCGAAAGTTTTAAGCACACTCTCGTCATTCTAGCATAAATATTTACTGAGTTATTAAAGAAAATGTGTATCGGCTAAACACAGTACGTTGTCTTATGGGGGTTTTACACTAGAAAAGCCTGTTATTCCTTTGTCAGAGTACTTTTATTACCCCCAGAAACCTCACGCCTACTTTCAAGCCTGTCTGGACCTTCTCCTAACCTTATAATGCGCAAAATTGTATTCCCAGCTTTGCAAGTAAATGGAACCAGGAGTATCAGAACAGCCAAAAAATCAATATTTTCAGATTTCAATAAAAATTGGACAAATGTATGTTTTTACACTGATTTTGAGTTTTAAAAGTTTTTATGTGGAAATTCACTTCCCTCACGTCAGCGTGCTGCGTGCAAACTCGTTTTATATTGATTTTACACAAACCAAATGTAATACGTAATTATTTTGAAAGGTTAAACAAAAATGTGTCAATATCATGAGAACGAAAAGTAATATTTAAAAACAGATCGCGGCAATGATTTCAGTGTTGAAAATAGTTGAGAATGATGGGTCACCTTTACATTTTAAACAAATTATCTTAGCAAAATGGTGGATCCAAGATGGTGGCCGAAAAGGTTAATGTTTTCAAAATTATGCAAATACTCATCAATAATTATCGGTAATAGATCATGGTCATCATCTGATGTAATGTCAATACTGTAATAGGGATATGATTTAAGGTCGAGACATTTAAAACTCACTTCAAAATTATTTGTTTAAATCACCAGCATCTTGAGTAAGAACAACTATTTCTACGGATTGCGACATTGTGTTCACAAAAAAGTAGTTCAAAACGATGGGTCACAACACCACCATTATATTTAAAAACGATGTTTGAAACCAACATTTTTATGGCAGATCCAAGACTGCGGACGAAAATATGAACCAAGTCAAAATGAAGTATAAGTTGACCAGCAATGATCGGTGGTGGTCCGGAGTCGATATCTTAAGAAATTTATAAAAAGTAGGGGCGGACTAATTTAAAACTCACTTTGTATAATTTAATTATGTAAGCAACATTTTTAATTGGAACTTTTTAGCGTTTGGCAAATCGCAGGATGACGGGAGGTCTCATGTTAAAGATATTGATCCCAGGGACTCGGGAAAAGTAGCAGTATTTCCAAAAAGTTACCAGCAAATGAGAAATAATGTAAAACATCCCCATAAGAAAAGCATGGGGATTTAAAACTTCTTTGTTTACATTATAACACGTGTTGAAGTGTCTATTTTGTTACGAACTGGCATGTACTCCCAACGAGGTAAATATATTTCCTCTGTGTGTTCATACTTATATTGTTTTAGTTTCCTCAGCATGGACAGAGTAAAGAAAATCAGATGATAGAGTATTGGAGCAAGGGTAGGGGCTATGACCCATTCAAGCCATAATAGTATTTTTATCATGTAAGAAAGTTACATATATACAAGTTACATGTTACATGTATTCAAGTTGACATTGGATACAAAGCACAGTCAATACGAACCTCGATTACTATATTCAATGATCTTCATTACTAGTAGATTATGTCTCAGTGATACTGATCATGTTCTAGGAATCTCGTTAATGAGGTGGATGTTTTAACTGCAGTTTTCCCGAGCAACGCGCCAATTAGCGGGATTAGGGAGCTTTCAACTTCAACAGTCAATAGCCCTTTAAACAGTTACTGTAGGTAGTCAAAACAAAACTATAAACCACTATTTTATAGCTTTCTGTGCGGTAGTATTTTTTACTCTAACCTGTCTGGGTTAATAGGCTGAGAAAGCCAACTAAACATGCGCAATCGTGACTCGTCTTTCAATTGTATTTTACTGATGGAATGAAAGTTCTAAGTGTTTCCAAATTGTTGGCATGTTCACACACTTAGTATTTTATCAAGCAATAAATAAATGAACTACACAACTCAACCCTGCGATAAAGGTAATTCTCTAAAACGTATAAAATAAATTACTATGTTTGAACAGTGTAAATTTACAAATGTAGGTTTTTCAAAACTCAAAACTCCTACATACAAATAAAATAGAGAAGAGAATTTGTTCAAACTCTAGTTCCTTATTAACATGATTTCTTTGTTATGGTTTTGTCTTGAGCTTTGTGGTTTGCAATGTATTTAAAATATAAATATATTCATAAAATTGTAAACAGTATTACCATTTGAGTCAAAAGAGAAAGCTTTCGAGCTGTCCCAACCCAAACAAGCACTTGATAGTCTATTGGTTTGTCAGGTTCAAAGTAAAATTATAGTGTGATTCTTTAAATATAGGCCTAATGTACTGTTATACTTTAAAATGCTTATGTAAATATACCGACGAAACCCTGAGTGAGGTAGATGCTAACCTAAAATTACATTAGTGTGTTCTGACCATAACCTCTTCCTTTGGGTTTCAAAAATGATCTATCACATTGTCCCAGCATAAAAACGATGTATTATTCTACAGATAGGGTTATAAGGTTTATAACTGACTGTCATCAGATCAAAAACAAGCATTTCTAATATAAAAACCTTAATGGTCATCTGATGTTGAGGACAAACTGAGACGTTATCTTATTTTACTAAATACTAATAAATTTTTATTACTTTTAGTATAAGCTGATGCATTTTATGAACCCATTTTATATTTATTAAGCTGATACTTAATTTAAGTGAATAATTAATTTATTATAATAAAAGAATGTTATTCAATTCCTTCAAATTTATCCAAGATTGTGTTAAAAAAACTCAACTCAAACAAACATAATTTTTTAGAGGTTGTAAGCCGTTGTTGGGCTATCTTTTATAATCCAATCTTTCTTATTCACACACAAACTAAATACCGGTTTTTCTTCATGTGCATACCGTTTTCCATCAAGAAGGATAGTTTATGGTACCTAGGGACAACAAAGTAAAAACATAACATGTCCGCGGGTCAATGTCTTTACTGTGCCGACTATGATTGCGAATTCGCTAATATAAGTTCTTTACCATAGAGAAAAATATAACAAAATAATATAAAAAATATATATGAGTTCAGCTTTGTAATTTATTTTAATGCTTTTTACTAAATAAATTCAGTTACGACAGCAGAATGATCAATAAATTAAACAATACAAAATTAAAATAATAAATACAATTACATCTTAATAAAAACTAACCTCAATGAAAGTTATATCATTTCAAATTATAATTAGTACACAGATGATTACAAGGCCACTCACTACTCACTACTCACTATTGGTGTTACTGGAACATATTAATTAATGTGCTCAATAACGTTTCAACGTTTTTATTACAAATTACTACTTCATTTCACAATCTGGTTGGAAGAAGTAGTTTTAACATCGGCAGAGTTCATATTCTAATGAATATTACATAATTTACTTTTGATACGAATTTACCAGTAAAGAGAGAGAGGATTAAGTAAATTACCTGTGGGTGGAGGGACGATAACTCACAACACCTGCCCGTACCTAAACCTACTGCTGACTGACAGAGGCAGCTAGGGCCAGGGGGGTACAACCACCCTCCCTCCCTGACCCCTCCAACTTCTCTCCTCCTGACCCAATCCCCCATCACCCCCCAACGCCCCCCTTAAGCTTCCCATGTCCCCCGTTGTTATATTAAACTATTCACTGAAATATTCCTCACATATAGCCACTGTGTCCCACGTCGAGTGTGTTGAAACTCAAACAAATGTTGGCCACTTGAATTGTAACAAGTTTAGTTTCGTGTTTTTAAAATCAAATAAATTAAAAGCTGACATTTAAAAATCCACCAAGTTGTTTATTATAAGCAACCCTATGTAATAGTTTGTGCGTTGAACTGATTGAAAATTCCACAATGCATGTAAACTTGAAAACATGCTGCGTAACATGTCTCAAGAGCGTTTGTCCAAAAGTAACATATCATTAATGTAGTAACTACGGAGCCATGGCAGTGGTTCGAGTCCCAGGTCTGGCATGTAGTAACTACGGAGCCATGGCAGTGGTTCGAGTCCCAGGCCTGGCATGTACATTTTATCAGTACCGTGCTGTTCAACTGGTGCTGTAACGGCTCGCCCTTGTTTGCCTTTTGCTTTGGTGGATAGTCTCACACACAGATGTATAATGTATAGTCTATGCGGACGGAGAAGTAAAAGGCAAAAAGAGGCTACCAATCTAAAAAAAAACTGTGATTATTTTTTACTATGTAACTGAACACACAATACAAATTTAAGCCTCTCTGCTTTGTTTACGTATAATTAAAGTGTGTTCATACTTTCAGTACTTGGGAGCGAGCTTTGCTCGGGGAAGGTCAATCAATTTGTTTTGATGACAGCAGGGAGTAATATTTCACCATGTCACCATACTGACGAGCAGATTTGTTTTGCCAAATTGCCTCTTTTCTGCATGTTAAAGGTCACTTCAGTTGTTATTGTAGCTCAAGGTCCCTTTGATTCATTTTGGATATTTATTATAACTTTATTTAACTTTATCTAGTTTGAAAAATGAGTAAATAGTTTGTGAGTTATAAAACATAAAATAACATTAAAACTTGAGCTAATTATAACCATGAACAAATTAAGTTTATCTGTTCTCATAGGAAACTACATGTTAAAACTTAATCTACATGAGTATTACAATGGTATTACTTTGACAGTTCACTGATAATAAACAGCTGTTATGATTCTTTTGTTTTGATTTTAAACCCCATAAACCCAAGATGATTATTATAACTTTTCATATTCGTTTTTTAACATTACCTATTCGTTTTTTTCTGGGGATGAAACCTGCCTAGAACCATTGATTTTGAATAAAATCATTGCTAGAACTTATTTTTCTCCCAGAAATGAGTTATTTCCAAAATTCGAAGGAAAATGTTGGGACACCTCGCTAGCCTAACGGTTAGCGTATTAGACCTACGTGCCAGACGTCATAGATTCAATTCCTGGGGTGCCCACAAGACTTTGAGAGGTTTGGACCGTTGACCTCTAACCTTACGTTAAATATAAAACACCACTGGCGTAGACAAGCAAAAAATTAAAGGGCCGTTTTGTTGCAGTTTTAGCCTAGTGGCAAGCAAGCAAGCAACCAACCAACAAGTACTCTCAAATTGTCGCGTAATGGGATGACCGAACTCAGAAATGGTAGATGAAAGTGACTGCTGTTAACGTAAGTTCTAACCGAAATTCCATCACAAAATATTAAATAAGTAGTCTTGTGTCTGGGGACTCAGTAGGTAAATATCTACTTTTATTTTCGTTAATTTTAGGTAATAGGATAAATCGTTCTTAATTATATATTAGAGGTAAAATTCTTTAACAAAAAACACAGTAGGCCCTAAACGTTGCCTATGCAGTAAGTTATATATTTTTAAATTGTAAATTAACTGAGTACGCAGGTTTGCTATGACGGGGGTATTTAAATGTCATAAACTGACAAAAGAACACAGCTGTAAGAAATAAATACGAAATAAATGGCTGCTGCAATCTAGCGGACTATTAACTATTAAACTATTAACTCACATTACTCACGTTATATAAGAACGTTATCTTTATTTGTAAAAACTGGTATTAGTTTTTTCATCTACAAATTTCAAAACCCTTTAATAAATTGAATTAACTCATGTTAAACGGAGAGTACTTTATTTATTTAATCAAAAAACGTATAAATAGGACAGTTTTTTAGTAGTTGCTTGTAATTACGAAACAATATTTTATTAGTATCTCGTACTTTACAAACAGTAATTTTTCCCAATGCGTACCGTATACCTTATGGAAATGGTACAGATTTTAAATGTTAATTAAAACAAACGGTTCACAGAATGTGTTCCATTTTGAACTGAAAGCGTGTAGTGTACTGGAAAACATTTAGATAAAATCCGAAAACTATCCGAGCAGCCGTTTTCGCGATATTGCATTACGAACACACACACCCATATACCCACACACTGATAGACAACGAATCGTTTCTGCTATATAATACCATTGGGTTTATATCTACTAGAGGGGACACGCAATGCAAATTATTAATGTGAGAGATTTGTGGACGTAGTTCTATCATACGCCCCCAAGGATCGTCGCGGTTTTATTTATCATATTATTGGTAGGAATGTTTTTGTAGAGATTTTAAAATGTTTAAATAAACCTTTTGTGTGATTGTCATCAAAGTGATATTTTGTTTACACGGGTCAGGTACGGCGGACGTGTTAACTCGGCCTAACGACGCCCCATAGGTCACGTAGTATCTTAATATGACGCTAGATCGCAGCACTGCTTTTACTAACTCTGGCTCCCATAAGGTGTCCCCTCTAGTAGGCATAAACCCAATGATAATACATAGATTCCTTCACTTCGTTCCGTCATCAATTATTATTAGATTGTAAGATATGATATTGACTTATTTTCCTCAGCATGTAAACAGTATAAATAGAATAACCATATGCATAAAATACTATGGGTTTTATTAATTTAAGATTTTTTTGTTTTATATTAATTATATTATTTCGGTCTAAAACGTATAGGTAGGGACTCAATACGAGCAATGTCTGTTGATATGATGGGTTGCAAAATTCTCGGAATCAACATTAGGGGTTTGGTTAAACTCTATAACAAACATATCGAGAACGAATCAAACTTTTATTTAATACAAATATTACCAGAAAAGACTTTGAGCTATAATAACTGGAGTAGGCCTAACCCTAGCAGAAAATCGGCAAATGACCCAAGCAAATGATCATAATTCGGCGGCAAATCTTCATGTATCATGGGACAGGGATCGTAGTGAAAAATTACTCCTTAAGCATGATGCCTATTGAACCACTGACTGGCCTTTTACGAGCAAAAGCTCGTCCCCAGGTTCTCGTAGTTAAAGCAATAGCGGTCAGTCTGAAAACTCACTCTTGTGTTTACCATTTTTCTGCAACATTTTGAAGGTATAATGTTAAAGTGATCTTAGGACACACCCTGAATAATAACCTGTCAATTTTGACACGTGGCAGTCATGTTACGTGTTGACAAATCCATTTGTTCATGCAAATGTAATTCCTAGTAAATTCTTTGGTGTTCCCCAAACATAGAGGCAACTTGTTCATTATTGACTTGCAGTACTACATGAAACTACACTATACACCAGTTCAAACCCACTTGTTTGTCAAACCTTTACTGTACTTAATTGCTTGCTTATAATCAAGTACCTGGGGAGCCGAGCTTTGCTCGGGGGAAGGCCAGTCAGTTGGTTTAGATGACTTTGAGTAATATTTCACCACTTCCCCCTACTGATAATCATCGTTCAAAATGTTATATATATAGACATATATATATATATATATATATATATATATATATATATATATATATATATATATATATGTGTATGCACTCTAGCGGTCGCATTTTTTGTCCGATTAACTTCAAATTTGGTAGGGACGTTCCTTTCTGTAATCAGTTGGACAAGTTCGTTGGGAAAAACAATCGAAAAACTCTAAACCCTTTTTTTGGGGATTAATCTTTCAAATTTCGAGTTTTTTTGCTAAAAAAGGGTCAGAAAAGCCCCGGATGTAAAATTAATGTATGTTAAAAGATGGGTATTAGTGAGACGAAAGTATTAAGCCCTCTTTCGTCATTCTAGCATAAATATTTACCGAGTTATTAAAGAAAATGTGTTTCGACTAAACACAGTACGTTGTCTTATGGGGGTTTTACACTAGAAAAGCCAGTTATTCCTTTGTTAGAGTACTTTTATCATCCCCAGCAACTCACGCCTATTTAAAAGCCTGCCTGGACCTTCTCATAACATTATATAGTGTGCAAAATTGTATTCCCAGCTTTGCAGGTAAATGAAACCAGGAGCATCAGGACAACCAAAAAATCAATGTTTTCAGATTTCAATAAAAATTGGAGTACATGTATGTTTTTACACATATTTTGAATTTTAAAAGTTTTTTTGGGGAAATTCACTTCCCTCCCGTCAGCGTGCTGCGTGTGAACTCGCTTTTTACTTTCTCGCCCTATACATAGTATATGGAGAAAGTATTGTTTTCGTAAAAATTTTCGAATTTGAGTTGTTAGTGGAAATATTCGTTTTGGTGCTCCCTGAACCCAAAAAAGTGGTTTTTACGTGATGTCTGTCTGTGTGTGTGTATGTGTGTGTGTCCGTGTGTGTGTGTGTGTGTGTGTGTGTGTGTGTGTGTCTGTGTGGATGTGTACAGAGCTAGAGCCCTAACCTATGGGCCGATTTTTATGAAATTTGGTATGTAGGTACTAATCCACGATATCTCCAGGCGTTTTTTTCATTTTTTTGAATTTTTGATTTTTAAGGGTAATTATCCCTCAAAAACCGCCAAAAAACATGAAAAATCCAAATTTCTCAAAAACTGCTCTAACGATTTTGATTAAACTTTCGTGGTTTGTAGAACTTTAGGTTTACAACAAAATGACACCACCCGCATTTCTGGAAAAATACGGGTTCAGAAATTACAGGACTTAAAACATCAAAAATTCAGTTTTTTGGATTTTTCATAAAAAATAATAAATGTTAAAAAAGATTACTATTCACCATTAAAAAGAGCTCAAAAAACTAAATAAATTAGTATTTTAAATTACTATTCTACGATTGCTAGTTGCGGAGAAAATTGAAATTTTCATTTAGCGGTAAACACAGTACGTTGTCCAATGTTATTCTTATGGGGAATACAAAAATAACTATTTCTCTCTTATTTACTGATCAATTTCATTAAAATTTGATATGCAGGTCAAGTTAGCATTGACCAACAGATGATGTTCGAAATGTGTTGCTATTTAACCCTGGGGGGCAAGGGGGCATTTCCCCTCTCAAAACTACTGTGTGTAGCAACGGACTCTATAGTGCCTCCAAAAAAGCAATTTGGGTGGATATTTCTGAAAACAACTATTTTAGACAATTTTCTGTACATTTATCTATACTTCATATTCTATATTTAGTAAATAACAACTATTTTTGTCATTAATGTTTGGCGAAAAGGGAGAAAGTATGTGTCAGTTTCCTGATACCGTTTATTTTAAGGTGAATCAACATTAGGATAGTGATAAATGTAAAATCGGGGGCTTATGATAAGATCCTTTTCAAAACCTCAAGGTACAACGTAAACACTATAGCGGCCATTTAATTTAAAACTGAATATAAATCCACTCCAAATACCTTTCCCACATTTTGACAGGAACAGAACTACACAGAACGAGTTATGGGATCTGGACGTCTGCTTCACGTTTTAACTCGACACTTGTCGGCTTAATTTTTTGGTATTTTATGCTGCATTGACGTGAAGAAACTTTTAACAACATTATAGCTAGCCTAAATGAGAAACTTTTGAGCGTTATTAAATCACTAAAACTAGACAAGAACTGACTCAAGTATGGATTTGGAGGTTAGGAAACGTCTGGGTCAAGCAACCTTATCCCAGAATCTAGAATAATTGGATGAAGCGAGCGAAGCGAGTTGAATCCTTCATACTAGTGTTTAGTCACTCTCTTGTTACCCTAACTCCTTTTTAACGGTTTAATGAATTGCTTTGAAATTTTCAGGGTAACTCTTAATTGTAAAAAGGGTGGTAATAAACTATAATTGGATTATTATTTTGGTATATTTCTATTTTTTCATTTTCCGGAAATATTCAGATGTGTCTTGGGTTGGGTAGTAGGTGGTAAGCAAACAGTCGCTCAACTGATTTTGCAGTCGAACAGACTACGGCCGGATGTTGACAATAGCAGCTAACCAAAACAACTGATTGTGTGTCGTCTGTAGTCTGTGGTTTCCTGGCCGGCAGTGGCCGGTCAGTTCATTCAGTTCAGTAGTTCAGTTAATGGCGTTTGAGAATAAATGAGTTTTGAATCAAGAATTTGTAATAGAATCATTCCACATTTATTCGTTTTAAAACAATCAAAATTATGTATTCAGTATTATAGTAAAAGTACCTATACGATGTAATGGAAATTGTAGGCCATATGGAAAGGCTATACAGTCTTGTGTCTTCTCGGTTACGACTTTAACCTATGTAAGGTACGGTACGATGTAAACTATGGTTCAATAGATCTAACCATAACGTAAGTTATGCATGACTTAGGTCATGACTTTGACACTAAAAGAAACTGTGAAATGTAAAAAATCAATCCTAGCCCACAGCAATACTAAAGTCACCAAACAGCCTGAGGTTAATGTATCGTTGTTCTATGCTGTGGGTTAAAATTGTTACTTAAAACCTTTTAGGGCCGATTTCAGTAAGAGAGAAACTACTGTGTAAGAGAGAACCTGTGTTTTATAACCTAGGCCTACTACATTTCAATTTTGTTATGCATTTAGGTAGGTTATTCCTAGGGGTTAGTTATTGTAAACATAGTTTCTTATTTAACTTTTCTTCATTTGTGATTCTGACAGTAAATTAAAATAGGAGATTCTTAACTTTCATTTTTATATAAAAAATTACCTTGGAGCAGTAACGGATCAATATAGCCTAATCGTAGTTATAATTTTAACATAATTTTGTGTGTGAGACTTGTAAGTGCTGATATTAGTATTTTGCTCATAGTATTTTGAAGAATTCCGTTGAATTTTGGTTAAATCGGAAGTGTTTGGTGCCATTGGAAAAACGCCATTATTTGTTCTTGCTTTTCGTACAATTATTGTTATTAAATCAGCTGTCATGTCATGTGTTCAAATAACATTTTGCCTTTTGGAAAAACTCAAATTTTGTTTTTCAACTCATATATCGTATAAAGTCATAAAAACAGTCATGGGTTAGTTATCCTAACATAGTTTCATAGCTATATTAATTTGCGATTTTGACATTACATTAATGTTTGATAATAAGGAAGACAATGGCAAATTCTTGAAAGTAACATTGACTACAGTTATGCCTTAACTTAGTAGGTTCGAAGTAAGTGGGCTTTAAAGACTTAATCAAATTTTTGCCCATAGCCTACTATGGTAACCCCAGGGCTCTAAGCCGGAAATATTCCACCCCTCAGAGCCCTGGGGTTACCCCTATTATATTCTCTTAAACTTAACTCTATTCAAAGACAAATTTTACACAATGATTATTCTGAGAGTTATGTTTATATGTTGTAAGTAGTTATTTTTCAGGGTGTATACATTTTGGTTATTCACCTAATAGACTCTACAACGAACTGGAATGTGGTAGACCAGTTGAGGTATTAATATGGGCCTTGGTGGGGTTTGGTAAGTTACTTGTACCTTGTAGTCAATTAATCTGCGACACGTTACAAATATGATAATGTTTGTTTAGATTTCAACCAACGAGAATACTTTCATATTTGGCCTAGGTCTTACCGGATACTGTAATAGCTTTTTCCCTGGCAATAATTTGACCCATAATTATTGCCTGATTCTCAAAAGTGGCATTGACTGAAGTTGTGCATTAGTAGGCCAGAAGTAAGTGGGCTTTAAAGACTTGTTCAAATATATGCCTATTGTCTATAGCCTATTTATATCCACTTCAAATCAACAATACAGAATTCATAGACAAATTGTTTACACAATGACTCTTCTGAGAGAAATGTTTATGTGGTAAGTAGTTCTTTTTCAGGGCGAATAAATATTGGTTCTTCACCTAAATACTGTAGGCCTACTAGATTCAACAATAAACTGGAATGTGGTAGGCTAGTCGAAGAATTAATGTGGGCCTAGGTGAGGTTAGATAAGTTACTTTTAATTAATTAATCCAGCACCTATACTGTCTATTATGGTGGTATTACAAATCCTCGCTTCATCCTATTACGGGACATAGGAGTGTATACCTAGTATGGTTAAGGTTAAATCACATGAGCAAATAAATACCCCCAGTAGCAAACCTGCGTACTCAGCAAATTTCCAATGCATATATATATATGTATCCTAATACCACATAAAGCCACAAACCAAGTTTCATCAATATACATTCATAAATAAACTATTTATGACAATTTAATTATTCCTCATAAGAATAACATGGTGGCTGAGTATGCAGGTTTGCTGAAGCAAGGAATACAAAAAATGGGTTTTGTACTAATATCAATATAACTCAAATAGGTAAAGCCACATACCAAGTTTGATTAATTTATGTTCATAATTAAGGGAGATAACACGTTACTTATTCCCCATAAGAATAGTATGGGAGCTGAGTACACAGGTTTGCTGCTACGGGGACTATCGGCAAACAAATTTTTTGTGCAAATATCAATAGACCACAACGGTATAAAGCAATATACCAATTTTCATCAAGATAAGTTGATAAATAAGCGAGATATACAATTTTTCTTATCCTCCATAAGACATTCTACATTGGACAACGTACTGTGTTTAGCACTTTCAATATCTCTGAAACCAATTGACGTAGAGCAATGATCAAAACACCAAATTATGCGTCTTTTTAAGCTGATTCCAATGAAAATAACTAAAATTTGACTTTTTCAAAAATTATATGTAAAAAACTCAAAAAAAACATTTTTGGGGTACAAAACCCCCCAAAATAGCCCCTCGGATGGGTCGATCTGTCTGGTTTTCGAACTTACAGCCATAAATGCTGCTTTACACGTTTATAGCACATTTTGTCAAAATTGGATTATTTTTACGAGAGTTATCGTGCTCACGGACACACACACACACCACACATGTGTATATATATATATACAGTTTTGAACGAATAATGTTTTTGGCAACTGGGGCCCTCAAAACGAAAAGTTATCATGGTCCCGGGCCTAGGTCTTACCATGCTAGTTGGTAATAGCTTCTTCCCTAAAGGGAAATTCGCTAAAACATCGTCTGCATTTTTAAAGACAAATTAAGGGTGAATCCCTAAAGGATTCTTTACTATGTAATGAATTTTCACATATGTAGGAATCATCACAAACATTATTCTGATATATTAAATAATAAGTTTTTGTCTCGTAAACATTCACAAGACACCTTCACCTTAGTATGACGGATTGTTCATTTGCTTAGGCCTACGTAAATTCCTAAATTAGCGTTTTAAATATTAACTTTATGTATTAAATACTATCTATTGTAAACCACGAAAACTCTAACCATCCCTAATTTTTGAAGTTCACTATTTGGGTGGCTTTCCTATTTATTTTTACCGAATTTCCCCAAATATAGGGAAGAAGCTATTACTGTAGTCGGCATGGTAAGACCTAGGCCCAGGACCATGATAAATTTTCGTTTGAGGTCCCCAGACCCCAAAAACACCATTCGTTGGAAACTGTATATATATATATATATATATGGAGAAAAAGTAAACTATTATATCTCCCTTAATTATGAATATAAATTAATAAAACTTAGTATATGCCTTCCCCTAGTTGAGTTCTATTGATATTTGCATAAAAACCCATTTTTGTGTTCCTTTTTACAGCAAACCTGCTTACTCAGCTCCCATGTTATTCTTACGGCGAATTAAAATGGCATATATCGCTTATTTATGAATGTATATTGATGAAACTTTGTATGTGGCTTGACCTAGTTCAGATTTATTTATATTTGCATAAAAACCCATATTTACTGTTCGTTGTTGCAGCAAACCTGTGTACTCAGCCCCCATGTTATTCTTATGGAGAATAATTAAAATGTTATATATTGCTTATTTATGAATGTATAAAGGAACTTGGAAATTCGCTGAGTATGCAGGTTTGCTGTGACGGGGGTATTTTACTTTACATTCCTTGTTATCAAGTGAACTGTACTCATATTCAACTACCAATCAAGATTTTTAAGTTGTTGACATTTAAATGAAAGTATGACTCATTTGATAACGGGAAAAATTTCCTTACATACTGAAACAAAGTTTAGTTTTAAACACTATATAGGATGTCTAACCAAATGTTATTAATAATATGAATCATTATAGCTCTCACAATAAGAATAAATCAAAGGCTTAATATGATATCTCAGAAGAGGAGGGCAGAGACGGTTAAGAGCTGAAATTCCATAAGCCCAATGCTTTCACTTTTTTAGTTTTCTAGCAAAATTTTACAATTCCTGGTGATAGGATTATCCCAAACAATTTTGAAGGCCCAGAATCGCCTGTTATAAAACTGTCCCAGAAATTCCACAAAACCCTCCCGCGGGATTTTGGGATCCATTTTGCACGTATACTTTGCTCATAATGCTAATTACTCTAGATAGGATCTAATTATTGGTTATTAGGCCTAAAGTCTGTTATTTACATATTAACTATGTTTCTTCAAAGCAAATAACACGTTTACAATACATTTTAAAAGTTAGGCTGTACATTACAAAAAAATTCCACTATGGAACAGCCTTCGAATTACTTTATATTACAAACAAATTTCACTGTTTCAATGGTAGTGATTAAACTAATTTTCTTATATGGCTGTAAACAACATATAATTGACTGTTAGTTGTTTGTATACTGTAATTTGTTAAGCATACCTGAGCAGACAGAAAACATCAGAACAAATCCACTGATCTCCACGAAAAATAGTGACAAAACAATGGCGGTGTGCAACTTTTGTGTTCTTCTATGGTGCAATGCTGTGAAATCCCCATTAAATATATACATGTATACTAAATCCAGTGGCAGACTGCTAACCAGGCAAACTATCATCACACTGTTAGTACTGTTATCTGGTCAACCCTATACATATTTGTGTTTTTCAGCTGACAATGGTCAGGTGACTTATTAGTTGGCATTTCACACAAAGCTATTCAAAATTTGTATACAAAATTAGAGTGAGGTTAACTAGTGTCATTGATTTATGTTTACAAATTTACAGTAGTAGAAAATTGTTGTGTAAATACTAAATTATAACTTGGTTTAAGGTTTGTTAAATTCAGTTTGATTAAGTGTGCCGTAGTTCCTATTCCTCTTTGTATTAGTGTATTTTTATCTCTTATCATAATACTAATCATTTGTTTTGAAAATGTGTTTCATAATTGTTTTCTCTAGACTTTAATTACATCTTTGTATCATGTAAATGATTTAATAAATAATTATGAATTATTATTACATTTAACATGGTCTGAATGTCCTGCATTTGTACTATGTTTGACAATCAGATAAAATTGTTTTTATGCATAGTGATGGATAAATTGTAAATAATTGCTGGTGATGGACTACAGTGATGGATAATTTTACTATTGAAATAAGATTTTTAACTCTCTGAATATCGCACACAACTATGTAAAAACTTTTAATTTGTAACACTCTAATATGACACCACATGTTTTGTTTTAGAGTTCCCAACTGTAGTCAACCGAAATTAAATACAATTGAAAATGCAAAAATCAGTCTCAAGATTCCCCGGTCAATTCCAGAAAAGTGAGTACTTAATTATTTTTACCTTATTATCACCTTATTCTCACAATCATTAACTCATACTAAATATTGTTTATTCCTGATGTGGCAACATTAAGGTTGGTGTCTGAAGAATAAGGCCAATTAATTTATCTTTTGGTTGGGTATGTCATAGTTCATCTGTAATGTGACATTTTGAAGCTTTATTAGCAAATTTACTATGGAAAAGTGATCTAACATACCATGACCCACACGGTAATAGTTAATAGTAAAATTTATTTATTCATTATTCTATATACATGCATTGACAGTGTCACACGCAATGATGGTTAGTAAAACAGCTTTATTTTTATGTACCGTAACCAAACATCTAATTATAGTTATATTTGCTATAATTTTAAATTTAAATTTACATAATGGGTGCAGTTTTAAAAATCAATCACAGAATATAGAGGTAAGCTACTCAGGTATTATTTTAATGATCGTTTACATTTGCAATGAAGTTACTTTCATTTTTCATTTGCTGAGAAAATTGTTTAACCCTTTGAGTGCTAAGCTTCTGAAAGGAGTAGTTGAATCCGTGATGTTTTGTTGATTTTTTTAATATATTGAACGCCTGAACAGTTAAAATTAATAAAAACGTGCTTCCGCTGGACACACACAGTAAAGGATAGGTAAAAAGTAGCAAACACCTGATCAGATGTGCAACTCACAAAGAATCCACCCATCCCGTCAGCTTGGACCCGAGCCGTCCACCGTTTGCTTAAGGTCCGCCCTCCCCTTCAACTCTGCCACAGACAGGTGAACTCTCCATGAGTTGCACACAAAAACCACCGACTGTGACGGGATTCGAACCCTCGATCCAAGTGTTACCCCCGGCCGGGAAGGTAACGCCTTAGACCGCACAGCCACTGGTCAGGCTAGCAGCTGCAGTGGATCAGTTGGTATTATAGAGACTAGGCGCTGGACGAGGTAGTTCAATTTGTGTCTACCAGGTTTCACCACATGTCAGACCCAGACTGCAGACTGAGCGCCTAACGGTACAATCGCTTATGAAGCAGTAACAGTGTTTATTGATAACAGATTCAAAAGACGATATATCGGGCCATAGCACTGAAAGGGTTAAAGAAATTTATTCCCATCATACATAGGTTTTTTGCAAACATTTCAAGTCTATGATGTTAAACAATTGCATTTTGTTTTCCTCTAGTATTATATTTATGACAACTATCTTTTTGTTGGACAATCTATTTTTAAACGGTATAATACATTCAAATACACGGTATATAACTCATGCAGAGTGAGAGTATTTAATTGAGAAAAATATTTGTTTGCCAGACTCTATAGTTTAAGAGTAACATAATTCTAAGAGCTATTTTTTTGTGCTTAAAGTATTTAATTCAAATTTTCTTTAGTAGTGGTTCATCCATAGTGAATATGTGTTTGAATGTAAGGGTGGTAAATTTGTTTTAAAACATCTTCACTGTATAAAAATTATATTTTCTTAACGGCAAATATGTGTTGAACATGAAGGTTCCAAGAAAAGTTGCAATCTACGTTGATCCCCAAAAATATGACATGATCAGCTTTGGAAATTTCTGCTTTATCAATTTAAACATGAAGATTTAATAGTTTTTAACTCTGTTTTGTTTCTATCCTTAATGGAGCTTATGGAGGGAAAACACCTGACTTTTATGTTTTAGTTGAAAATTAGTTAATTCACTGAATGTTTCAAGGTGAAAACTTGCAACTTTTCAAGATAAATACAATGATATTGAAGTGCGGACTAATTTATGAACAAGTGGCAATATTACAGGGAAACAAGCTATTTAATTCATTATATGATTCCTCACTCAACCAACATTTGTATTTTTTAAACTAGCACAAAATTTAGTTATTGTGAATTATTTTTACATATTTTGAATTTGATTGTACCAGTTGTATCTCTTAGTAGTTGTTTTGGGTAGATAAACTGAATTTTATTAATATGGGTAAAGGAAGATCAATAACACCTGTGAAATGAAAAGTATGGAAGTATATCATCATTATCATGATGTATTGCGCCTTGTTAAAAGCATTTGTCCTTCACAGGTTTTTTTTTTTTTAGTTTCTGTAAACAATCATTTTCCATAATTTCTATTTTTACAATAGCAAACCAAAATGCACCAGTGGAAAAGGGAAAAGTGACAGTGTCAGAGGCAGATCAGCTGTCTCCCGTGGCCCTGGCAACCAGAGCTGCCAACCGGTTGTCACTACCACCGCTCCAGTGGACCCACTACGACAGCATGCCTGCTACTGTCTACGCTAAGAACACTGGCTTCACTGGTAAAAGAATGTTTATACCAACTAATGTTTTAAACCGCAATGTTGTAAATTTATCATATCACCAATGATTAATGAAGATTGCTTATAGAAGAGCAGACATGACATGTCAAACATGCCGCGGGTGTCAGCATCAAGTGCCAAGTTCTGCTGGGAAACACTACTGACTAGTTTTGTAGATATATCGTTTTATTTAGACAATGGATTTTTATATAATTCATTGCATATTAGCTCTCATATGTGTGATCAGGAAAATGAGAGAATGAAATGGTTTCGCAATCAATAGTTTTTCTCGACTCAATTAAAAGCCAAATGGTACTCCATTAACGACCTCAAATTTATACAAATTTGGTATCATTTCCTATCTTGTACCAACCTCATTGGTAATTTGTAATCAAGAGTAATAGCAATCATTCTTTTTTTTATTCTTTCACTGTTTATAATCATACTAATGTATAAAAATGGGATGATGTGTGATTGTCTGCTTTTTCTTCCTTAATCACTCAAAAACTACTCAACCGATTGGCATGAAAATTTACAGGAATTTTCCTTCCATATCAATGAACATAGGCCTATTTTCGTTTTAAAATCCTATAGGGCTTTGCCCCATGGGAGGATGTATTCCTTATAGACATTCATTTTTGTTTGAGCTGATGAAAATACAAACAGCTGATCTTGATTCATAGAAGTTCCTCGGGCTAACCACATAATGCAGCACACATAAATGCTTAACTGTTCTACTCTGAATTTTTTCCCCCGTTGCAAAGCACGGGATTACCAGCTAGTTTATTATCATTTTCCACAAATCCTTTTGTTGTGTTGAGAAAAAAAATTGATACGCTTCAGGTATAACTTGTTTACATACAAAATATTTTATGTAATGTGTATGCCACATTTACACAAATTTGCTTAGTTGAGGTTTATTATTGAAAAATCTGTACAGATTGTTTTGCTTTATAAAACTTATTGTGTTCATTATTACATCGTGTGCATGTTTCTTTAGCTATTTGCCATTTACACAGACTTCAATTTGTTTGTCCTGCTCAGCATCGCCCATGGAGGGGACTGATGGCACAAGTTGCGCCATTAACAAAATATTTGGGGGACAATGAAAAGTTTGGGGGGGAATTGGAAAAAAAAATTGTTTAGTAATCATAAAGTTGCAAACTGTTTACTAGTTAGCAGTAGTTCTAATAAGTTTATAATGATAATCGATAGAAAAACCTAATGAAGAACAAATCAGTCTAGGCTAATCTTTGTATTAGTATATATTTTACCTCGGGATCATTATTTCGGGGCGGGATTATTTCCTTGAAACGCTCATCTGCGTTCGTCTTTGCGGCCAATATCACGTGGTCCGGTCGTCTGCTTCGGCGGATAGCGGCACGATCATTATTATTTGTTCATAAAGTGCGGTGCAATCGTAATTTAAGGCCGAAATTAAAGTGGTGCGATCGTCATTTATGGCCTGTGGCACACGTTGCAATCATGAATTACGGCAACTATCACGTGGTTCATTCATCTTTTACGTACGTTGATGGTGCATGGTCCGGTCACCTGATATACAGCCGATGGACGCGATCCGGTCGTCATTTACTGAACCCGAGAGATATAGGTTCTCGAAATCGGTTTTCTCTCATCCCGAGAATTCATTTTCTTTTTGGCTCATCCTGAAATACTCACACACTAAAAATTATATACTGTACTTACATACAAGATAGTACAAGGCAGTCGATTTAAACCTTCAACCAGTTAGACCAGTCATCAACAGGCCCAGTCAGAGAATGTATATAAAATAGCAGAGTAAACATATAAAATATATGCATTTATTTGAATTTTACAAGATTTTTCAATAAAAAGTATAACATTTTTGTTATTATTGTCATCCATCTGTTTTTATACAACTTATGGTTGTAATACCCGAAGGAATATTTCTCGACTAGTTCAGGAAGGACAATCCCGTCCTGAATTTTGGGAAGAAAATATTAATCCTGTCCCCACTTAAAAATCCAATCCTGTCCGTCCCTAATTTTATCTTAATTAAAGTTAAAGCTAAATTTTAAATTTTGGTTTATTCATATTTGTATCCTGTTAGTGCTCATTCCGTCGATAGCCATTAATTTTTATCGATAGACATTAATTTTTTATTGTATCTGTCTTAGTACACAGCCATTTGAAAGAGCCAGGATTATTTTTTAAGCTGTATAAGAAGTGCAGGAATGCAGCATTATATCACTTTATTTTTAGTGTAATATTTATTCTGATTTATTTTATTTAATTTATTTTAAGTCTATTTAAATACGGAATTTTTACAAAAATTAACAAAATTTAAAACTTAAAATTTCATATATTTATATATATATATATATATATATATATATATATATATATATATATATATATATATATAAAATGATGAAATCTTTTTTAACAAGTTTTCACACATAAATGTTTCAGCTTTTATGGGGGTTAGGGGGGGTAGATAGTTGGTTTTGGGGGGGAATGCGCCATCATCCTTGGGGGGATGGGCACCCCTGGTCCTACCCATCTTAAAAAAAACAGGTTTCATAGCAAAAAGTATTTCAAACACGATGACTAGACCTTAAACATATACAAAATACAATTTAAAATGCCATTTAATAGATGATAGTTTAATTATTTTAGTAATAGATTTATTTAACTAAACAAAATATGGAATTTTGTTTACAAAAATATTCAGTAATAATACCTCTATAATGAGTATTTAGAGAGTTGTAACTTTGAATTTATGTTAATGAGTTTCATGTGATTTGAATAAAACATTTATTGTAGAAAAGTACATTTTGAAAAAGAACGAAACATTGATGGAAGTTATTGAATTTAAAACATAACGTCCATTAGTAAATTTTTACAATAGAATTGAATTATAAAAATCAGCTGTTCATAAATCAGGGATATTACAGTCTCCCCCACTTATTTTGAACTTTATCTTGAGACTTAATCCTTTAAGTGTACAGGTGGTATCCGAGTCCGGAGTTGATTGCCGAAGTTGTGGCCATGATGTAGTCCCTGTTGAACACAATCTCATTGATCTTGTGGTGTAGTTTGTGGCGTGACCTGGTTGGGAACTGTCTCTGGTGTATTTTGTTGGGTTTCTTCTTTGTGGTTGAAACACACGTGAGACCTGCAGACGCTCATTGTCCCAAAGTGAAATTTTTCCACTTCTGTTTTTTAAGTTGGTCTAGGTGGCGTTTTAAAGATATCCTGTAACCTGGTTTTACCACATAATGTAGCACTCCAAGTTTTCCAAATGTCCAGATGTGCTTATTGTTTGGAGAATATTCTCTGAGCAGGCGTTGTTTTCACAGGATTGAACTAACTTCTCAATGTCCTAGTCGATTCCTTTCCAATAACCATATCTTCGGGCCAGTTGCTTCATTTTCGTGATGCCAATGTGAGTTGTGTGTAGTTGCTGTAAGACATGAGGTTGAAGACTTTTTGGAGTAATGATTCAGTTTTCTTTGAAGAGTACTCCATTGTCTATTGTATAAGTTAAGTCTGTAAACGAAGACAGTAGTTTTCGTTTTATTTCTCAAAGATCTTCGTCAGCTTTGGTTTCTCGTGCAAGGACATCTGCATTTATAACCTCAGACCGATATTTTGAATATTGTTTCAGAATTTTATGTGCTTGTTTCATTATTTAGATATACATCCATAGTTTTGAAACTTTGGGCTACTGGGGCTCGTGACAAGCAGTCTACGTTCATATTGTTTTCTCCTTTCTTGTAATCGAATAATTGAAACCTGATAGGAAAGACGCAAAGGGAAGAAGCTGGCTGGATGTCATAGGCGATAAAGATCTGTTTTCATGAAAGATTTTTGTAAGTGGAGCGTTGTCTGTAATCAGTGTAAAATGCAGACCATACAGATAGTTGTAAAAGTGGCTCCAAACACGATAGCCAAAGCTTCTCGATTGAGTTGGCTGTAGTTGCGCTCCGACGCTGTTAGGGACCTAAATGCATATGCAATCGGCTTTTCTTCATCATCAATAATGTGACTAATTACTGCAGTGATTCCTGTGGGACTTGCATCGCATGTCAGGACTATAGGACGATGAGGATCGTAAGGGACAAGCACTCTTTCGGAAGTAATTTCCTCTTTTAGATGTTCAAATGCAGGTTGACAACCTTCTGACCAATTGAACTTTTGATTTTTCTGGAGTAACTGGCGAAGTGAAAATTTTTTTCAAGGCCAGGTCAGGAATAAACCGCATTTAATACGTAACCATTCCAAAGGAAATTCATCAACGTTCTTTGGGCGCGGCATTTCACAGATAGCGTGTATTTTCTATAGAGATTTTGAAATTTTGTTTTGCTGGATCACATGTCCGAGCTACTCAATCTTTTCGCAGAGTGTAAATCATTTCCTTGCAAGCGGATAAGACATAACCTTAGGTTATTGTAGCTTTCATCTTTGGTAGCACCATGAATGATTATGTCATCGAAACATACTTCGGTCTTAGGTAGCCCAAGTAATATTTGACTTAGAATGCAGTTGAACTCGGCTGGGGCAGTTTTAATTCCAAAACTCAATCTGTGCATTGAATATGTATTCAAGATTCAAGATTCAAGATTCAAGATTTTTATTATCTTTAAGCTCTTACAAAGTGCAATTGACAAGGTAATTAAATAGCATTTATGGTAAACTAAAATAATTCTATAAATAAGTTGTACATGCCAAGTAACTAATATGATAAATTAAAATAAAAATCAAAAAATAAAAACAAGTTAAATTACATATAGGACATTCAAATGAATTAAATTACATAAAAGACATAGAACATTAAGTGAACACAAACAATTACAATTTTAAAATGTTAAGCTTGTCTTATCACAGGTCATATAGTCTTCAACAGAATAAAATATATTTTCTCTAAGCCATCTTTCAGTTACTACCTTAAATCTGTTTAAAGTTACAGTCCATGCCTCTTTAGGCAATTTATTAAACATTTTCAGCTTCATTGCAATATGACTGCTATTTATTTTTCTAATTTTACTGGAGGTCGCTCTAACAAATGATTCTGTCGTGTAGGGTACCTATGTAATTCCTCTCTCACTTTAAAACACTCAAGACATTCTTTGACACTAACCAAATAGCAATAGACATATAAACAAGGCAAGGTCATTATTTGCAGTTCTTTAAAAATTGGCACACATGATTCCCTTACTGGTACATGTTTTATTGGTCTAAGAGCTTTCTTTTGCCACAGAAATGCTCTTTGAGAGTGACAGCTGTTGCCCCACAATGTAACGCCATACCTCAAGTGTGAATGAAAAAATGCATAGTAAGCTTTCACTAACATATCAATTGTAACACAATTTCTTAGTTTTCTTAATAAGTAGATAATCCTCGATATTTTTTTACATAACTTCAACATGTTTGTCCCAACTTAACCTACTATCCAGATACATCCCTAATAGTTTTACAGGCTTAATATCTTTAAATACTGTGCAATTTAATGAGAAAACAATTTTTCCAGTTTTTTTATCATTTACCACCAGTTGATTTGTTCTACACCACTCTAGTACATTTTGTATTGCCTGATTTTCTGCCCTAATCAGTTGATCAAGATTGTTGTCAAAATTTAAGATCGTGGTATCATCCGCATACAATACCGTTGTGCAGGGTACATTGAAAGCTAAATCATTAATTGCAATAATAAAAATCAGAGGACCTAGTACTGATCCTTGCGGAATACCTACTCTTATATTTTTGAAATCTGATTTTTCTTGTCCCTGTATAACCATTTGCTTACGATTATCTATGTACCGCGGTGTGTCGTGATGGTTTGAATTTTACTTCTTGAAGAATCTACCGGAATGTGCAAGTCTTGTAAATATCGAGCTTGCAGTAGAATTTAAAACCACGCAAGCTGTGTAGAACATCCGGAATATGTTGGATTGGAAAGTCTGAAGAAAACTACGGTCATTAAAACCCTTTTTGTAATCCACACATAACTTGACAGTACCATTACCCTTTGGAATAACGACCAGAGGAGAACCCCAGTCACTGGCATTGACTTTGTAAATTATACCAGCCGCCTCGAGACTATTGAATTCTTTCTTCCACCTGAGTTCTGAGAGCAAATGGAACGTTACGCTCTTTTGTGTAAACAGGAGTAGTGTTTTCGCATGGTTGAAGTGCAACTTTTTGGTTAGGTATTCAACCTATTTTCTGCTCGGAAATATTACAAAATTCTGAAAATAAGTCCTCGGTCGAATATGAGGAACCAGAAATATTGAAACAGTTATGGTGCACTAAGTTATTATCATTGATTTATTGAAGGCTTATCTGGAGGTGTCGGATCCAAACTCTTCCAAGCGACCATCTGGAACTAATGTACATGTCCTAGGTCAACTTAAGCCCATTGTATGAAACTTCAATGGTTACCTTTCCCTTTGGTCAAAAGATGTCATCCCTATATGCTCAAAAATATACATTTGTAGGACAGAGATTCACTTTAAGATCTAAACTTTTGAAATCTTTTTCAGGAATAAGTGTAAATCTGGCTCCTGAATCTACTTCAAAATGCATAGATTTTTTATTTAAGTTAACTGTAACAAAATATTTCTCAGAATCTGACACGTTTGAATGTTGGTTGTAGTCGAAAATGTCAATGACATCATGTGTATTAGTGGGAAAAACTTCAGTTATTTGATTTAACCCCAATATGACATCATCAGAAGTTGAACTGATGTATTTAGTTGAACTTGAACTAAAATAGTTATTTGAAAGATTTTTTTAATTTGTGAGGAAATACAGACTTTGGCTACATGACCATGTCTAGAACAGATGGTACAATGAAGTGATGATTTACTTATACCGTATTCTGATGCACGGTGATTGTTTCGACCGCATCAAAAACAAACGTCCTCATCATCAATTCGTAGTCGGGCGTAATCGACTTTGGATTTTGAACGAAGCTTAGAATAGAAAGTTTCTGGTTTTAAATTTTGTTTTTGACGGCTGTTTAAATGGCTTCTAGAACGGGGTTTACCTACTTTTGAAAGTTTATTAATGTCAACGTCAATCATTGTTGAGGGATGATCTTTATTTAGGACTTGGGTCTCTGGTCGGGAAGCTTCAAAAGCTGCAGCCTGGGTTAGAATGACTTTAAAAGTAGCAGCATGTGATTGCAATAACTGTTCACGAATCCAGTTATCTTTTAAACCCCTGATGAACTGGGCTCTCAAGAATATATCTGAAACAGGTACTTGTTTGGTGCATTTACATTGAACTATAAATTTACACTCTGTAATGTCTTTTTGAAGTGAAGGTACATGCGCAGTGATAGATTAATTTGGTTTTTGATATGTACTAAGGAAATAGTGTTGCGAAACTACAACATTTCGGTAAGGGGATAGCACTAAATGCTTTTACCAATGTAGGGAAATTTCAGTTTTTGATTGGTTTTTCGGGACCAATTAGTGAAGAAGGTTTATTGTAATGTACTGAGCCAATTGAAGTACAAAGTAGCTGTGCTTGTTTGTTTTCATCAGAAATGTTTTTGGCAGCTAGATAATTTTCAAAATGTTCCAAATAGTTTTACAGTTTTCTTTTTTGTAATCAAAGTTTTCGAATGGTTAAATATTACTCACAGACACATTGCTGTGATGTTCTGGACCTTGAAGTTGGAGTTTCTCCATGATTTTTGCGAGCGTCGTAGCGAGTGTGAAATGGCTTTCTGTGAATGCTTTTATAATCCTTCATTATGATTGATAAACATCCCCCAAAAATAGCTAGAAATATGAAAAATCAAAATTTCTTAAAAATGGCTTTAACAATTTAAAACTAGAGACCGCCCATTGATCGAAATTCGACCAAATTTATTTTAATACAAAGTCGACGAATATACGAAAAAAGTTAAATATCTAGTGGGTTCTGTTACGCTCATCTCTCTCTCCCTCCCCTTCCCCTTTCCTCACCTCCAAGTAATTTTGTTAACATGGAGTTAAAATGGATAGAAGAAGGGCGTTACCATTCCAGTAATCAGTAGCCTTTTTGTTTATGCCTGAAACCTATCTACCTCATCATATCCCCATTCCCCTACCTCCCCCCTCACAAACAGGTTTATTTTTTTTAATATGGAGTTAAAAAAGAGAGGAATTTAAGAGAAGGGTGTTACCATTCCAGTATTCAGTAATATTTTGTATTTATGAATCATCTGTTCTTGCTGTTGTGCTTCATATTTATGTTAATAATACAGCTGTTGATTAAATGAAAATCAGAGCGAAAAGCAGAACGCAATTTCCCATAAGGATAACACGTAAACTTTGAAATCCAAAAGGCCATAGCCCTATAATACACACCCAAAAGCAAAATTATTTGCATTCGACACAACCCCTAATAGAACTAAATAAGTGTGCCAAGTTTCATAATTCTACGATGCCGCATATCTGAGAAATTAGTACAACCAAAATTTCCTTAGGCTATTAATATATAGACTAGTAGCCCGTCGCGGCTTTGCTCGCGATCACAGTAAAATGTTATGTTTGAGAGGGTAGTTACATTTTTTTTAAAGCACTTGGAGGCCGGGCTTTGCTCGAAAAGCCAATCAGTGTGTTAAAAATGCCTAGAGCACTTATACTCACGGTTCCTCTCCAATCCGAGCATATTTGCTTTGTTAATTTTCTTGTTCATTTTCACTTTGGACCAGTGGTGTAGTGGAGGGGGACCGCATGGGAACGGCGTTCCCACACTGGTTTTCCATAATTTAATTTCACAATAATTTGCTGTTCTGACAATTTTAACAAAAACATTTAGCATTCCCACACTGGACAATTTACAACTACTGTTTTGGACATGTCCGCTTTACATTCAATCTGTAGATTTAATGGTTCTCGCATTGTATACATAACATAATCATGTACCTATATTTAAAGTTATGTACTCATTGGTTCTAATCACTATCCCCACAAAAATCACATGATACTTTACCAAGTGAGTTTTAGAATGTTATTTTTACAATTAAATGGTTGCTTATGAACAGCTGTCATTATTCATTTGTTTTTATTTATAAATCTTAACCATAACCCCAATGTTCAAATAATTGTCTGCACAAAACAGGGTTTCCTATAGATGAGGCCTGATTAGAACACATTTAATAACTCATAGATTCGATAGTTCCAACCAGGGGCGGCCCGTCATTTTTTCAGCGCCTGTGTAAAGACCAAATTTGCCGCCCTTCCCCATCAACCAAAACCTCATATATTATCAACCTCTTTTCATATATTATCGTCCTGGAAATTTACCTAGTTTCCGATCTTCCGCGCCACTAAACTTTTGGCCATAAAAAACTCAAAACCTCAAATAATTAAAAAATCTAAATTTTAAAAACAACAAATGTGCACACTTGTAGTCAACGTGTCACAATACACTGTGTATCATAAAACAATTATGTGTTTCTTTTTAGAAAAATAACAATGAAAATAAATCCTTAAAACTGACTAGGAACGGTGAAGTACATATTGACCGTTCCTACAGTACATCTGTTCTGAGCGTGGGAAAGATTTCGTCCAGGGGAATTAAAACAATAATCAAAACGCTGATCAAAACCGACCGCGATTCTGACGGTTCCTGGAATCTGTGAGGCTTAATTCTGCGATGAATACAGCAAAGTTTGTTGTTAGAGTTATTTTTGTTTTTGGAAAAACTAATATTTTCTGAATATAATATTTGTTTATTGATTCTAATGTATAACACGTTTTTCAGTTATACGGACTCTATCTTCGAGTATTTAATCTTTAAGGTTTTGTGTAGCTATAAAGCTTATTTTTAATTTGTTGTATTCTGTGATATATTGAATCTTAACTTCTAAAAGTGTTTGGATCAATTAAGTTTAATACCAATGACTCTAAAAACTCAAGTTGGATGCAAATATTTTTTTCGTTATTACTATACTGTGATATACTGTCGCAACTTATTTAAAGTATTGCCAATTTGTAAGAAATACATATGATTAGTCACTTAACCACGACCAGAGCTCAAATAATCTTAATCTAGTATTATTTAAAATAAATGTTACAAAACTCGTTCAAAATAGTAGACACAATATTTAAAAAAAAATTAAAAATTTTATTAATATAATTTTAAATTATAAAATGTTATGATTTTTTAACATTATATTAAATCATTTAAAATAATTGTTAGGTTGATGAAAAATTATGAAGAAATCAAGAATGAAAATAAGTTTAACATTAGTTTCAAAATAATTTTAAGTAATTTTGAAACAATTTTAACATATCTTTAAATTAGTTTCAAAATAACTTTTAAATTTTGATTTAAATTGTTTATATATTGCTTTAAAATTATAAAAAATAAATTTTTACTAACTCAATTGAATATCCTAACTAAACCTTTAAAAATGATTTTAAAATTTGTTTAAATAAATAACTTTTAAGAATATGAAATGTTTAAAATTATTAATATTGTTTTTTTCAGTGATTAAAAGTTAATGAGAAACATGGATTGCTGAGCAAAGAAGTTCTGTATTAGTTTAAAAATTGTTTATCTTTACCTAAAATGAGTTGATCTAGTAATTTGTTTTCAGCCTAAAAACTTTATATAAATGTACATTTCATTTCCCTTCCCGTGAAAGTCTATGTAAACTAAATAAATACTTTTGTGGGCCTTTTTATATTTGTGGCATGCAAAGGATATGTGTAAAATCGGTTTTGAGTACCATATTGCTCAACAATTTTATATATCAAAAGAATATTGTAAGTTTTGTTTCTACAACCTTACAAGATATATACAAATTACAGTGTTTACCATCAACAGCAAAAGCAAACAAGGAACGCTATAGTTTCACCTTCCCCGTAGGGTGTTGTCAATTGGTTATTTTATGTTGCCAGCCCGACCATTTATTAACAAGTGGCGAAGTGGCTAAGAGGGTTAAGGCCACTCACCAATTATGTGTATAGTGATCAACAGGTTGCGGGTTCAATACTTGGTTTGGTCGTAATATTTTTGAAACTAAAATATATTTCATAATTTTGTTCAGTGAATTTCATACGTATTACATTAGTCAGATTGGGAAAATAAATACAAACAGTATTTTTTTCAGTAAATATTAATTTTGTAATTTTTAAAAAGATTTTAAATCATTTCAAATTAATTTAAAACTGATTTATAAATTATTTCAAAATTATTGTAAAATAAATGTTAAAATTATTTGAAAATATGATCAAATAGATCAGATAGGAAATTTGTTTGTAAAAACATCATTTTATAATAATTTTGAAATCATAAAAAAAATGTTCAAATTATTTTAAAACTGCGTTACAAATGCTACTTGGGGAGTGCCGCCCCCCAAAAGCGCCGCGCCCCGTGCTGGAGCATAGCTGGCACTGCCCTAGAGCCGGTACTGATTCCAACATTTTACAGCCCTAAAGTAACACATTTTAGGAGCAGGAGTTTAGGCAAAGGTTTTATTACGATGAACTAACTATCCTTCTAACAAAATGCCTGCTCAATCAAGCCAGTTAACTACTAATATTAGTGATGATTAAATCAAAAATGTCGATTATAGTTTCTGATTATAGTGTAGTGCCTATTTTAGTATTATTTATTGTACTACATGTGCGAAAAATGAATAAAGATATATGACTATGACTATTTGGAACTCATATGGTGCATTCTGCAGTGAAAGGTTGACTAACCTGGACCCTTAATATCTACTTCATAGCAGTGCCGGACAAAGGGGCATAACCCATTAGGGTACTTATTAAACGTACTATGATTCAAAACAGCCTAAAAGTTTCCTCCACTTGAAAATGGGCAGGATGTTTTGTTTTATTCAGCACAGTATTTTTTTTGTGAAACGCGGAACAAATATGGCTCATAAACAGACAGTCAGATAAACAAATTTTAACAACAATTTAAATATCTCCGCTGCATTCAACATTTAACTCTCAAAGCGATGTAGAACAACAAACTATTTTATTTAGAATTACATTCTATACCTGTAAAATCTGGTATTGCTAATAACTGTCCATAAGGTATTAACAGCTGCAATCTAAATAAAATCATTCCCCATGTTAATCTTATGGGCGAAAATCAAACTTTGAGGGCGGCCCGTACCCTTCAGATTTAAAATATATCAAAATTGAAACCTTTATGCACAACTACGAAACAGGACGAATATTTTAGTACTTCAATCATTACAATAATTTTAAAAATAACGGAAATGTTCTCTTAACAAAAATCGGCTTTGAGTATTATTAGATAAGATTTGGTGGATTATATATCTAATAAAAGACCATCCACATTTCTGGACAAGTTAAAGTTGTAAAATTGCAGGGCTTGAAAGGTCATAAAATTCAGTTTTTTTAAAATCTATTATATATTTGTCAAATCCACTGACTCACTCACTCACGTATCATCGCACAGCATAAACTACTTGACCTAGAACCTTGAAATTTTGCATGGACGTTCCTTTTAGGGTGTAGGCACCCACTAAGAACGGGTTTTACAAAATTCAAAATTTTTGGGTGGTTTTCGGGGGGTTGAAGTTTTAGGAAAAATAGGACTGTACTTCCTGTACACTATCGCCTCTAGCGCCTAAACAAGTGAACCTACCTTCAATCTGATTGAAAAACGTTAGTGTGGAAATAAATTTTAAACATTTTAAGTCCTATAAATTTTTTGTCTATCTCTTATGGTTTCCGAGTTATTTAGCAAAACGTGCCAACGTGAGCTTGCGGCGGCGGCCGGAATTGAAAACAGTGTCGATAATGTAGTCCATATAAGTTTAATCGCTGTCCACATTGCAGTGTGCAGACTTTTAGCTATTAAAATTAAATTAATTGCTAATTTTGATATTATTTGCTGACAAAAAACCTCTGTGTTTGGTCATAATTTGATTCATAACTAAAAATATACTTTTAATTCATTTTGAAAAGTAAAATTTGTAATATTTATATTTAGTTCTCACCAGCGAGTAAATTACAACAATCATACATCTTTGCCCAAGGATTGACACACATTATGGGCTCTTTTCCCTTATCTAGCGTTTGTCTAAGCCAGTTTTGCTCATCGTCCTTACCATGAACCTTGAAGTTATTCGATTATTTTGAAGCTTTGAATCGGTGATGGCGGACCTTGAGCTCCTTGAAATAAACGGCGCTTTAATCCCTCATAGGGTTAATATTATACCTGGTGATGGCGCCTGCCTTTTTTCTGCCTTATCTTATGCGATAACAGGGTCTATCGCTCAGTCCCGTAATATCATGCCTCTGCTAACTGGGATAGGTTACACATTTACTCAATGACACGTGAATGTCAGCCTTACCAGAGCCGAGTTAATGAGGCAAGGGTGCCTGAAAAAAAACTTTCTATGGGAAACGAGCATCGTTACCAGCACAACTGTTTCTTGGGAATTTCGTTTCCTGAAATAAATATATTGATAATGAAAAATTAAAGTGCTATGTAAGTACCACAAATCGTCCGTTGCAAAGCACGGGTACACAGCTAGTTTTTAATAAAATCATAAACTTAAAACTAAATTTACTTATCAGCAATAAAAAACGTCAAAAACTGAATAAATCAGGATTTTTAATTATTATTCTACAACTAATCGTTGCGGAGAATATGAAATTTTCATTTAGCTGTATATACGCAATACTTTGTACAATGTTATTCTTGTGAGGGAAGAAATACTAATTTTCTCTTATTTACTGACAAATTTAATTACAACTAGGTTGTTGATCAAGTTAGCATTGATCAATAGAGGATATTTGGAATATGTTTTCACCTAACCCTGGGGGGAGGAGGAAGAGCATTTCCCTCTTAAAACCACTGTGTGTAGGTAATGATTCTGTTGTGCTCCAAAAAAGGGATTTGGGTGGATATTTCTTTTAAAAAGGTTCATTCGATGATTCTCTACACAGTACATGCTACTGTACTTTATACTCTACAGTTAGTAAATAAAAAATAGTTTACTGACTAAAATTTGGCTAAAAGGGGGAAAGTATGTTTTACTTTCTTGATACTCTTAAATTTTTCAGTTATGATCCAGGCTTCATTCCACGAGGAAACTCCGCACTTAAGTTCTGGCCCTCTGACGGAGAAATATAACTTCTCGCAGATTCACTTCCACTGGGGGGAACATGACGAGACAGGCAGTGGTCACTCAGTGGATGGACTCAGGTGGATGGACTGGAAACAATATAAAATATCTTTGTAGTAATTCATACTAGAAAACACTTTCATACTGCTTATTCTACATGAAAATAACTAGCGCTATACTAGTCTTATAGGCTTTCGCCAAGATATTAGTATTAACGTAGAGATCAAAGCTGTTTTTGGGTTTTTCCACTGTGCTTTTACTTATTAAAAAATTAAATTTTTTCATTCCCACTTAGAGAAATTGCTGGAAAAATTAAAAATTATTATAGTGAAAGAGAAGTAGTAAAATATACACAATATTTAAATACGTTGTGTAAAAGAAAAGTTTTAACTAAATCTTAAGTAATGTTGGAGGAGACTTTCATTAATAATCCTATGAAGATATCATCCCTGTGAAAATTAAATTTGCATAACAATATCAGTTCTGAATTTTGTATGCTTTCTTTCTGTTTGAGTTTTGTCAAAGTTTTGGGTCTGTGTGTTTAAAAAGGACCCTTCCATTTCATTGCTACCTGTCTTCCTGCCTTCTTGACACAGTATACACCCTCATAACCGCCTTCCATGGGACTAAGCCGTGGGTCGGATAACTAAAAAGACGGTTAAAACAAATAACACCTGGGTATTCTCAAATTAAGCTCTAAAAATTAAAAAAAACTTTTATGACACTTAACATATAGGTACCAAAAAAAGTACCAAGATGCAATACTTGCTAACCATGATACATATTATCGACTTTTTGTGACCTGTACGTTTTTTCAGTACAGTATCGAGACGTTGGCTGCAGCGGCAGACATGAGTCATTTCCTGGAAAGAGGGCGGTTAATCCAATGGGCGGTTGAAGCGAAGACGGTTACGAGAGCGTCTACTGTATATAAATGTTTACAGTCATATGGGGCTATAGTATACTTACTATGTTTTTTTTGTGAATGAAGTAATGTTGTTAAGTTTCCCAAGTCCATCTGTGATCTTGTCTATGGTCACTAGAATATCTCTAGTCAATGATAGTACCTATGTGGTGAAACCTTTATGACATAATAGAAGGGTTTATGTTGCTTATCTATTTTTTTATTTTTATCGGGATTCATATTTTGGGTTTATGATTCATGTTTGTTGGAAATTTCTTTTTAATTACATTCCCATCATAATTTATTTCAGATATCCATTAGAAATGCATGTAGTGCATGTAAAAAAGGATTTTGCAAGTTTGAACGAAGCAAGTGGAACAAAAGATGGAATCGCCATTACAGTTCAGCTCTTTTCAGTAAGGATATTGTAATTGACAATTTAGTTAAGTTTGGTATATTATGAGGAAATTACCTAAAATTTTTTATAAGAACACTTAAAACTTGGTAGCAGCTAAATCCAATGCATTGCGTGTGGGTGCTTACGATATGTAATTACTTGTAATTATTTACATGGAGCTCTAATTAGATTGCAAAGTACTGTATGGTATACTATCTGACTCTCACCCCTTTAACGGGAACTCATTTTTACATATAGGCTTTACTCTCCTATATTGTATAAATTGAGTTAAAATTAACTTCAGCAAACACAACTATAAATTATTTTGTTCATCCAAATCAATTCATATATCAATAGTTTTGTAAAATCTGCAGAACCAAAAGTCTCTAAAGGAATACCTACTCTTTTGACTTGTAAATTTAATTTTATAATGCATTACTTGCATGATATGCCTATTATAGATAATAATTTGAATTAACTTTGCTGAACATGTTTAGCCTCTTCAGGGACAAATTTTTTTACACTTTTTAAAGCTCTGCAATAATTTCTTTTTTGGTTCCTTAAACTTTAAAATTAATGAAAAAATGTATACAAAATTATTTTTACTAATTTTATTTATTTATGACTTAAAAACTTAATGTCCACATATGTGTACAAATCTCATATCGGTAACCTACAATGTACAAATTTAACACATCCATAAACGGGCAGCGCACACATTTGTGGACATTATTAAAAATAATGTGCACATATGTGCACATTGTCCAAATGTGGTACTGAAATCATTCTGGTTGATTGGTACCACAAATGGGATACGTACACAGATGGGTACAGTATTATTTTACAATTCATAGCATTAAAATCATGTTGCCATTAGAAACCAATAATATTTATGAATTCACAAAAGTTGTTTCTATTAGAAACCAAAATTCTTAGGCAGAGACTACGTACACGTCCGACGTGAGCCGCTACTGTTCACGTCTGTTCCAAATTATACACCGTACGTTAATTTTCCTGTGATTTTTCAAACAAATTGAGAGCCAGAAAACTTCCTAACCTAATCTAACGTAACGTAACGTAACCTAACCTAACGTAATGTAACGTAACCTAACCTAACCTAAGCGGTAGCAAAGTGAATTTGCCCTTACATTGGACGTGTACGTAGCCACTTCGAAATTCTTATGTTTGTCAATACTGGAGGTCGCAAGCAAAGTAGCCTATAAGTTGGACGTTGTTCAGGTTAGGTGAAAAGGTCATCAGCTCCACAACAACAAACAGATGACAAAAAAAGTAGATTGTAGTCACCTGATTTTCAGTTCCACCAACAGTTTAAAAGTTAATGTACACATCTGTAACCAGAGATCATTAATATACTCAACAATAATTTTGTGACTTGTTACCAAACATTGGAAAGTTAATGTACACATATGTGCGTCTGTCCTTGAAGAGGAAATCACTCCTTATCTTCAGAGGTAACACAAAGTTTTAAGACAGTACCAGCATTTGTGTGGTTGTTGAAGATGCACGAAACAGGGAATCACAGTTACAATGAATTTAACGCTAAACACAAAAACGAATTTGATAATTAAGTGGACCTTCTGGACATAGAATTCATAGTCTGCAGGATCGAGGATACATCATTGCTTTGATTAAGTGAAGCTTTTATAGTTAAAAGCTTCAAATAACTATAAATGATTTGGTTGGTAATAAATATATTGGGTGTATAATAATTCTTAATTATTGCTGATTAGGCAGATTCCACTTAATCAGCTGATAATCAAAGCAATTACGTATCCTCGATCCTGCAGACTATGAATTCTATGTCTAGAAGGTCCACTTAATTATCAAATTAAGACTTTTCTGGTCCAGCTCAAGATGTTCACAACGAAGCAAAAGATTTTTTTGTAGGCTCTACTTTATAACCAGGAAAATTTAAGTTAAATATTATTTAATTATCTATCAAAATGAAACAAATGTTTTAATTTTATTGTTGTTTTTATTTAGCTTGAATTTTGATTTTCTAATTATATACGGTCAATAATACTAAAATTGTAACTATTTTTGAAGGTATGGGTGGAGTTATCAATATCTGTTCTTGCTGCTTTGTTATCATTTGTTATTATATCAGCTGTCAAATCAATTGATTACTGTTCTTCCACTCTTTGACGCCTGTACTATTCTCCATGAATATGTTATCAAGAATATTGTCTATTGTCTATTGTCCATACATTGAACCATACTATTAACATTGAAACTTTGAATCCTGTGGGGCATAGCCCGGAGGACCGATATAAATTATAAGTTGTTTCTGCTTACCTACACAACAATGCTTTTCTAATGGTATACGTGAATTTCTCTTATGGTACACATACGCACATGCTGAGAAAAAAGGGGGGAAAGCAGTTTTGTGCTTGCCTATTAATATAATGGAGTTGCCTCCAAGATGTGGGATAATTCCCTCGAAACATGTTCAGCAGATTTAAATGACAATTGATACCTACATTAAAAACTATTTCTAGGAAAACAATAAAGTCTGTGCGAGAAAACTGTAAATTTGTAAACATCAAATAAATATCTCAAAATATTGAACAAATGTTTAAATTAAAATTTAATTTGTTAATCATTAACAAATTAATTAAGGAGTTCTTTTAGTTGAGGGAGGAACGCAACACTTCTCTGGATCAGCTGATGGCAGTCCTGCAGTTTATCCAGAAGCCCAACTGTTGCGCTAAACTTTACCCCTCGTCTCTTGCTGAGGTGGTTCATCCATTCAACAACGACTATTTTCTTTACTGGGGTGCTGTGCCGGGATCAAGCCAACAACATTACCGCATTGTGTGGCTTGTCAGCAGACAGGTGCTGCCCGTGTCATCACATCAGGTAATTCACCTTTACTGTAGTGTTGGGATGAGTTCTGGCCAATAGCATTACCGCATCATGTGGCTTGTCAGCAGACAGGTGCTGCCCATGTCATCACATAAGGTAATTCACCTTTACTATTGTGTTGGGATGAGTTCTGACCAATAGCATTACCGCATCATGTGGCTTGTCAGCAGACAGGTGCTGCCCGTGTCCATCACATCAGGTAATTCACCTTTACTGTAGTGTTGGGATGAGTTCTGGCCAATAGCATTACCGCATCATGTGGCTTGTCAGCAGACAGGTGCTGCCCGTGTCCATCACATCAGGTAATTCACCTTTACTGTAGTGTTGGGATGAGTTCTGGCCAATAGCATTACAGCATCATGTGGCTTGTCAGCAAACAGGTGCTGCCCGTGTCCATCACATCCAGTAAAATCATAGCAATCAGTGCAGCAGATGTGATTTAGTAGCAAAAATTACCTTGTGTTTATAATATTGAGGAGGTACTTGCATTACAAAATAACAGGCCACCATATATTATTACAAAAAAACTCTATAGGACAATGAAATGAAAAAGAGGTCAAGGTTTTTATAACCATCCTCGAGTACGATGAATCTTTTTATATCTAAGGCAGAGACTTATAACTTTTAGTTTTGTAAGAAGAATATAGCATTACAGTGATTGTTCTTGATAGTGTGCCTAATTGAAACCAATTTTAGATTGTTTTGTGTCAGAAAATATTGTGTAAAACATACAATTTGTTAAGTAGTATATGAATTTAAGCTTATAATAACCATGTTTGGAGAATGTGATTGTTTTAAGATATTTAGAACTATTAGGTA
Source organism: Allygus modestus (assembly GCA_963675035.1). Lineage (NCBI taxonomy): Eukaryota > Metazoa > Arthropoda > Insecta > Hemiptera > Cicadellidae > Allygus > Allygus modestus. The sequence goes on along the minus strand of OY776114.1, from coordinate 78,227,652 downwards.
ATCTTTAATTTTAATTGATGACGGAATAAAGTAAAGGAATCTATGTATTAGCAAAAACAATGATTCGTTGTCCGTCAGTGTGTGGGTGTGTGTGTTCAAAATGCAATAACATGAAAAATGCTGCACGGATCGCTTTCAAATTTTACACAACTGTTTTCCAGTACATTTTACTCTTCCAGTTTAAAAATGGATCACATTCGTTCAACCGTTTTTGGTGAATTTCCCCTATCGGGAAGAAGCTATTACCATAGGTCTCATGGTAAGACTTAAGCCCGAGACCATGATAACTTTTTGTTTTGAGGACCCCAGATGCCAAAAACACTATTTGTTCAAATGTATCTATATATCTATATATACTGTATATTTATATATATATATATATGTGTGTGTGTCCGTGAATGTGATAACTTGAGTAAAAAACGTTCGATTTCAATGAAATTTGGCTCAAATGTGTAATGTGACATTCATGACTTTAATTTCGAAAACCAGAAAAATCAGACCATGGGAAGGGGGTTTATGGGGGTTTTAAATTTTCCAATAATCAGTTTTTTGCCTTTTTTTACCCAAAAATTGTTAAAAAACTTAGTTTTGGTTTTGACCATGTTATAGAGCTTAAAAAACAAATAATATTATATTTTAAATTATCAACCTAGGTTAAGTGGTAGCGGAAAAAATCCAAAAAAACCTACTCATAAAATCTCCCATGTTAATCTGAAGGGATAGAGGTTTTTGGCTTTTCCTCAGTTCATTTTAATGTAAACTTCACATTTGCTTTTACCAATCAGTTCAGCTCCACAAAAAAATCATTTTGGTGTTTAAATTGTGATCCTTCACCCAACCATTGAAAAGATATTCAAAGTGCTAAACACAGTACGTTGTCCAATGTTATCCTTATGGAGAATAAATTAAATTTGATATCTCGATTATTTATGAACATTTGTTGGTAAAACTTGGTATGCGGCTTCACGTAGTACTGGTATACTGTATTTATATTTGCACGAACAATTTATTTTTTGTTGATTATCCCCGTAGCAGCAAACCTGTGTACTCAGCACCTCTGTTATTCTTATAGAGGATAAGTAAAATGTAATGACTCCCTTAATTATGAACATAAATTAATAAAACTTGGTATGTGGTTTCACCTTGTTAAATTATATTTATATTTGCATAAACCAATTGTTTGTGTCCCTTGTTTCAGCAAACCTAAGTCCTCATCACCAATGTTATTATTATGTATATATATAGCTTATATGTATTATATTTTTATGAAACTTGGTATGCGGCTTTTTGTGGTATTAAGACATATATGCATTAGAAATTCGCTAAGTACGCAGCTTTGCTGCGACGGGGGTATTTAATAATTAACTTTTAAAAGTTGTACAATTTTCATAAGGTAAAGCATTGGACTAAATTTACCTTTAGTAAAGTGCAAGATGCTAATAAAATATTCTTTCGTAATGACAAACCACTACTAACAAATTATACTAATTTTATTTTTTATGATTAAATAATTAAAGTACTCTCCGCTTAACATGAGTTAATTCAATTTGTCAAAGGTTTTTGAATTTTTTATTTTAAAAAACTATAACCAGTTTTTACAATTAAAGATAACGTTCTTCTATAATGTGAGTAATGTGATTAAGTTAATAGTTTATCCGCTAGATTGCAGCAGTAATTTATTTTGTATTTACTTCTGCCAGCTGTGTTCTTTTGTCAGTTTATGATATTTAAATACCCCCGTCACAATAAAACCTGCGTACTCAGGTAATATCCAATTTAAAAATAGAGGCACACCTCACTGCAGGCAACTTACTGTGTTATTTTTTGTTAAAGAATATGCACCTCTAATATAATATAATTTAATATATTTAAGAACGATGTATTAACCAAGACCTAAAAGCATTGACTAGTCAATGCTAAAATTAACCAAACTAAAAGTAGATATTTTCCTACAGAGTTCCCAGGATCAACATTATTTATTTAATATTTTGTGGTGAAATTTAGGTTAAAACTTGCGTTAACAGCAGTAACTTTTATCTACCATTTCTGAGTTCGGTCATTTCATTACACGAATATTTGAGCGTACTCCTTAAACAGCTATGTTATGTTTGTATCATGTTAACTGACTGTATTTTGAATTCCAGTTAGAACAATTTCGTGAACTTCTTGATGACAGAGGACATTTTATTTGGTCAAATTCAAATGATCCTCATCCGTTGGGAGACAGATCACTTTTTTTGGTGTCACCCTCTGATAAAGCAGACAAGACAAACTCTGATATTTCCCGACGGCCTACTAGAAGTGTTATGACTTTGGAGTCAGACAAGTCAATAGAATTACATAATGCAGAGTTTAAATCCCTAGTAGGATTACAGGGAGCTGAGAGTGGAAGTTGTGCAATATGCCCTCACCCAAACCATGCTGGATATAAGGCAACAAAACCTTCAGAAGATCCAGTGAAGATAACGGAGGGTGATACTTCTGTTGAAGAATCTTGTGTCGATTTGGGAACATTACAAGAACCTGGATTTGTCCTAAAAACTGAGTTGAACACCACCAAAGATAATCATACAGAGAAAACATCTACTGTTAATATTACAGATTGTGGTAACTCGTGCAGGGCAAAGTATATCCCATCACAGAACATGTATTCTGTGATCTCAGCTAATGAGGAAGAAATTCATCTAAAACGGAAGCCACTTTTCGTAAGAAAAAGTGATCCTTCTACAGAACAAGCGTGTGTGTTCCTCACCAGACCAATGTCAGTACATTCTGCAAGGAGTGCTCCGTCATTGACTACTTGGGGTCATTTAAGTTTACGGAAAGAGTGTACAGATATGTCCGATCCGCAGAAAAATAGAAAAAGCTCTGAAGTAATAGTTTTTAACACAAGTTTGGAATCTTTGGAAGCTAAAAAACATGGAGAAGTAAATAAAAAAAATATTGTTTTTTCTGATGAATTAGAAACTGCTAAAATAGGAAGTGGTGCTCTCTCAAGAAATGTCAAGGATGCTGCAACACAAAGATCTGGAAATGTGCAAACCTTTGGTGTGAAAGAAAACCTGAACATCACTACTTCTCAAGCCAAGCCTCAAAGTCCAGCAGTTCCAGGTCAAAGTCCTGATAAAGAAGATACAGTAAGTGAACTTCAAAAAGAAAATGTATTTTGCAAAGGTGAACTCTTTGATGATGGATTGAAGACTGAATATTTATTGGTAAAACAGGCAGAACCTAAGAACTCTTTTTATAAAGTTATTGGTGAATTCTTATTGACTCCAGACTCAAAACGAACATTTGTAAAGCATGGGCATAACACAAATGACACACTTTTATCTGAAATAAGTGACAAAGCTAAACATCAACCCGTGAAGGGGGGATCTTCTAAAAACAAAAATGTAGTTTATAATAAAGTTCAACTTTCCTTTCCTCCTTCGTTGGAAGAAACAAGCAAATATCGAGTTGTAGAAAATAGCAATAATGTGCCACCCAAAAATATTAATGGAAACATTAGCAAAGATAGGTCAGCCATAAACCCACATTCCAAAGTTAACGTGGAAGTGCAAAAATCAATCACAGACCACAAAAATATAGGAGAAAACCATGATGAACTCTCCAGAAAATATTATGTTACCAAGATAACTCCAGTTATTAAATCACAACAAGAAAATGCTGTAGGATCATCAAACAAAACATTATACTATGCCCAACCAATACCCATGAAGGAGGATGGAACAATTGAAAAAGTTAGTCAGTCAACAAAAAACAAAAATAATACAAAAGGTGAGAATTATACGACCCAACAATATATGGATAACACTAAAAAGAATCACATTGAGACCCAATACACTGATGATGATGTGAAGGAACACAGACAAAATTTAAACCTAGCTACAAATATCCTAGTTGGTGACAATTTAATTGATATTAAAAACACAAATTCCATAGAGAACATTAAGCCCAGTGATCACTTAATAATGAGAAAACAAGTTAGAGTTGTAGCTCCCTATAAAAGTACTGAAACTTCAGAACCCAAGAGATCATCTGAAAATAAAATATGTGTTAAGAACTACATAGATTCTGTATCATCCTCACCTAAGAACCTCAAAACGACATCAAAGAATTTAAAAGATCCACTACATCCAGAAATTTCAGTCAAGATTTTGCAAACTGAAAAATCTCAACAAATATATCAGATTAAAGAAAATAATATTATGCCTAATCAAAATTATGATTACAATATGGAATATGCTTCTAATAAACAAACAGAACGGGGTAACATGAATAGAAATCAATCAAATAACTCAAACCACAAGACAAAAATTAAGCTGGCAATTTCAATCAAAAGTCATGGAGAAAGATCAAAATCCAGTGAGCTTCAAAATTTGGAAAACTTGACTTTAGATAAAAAGGAATCAACAGTAAATAAAACAAAACCATTTTTTCCAACACCTGAAATTCAAAAACCTGTAAGTGGCACACTTGTAAAAGATCTTCAAAATTTGAATATAGCTAACTTACATAGGAACAATAATGATGAAGTTGTACTAGAAGAGGAGCTTGAGGAGAACACCATTCTTTCATCACAAAAATCAAAAAAGAAAATGACAATTAAAGTAACTAACCCAACTTATAAACTGCCTAGCCAATCTCCTCCTGCTGCAACCAACCAGTTGAGTTCTCAACATCTTGTTACAATAAATAAAGTTGAAGTTCCAGATCCATATCATTTGGCAAGAGTTCCCAGGCAACCATTGATTGAGTATGAAGCCCTCCAAACTGGACACGACCAACAATTTGAAACTATTCAAACAGAGGAAACGACATCAGAGGTAAAAACAATTAAAACTTACACATCAATAAAGAAGAGTAAAAGTGAGAATGACCAATCCGTGCCCATAGAGTTGGAACCAATAAGAAATAAAAACACTAAGATAGAAAATGTACATGAAAATTTTCAAAAAGTAACAATTGATTTTTACCAATCAAGAAATCCCTTATTGGATGAAAGCTTACATTCACGACATGACGATAAAAGAAATGAAGTAAAAAATACCAGAATCGTTATTGGCTCACATCAGCCAAAGAAAGCTGATAATAATAAGGAAACAAAACCAATCGATGACACTATATCTAGTGATGACAATAATAAATCAAAAACATTAGAAATTTTAATCCAACAAAATCAAACACAGAAGTATTTATCCAACCATCAGGACCAGTTAACTAACTTACGAAACAATGTAACATCATCAGTCCACCGCCTTGAAAGTGAAAATAAAAATTTGATAGGTGAATCTGTCATTGTTAATGATCAATGCACAAGTACCCAAAATCATGAAAATGTAAAAATAGATCAGATATATAAATCAAAAATCAAATTCATTGATACAGCTACATCAAACCCATCTGAGTCTTTTCGATTTAATTCCCAATATTTGCAAAACCAACAATCGCAAGTGTTCACTTATACTGATATTGAGGAAGAACCTACAAAAGATCCAGGTTTTGACACTTTTGCTGAAGAAGGTAGCCCTCATAGTCTGAGTGAAGGCAGCAATGCAGAGATTACATCCATTAAGGATCAAAGTACTGAGAGAGAAAAGTTAACTTCAACCAAACCAAACATAAAACATGATAAGTCTACTTCAAATGCTGATAAAGACATAGTTTACATTCACCGCCGAGATCCTATCGGAGCACCAAATCTGGACAGTAAGAGGGCAAAAGAAACTGAAGTAAAACAAGAGTCCAAGTCAGAAAACTTAATCAAGAATTCTCAAAAACCAAGTGAACTTAGAAAAACCATAAGTGAAAATATATATCAGCCTCCAAAGAGTGGTAAGTTATTGAAAATACTATATTAAAACAGAACTTTAAGTTATTCAATACTCTCTATGGCTTAAAAATGTAAACTGAAAACAAAATAATAAATTTTCAATAACTGATTTAGGCCGTATTCTGTAAATTATCCTCACATAGTAAATGACATTAGTCAAACAAAAATCTTGCAACTCAGAAATTGTCACAAAATATTAGGTACTTTTGAATAACCTAAGAAAAAGTATAGCCGATATGAAACAATTTTTATTTTAAAATAGTCCTGAATGAGAATCCAGAAAAATCCTCATAACATCAGTTGTTTGACTCAATAAGACTTTATTAATGCCATTAAACATATAGTACAATGCAATAGGCACAGGTCACATTTATACATGTTTAAATTTCAAGTTCAGCATGGGATGACAGTTGCATTATTGGTCCATCTACAAAATCAAAATTAAAATATTCATCTACAGAGTAAAAAGACATTTGTTTAAGCCACATAGAAACAACATTCTTAAATCTACTTGTACTTAACATTCTAACAGGTGTTGGTAGCTTATTACCAGGGGCGGATCTAGGAATTTGTTGAGGGGGGGGGCGCACTTGAAAATTTTGGTTTTCTCAATAAACGATAACGTCCCGCAGCAACGGGAGGTAGTTTTTAGTACTCGCTAAATTCAATTCACTCATGATGCTATAACAAATAAAACATCACATTGTAACACTTATTTCACAATGAAATTTGTAATATTTATGTATTCCACTGATACAATAAACAGTAGGTACATAAATATACATATTTTTTACAACTACTCAAATCAAATATATTTATTGCCATACTACCTCGAAAAACAAACATTTTATACCAAATTATTTACTCACACTCACACTTACTACTCAAGGCTAAACTGACGCGCAGAAAAAGGCTATGGTGGAACGCAAAGGTTTCAGAAAAGAAGAATATTATTTAGGAAGACTGCAGGGCCGGTGCTGCGGTGTGTGTCACCAGGGCAGCCTAAGGGGTGACATGGTGTGGGTTAGAATGTAGCCTAAGGCAATAGGCTGGTGCTGTGGTGCGTCACCTAAGGAATGCTCGGCCCCAGCCCCTAGGCCGGTTCTGCGGTGTGTGCTCCTAGGGCAGCCAAAGGCAATAGTCCGGTGCTACGGGGCGTTACCTTAGGGATATTCGGCCCAAGTCTCTAGGCCGGTGCTGTGGTGCCTTTACCTTACAGATAGTAAGCAGTGTTGCCACTCTGATATTACCAAATTACTCCAACGCCGGACTAAAAATCCCCCATTTTACACCCATCCAGACATGAAAATCCACCAAGAATCCGCAAAGCCAGATTTATAAAAAAATCCCCATTTAACCTCAGACTTGCTGATAATCCGCCAAAAATCTCCCAAAGTTCATTAATTTATACTACCTATTTTATCCTCTAGCGCCATTAAGAGCTGATTATAGTCAAAGTATATTTATTATAGGTGGCAAAATAAATGTGCTATTCAAACATTATCTGTCATTGTTTACAAAAGAAATGTTTTAGCGTTTTAGCGATTCTATCATCATAAACGCATCACCAAGCGTGTGTGCCTAAACTCTATATTATTTACTGTATAAACAACTGAACATAAAATGGTATAATTTGAGTGTGATGAAGTGAAAACTAATGAAAGATAACACCAACGAAGCTACTATAATCATATAGAGCTCTCATCTGGGGTAAAAAAGTAAAGCCTAAAATGAGGACCACACCATCTTGTCCCTCTGCTCCCATGGTAACCAATCAAATTCTCCCTTCACTAGTTATATGTTTGTCAGCTAACTAACACACAGCTTCTGAACAGAGTATTTGATTGGTTACCTGAGGAAAATTGAGGTCAGCTTGAAGGCTTCACTTTTTCATCCCAGACGAGAGCTCTAAATAGATTTACCTCATTGGATAACACCCAACAATGCCAGCAATTTTTGTATTATTGTGCTAATTTTGAAACTACTGAATTGTTTCCATGAACATTATTGTTTAGCTTTTTAGCACGCCCTATTCTTAAAACGACGATCACATAAGACCAAGAAAATGAGTAAGTCATCAAAACAGCAAACGAACTAACTATTGCATAAACAAACAAAACAAACATACAAGCAATAAGTGGAACGCCACCCCACGACGGCGTGATGAACGGAACGGATTTCAATGGATAACAAATAACTTAGTACACAGTGACTAATGGACATAGTGTAATTGAACAAAAATATATTTGTAGGATTTCTGGCCAATATATATTTGTTTGATTCGTTCAGTACAGATGCCATGAATGAAGGAGATGCCACGTTTAGTGCCCACAGAGCCCAAATCAGTCAGATATAGTTGAAAACACAGCATAGATCACCAATTTATGAAACACCCCAAAAAGATGAAAAGTCCCCATGTCTTTCGATAAAATCTGCCAAGAATCCGCCAAAAAACGTAATCTGCCAAAAAATACCCCAAGACCTAACAAATCCGCCAATTTGGCGTAATTATCCCAACAACGGCAACACTGCTAGTAAGTTCTGTTTGTCGGATTTTAGGAGTTCAGTGACTCCATAATTTTATGTATCGATCGGCAACTGTTTATCTTACAACATTTTGTATGCAGTAAGTTACTTAACACACATAGATAAAGGACGTATCATTCTACTGCGACTTGCTTCCTTATCGTCCTACCACCGGGGTGCACTATCTTGGCCTACACATTCCATGATAATTGTACTATTAAAACTATTCTTAGTGACCCGTTATAGGGGAGGCTCCATTTTGTAGAGCATCGCCCAGTTGGTAAGACGTGTTGGTGGAAATAATTTAATTGCAAATATTTAAAACAAAATCGAGTACAGCAACAGATAGCGTCACTTTATTACCTATTAATTAAACCTTTTTTGAGTCCAAGGGGGGGGGGGGGCGCCCCCCGCGCCCCCTGGCTGGATCCGCCACTGCTTATTACAAAGTTTTAACTGCAAATAAAAATGACTTTTCAAATTTTTCATTAATCTAACATGAGGAGTGATGAGATTTTCCCTTTGTATGGTATTATAACTATGTTTAAAAGATTGTTGTTCAAATTCAGTGACATTATCTCTAACATGTAGGAAACTACTTAAAATAAACATGGACGGCAAGGTTAAAATTTTATGATTCTTAAAACTAATTCGACAAGATTCACGGGGAGCGAAGTTATCCAATATCCTCTAGGCCTTTTTTTGCCATACAAACACTCTTTGACTATGAGAGGCATTACCCCATAATTTGACACCATACCTAATTTACTGAGTGAAATAATCAATAATATACCATGACAAGAACTTCAGTGCTGACACATGTTTTGAGTTTTCTCATTAAGTAAATAATACGAGACAGTCTCCTAATTACAAATAATTTGTGAGCTTCCCAATTTAGTTTACTATCAATATACATACCTAAAAGTTTTACATTAGTAAGGCTATCTTCATTGAAATGACTATTGTTCAGAGAAAAGCAGACTAGCTCTGTTTTTGATTCATTAATTAATAAGTTGTTACTAGTAATCCATATTGCTTAGATTCATTCATAGCAATAGTAAGCATGTTTTTTTGTGTAGGCTAAGTCTCGGTTAGAACACAATAAAGTTGTAACATCAGCATAGAGTACAGGAAAAGCAGAAACATTACAATATAGATCATTAATAAATACCAAAAACAGGAAAGGGCCTAACACCGAACCTTGCGGTACACCAGCTATCGTGGTCAGGTACTCTGATGACAAGTTATTTAAAACAATCTTTTGCTTTCTATTACAAAGATAAGATTTTATTAAATTAAGTTCTAAATGTGTAACACCATAAAATTCAAGTTTTTCACGTAAGATATCATGAGAGATACAGTCAAAAGCTTTACATAAGTCAATTAAGCAGGCTCCAACCGACAGCTTACCCTCAAAACAATTAATCACATATTCAACTATTGATTCAACCGCCATTGTAGTTGAGTGGAAAGGCCTAAAACCATACTGATGAACCATACAGAAGATTATTGACATTAAAATAATTGTAAAGTTGACTAAAAATGCAAGATTCAATTACTTTATTTAAAATTGGTACAACTGCAATAGGCCTATAACATTCTGGTTGGTTTACATTTCCTTTTTTAAAAATGGGTGTAACCTTTGTGAGTTTCAGACCATCAGGGAAAACTTCTTGCACTAAACTCATGTTTATTAAAAAAGTCATTGGAGTCAGTATATCATTGATGACATATTTTACAATATAATTGAAAAGACCATAAACATCAGGAGTATGTGATAAACTCATTTGGGACACTGATTTAAACACATCATCCTCACTAACCCAAGTCAAATTAAAAGCATTATCACATGTTACAGAACAATTAGATTTTTTAAATTATTAAGCAACTCAAAAGGTGAAACATCATCTGAGTTACAATTAGATACCTTATAGCTATAAGTTGACAAAGAAATCATTGAAATTGTCAGGTGATACAGTAGTACATGGATGACATTTTTTGTGAGAGAGGTTGGCCTCCTTCTTAAAAATACTCCAACTTTTATACCTTTGTTTGTTTCTGGGAGGATTAGGAGGCCCCGGCTTAGCTGGCTAGGCATTGTCTCCTTTTGGGATATTATGCAGCCACCGGAAAGAGGGAAAGAGGGATAGGAAAGGTGGTAGGATGGGGTAAGTCTGCCTTGCTCCAGAAAGGGCGGAACCTTACCTAGCTCCCAGGCTCTGTGGGTGACAGAAACCCAGAATGATTCGCCCTCTAACCCGATGTCCCCCAAGTCCACCAGACAAGGACCACCATCACACAGAGCCTCCAACCTCTCAGAGGTCGGATGGCCCCAGGACAGTTCTTCCCTCAGTCTGGTAGACCGGAGACCATCGGGTAAGGGCTCTTCCTCCCAGGCACCCGTCTCAGGCTGCAAGGAAGATCCACTACTCCCTCCAAGGACTCAAACTAGACTGGGTATCTAGGCTCAACTGGGAGTCAAGCCCCCAGAAGAGATAAGGAGGAACCAATAAAGGGAAGTTGGTCACACTGGATAGCCAAAAGACTTACCAATACTGTGACAGCTTCATTTGGTTGTACCCAATGTCGACCTCTGTACTAGTACCAGTCAGCGAGCCGCCGAGGGCCATAAAATCAGTTAAGGGCATCAACATACGAATTTGGTAGGGTTTATCTGACCGCAATGGTGAACAATTAAATTATTTAATGGGGCGGTTCTCAAACTTTTAAAATTTTTAGCAATTTTAATCCAACATCCTATATTAAAACGAGCCATTTTGATTTAAGGTAAATTCAGACAGACATTTCTAAGAGTCAAGAGCCTGAGGGAAATGAAGCACACAGTTGATAAGCCCCTGATATTTGTCAGGGGGTAAAGGCCTAACAAAATAATAGAATGGTTAAATATTTATGGTTCATATATTCATAAAACATATTGCTCCCTCATAACTCTAAATACAAATGTTATGCTTTTCAATTTTATATCAAACAAAATAATAGTAAAATAAATTGGCTAAACAAGTTATCAATCCAACAATAGTGTCATAAATTTCTGTTTGCCAAATATTTAAACAATAAAACATGTGTGAGTTATTGCATGATTCTTTAGAAATAAAATAAATGTTTTAAGAAGTTTGTTTTGTCCCATACTGATTTTGATACTTCAAATATGTATACTGTACTCAGGGGCGGATCCAGAGGTCCTGTTTGGGGGGGGCGGTCACTGGACGTTACCCCTCCCCCTCCCCTAGGGTAGTCCCTGCCACCCCCAGTATTTTTTTAACTATATGACATTATACAATGAATGAAAGTAAGTTAACATAATATATCAATAATCTTGTACTCAAGATAAAAGCAATCATAACTTAAAAACAAGATAAACAAATATTAATATTAGTTCTATTGCGCTCCACCGTAAATAAAAATAACAAATATGTAGGCATTAAACTTTTTTCTACGTCATCTGTAGGCGTCTAAGTACAAGTAAGATGTCCAAGTAAACAATTTACTGTAGTAGTTAACCACGAGAAAAACTATTTACAAAACGTATTTGAAATCTGCAACACTGAACTATGCTATGCGAAGATACAATGAGAAATGAGGCTGGCAGCCAAGGTCAACGACTCGAAAAATGAAAATGTCGTACCACATTTTTACAAAATAAAATTCTTGGCGTATGAGCTTCGTTGGCATGCAATTTAATCTTTATTTCCTCTATTTCATTACATATAATTCGAGGCACTTTTTGTTTCTAGCCTAGCTAGCTTCTGTATATTTATTGCCTAGGTAAGGATTACGCAGTTTTACACAAAAATCAAACCTAACTTGTAAACAAAACAGCTGACAGCAAACGACGTAGGCGGGCGAAATCCAGTTAAATATAATCACCGAAAACAATAGTAGCAACCTTTGCTGTGTGTGGCTAAAATCTACCTCCAAGACCATGTTGAAAACACTGAATTTTCAGTCTGCCAACTGGCAAAACTGCAACAACTTCGCGATACTAGGGAATATCCATGTTTTTATTAGACGTTTTTAGTTGAAAGACGAGGATTTAAGTAATGTGTTATTTGTTCTAAAATTGAAGTTTGAAATTTCACCTGTCTAATGGTATGTATTTTATTCCATTTATCGAACGTTTAGGTGCACTAGTTTAAATTTTAATATAACAATGTAGACGGGAGCATCAAAATTTGACTCTCGGAACCGAAAAATGGGGTTTCGGGAGGCTTTTGCTACTTACATTTTCATTTGGATTTATTCAAACTTTCATTGTATGCCTGAATAATAAAATAGAACACAATAATTCTTAGGTTTGGGGGAGGGGGGCGACCACTCCTACCGCCCCCCTTGGATACGCCCCTGACTGTACTGAAAATAATTGTGTTTATTTGACAGTTTAGTTCTTATTTGAGCACTTAATGTGTAATTCACCGTTCTAAATTATACTACCACTCTTGAAAATTACGTAAATTTCATACCTTGGGTCTTGAAGGTAAGTGGGTTTAAAATTTGCATAAACCTTGTCTGAGTAGCAGTTAGAAACATAATAATATTTTCACTAACTCAACCCCTTTTAAATTCCATTTTCCTGATATTAAAATTGATTTTAAACTTGTTATTTGTCATGTTTTTATTTCAGAGGAGTTAATATCTACTCATAATTATGACAGCGAAGAAAAAGAAACAGACTCTTCTCATTGCAATTTAACGTTTAAAAATGAGACAAAAATAGAACTACCTAGTGGGCAAGTGGCTCATATGAAGTCATTGGGTCAAGTTAAATTCAATCCCACAAGGAAATCTGGTAATCAAAACATACCTAGGCCTGAAGCCAGATCTCCTGCCATACTGACAAGAAATCAGGCAACCATGACAACTGTGGACAAGTGTTGTTCAGCAATTGAATTGAGAGAGGAAATTTTCAACCCCACGGTAGACGGTACAACCCCCAACGGTACATCAGGTAGGTATAAAGAAATTTGTCTGGATAGAGAAAATAACCTTATTTAATATAACAAACTACGACCTAGAGTAAAAAATGTAGAGTTTTATCTAGGAAAATTAGCCAAAAAATTAACTTAAAACTGTCAAATTTACATAACTTTATATGTCTGATATCCTCATCAGTATTGGGAGCAGGATACCTCAGGGCGTTGGACTGTGAGACCATTCCACATGTCCAGATATGGGTAGAATGGTGGCACGGCGAGGTGGACTATTACAATAGAGTCTCGATTATCCGACCTTTGGTTATCTGAACTTCCGTGTTATCCAACCGTCCGCGTGCACGATCGAACGATCAATTTATGCGCGCCTAGAAAAAATTACAATTTTTTTAACATTTTTTTTTATTTTCCGTTTGTTATTATAATAGTCCTTGTGCACAATCAAACGATTGACACCCGCAAGCTAAAAAAAATCATAATTTTTACGTTGTGTTTATTATTTTCCATGTTATCCGACCTTCCCGCTTATCCGCCCTTGCCGTGGCCGGTTTAGGTCGGATAATCGAGACTCTACTGAACCTCACATTCTTGTTGGGCCAAGGCTATTTTTGTTTGTACCTGAATGCTAAGGCAAAGACCGATTCACCGTACAGCATTAACTACCCAGGAGGTTTTAAGTGGGTAAACTATGTCTGGTAGAAGTTCCACGTTCTACAAATGAAGCATTTTATCACCTTTCTCCTAAAAAAAGGGAAAAACACAACTGAAAGTTAAACTTTTTTAAATGTGCTTCTGGTAGACACACACACAAACATTAAGGATAGCTATAAAGTAGCAAAACACCTGATCAGATGTGCAACTCACAAAGAATTCATCCATCCAGTCAGTTTGGCCCAGTGCTGTCCACCGTTTGCTTAAGATATCCGCCCTACCCATCAACTCTGCCACTGACAAGTGAACTCTCCATGAGTTGCGTATAAAAGCCACTTACTCTGATGGAATTTGAATCCTTGATCCAAGTGTTACCCTCTGGCCTAAGACCGCACAGCCATCAGACTAGCAGCTATAGCATACTGGGTGTTATTAGATGTTAGGCGCTGGACGGCTAGTTCAGTCTACTAAGGTTACACCACATGTCAGACACAAACTGCAGACTGAGCTCGTAACGGTACAATCGCTTATGCAGCAATTAACAATGTTTTTGGTTGCAAATTCAAAAGACGATATATCGTTTCATAGGCTTAAAACTCTTAAAGAAACCAAATATAATATGTTTGAAATAAAAGCTGAATATATTTTCAGTTGATACATCAACAAGTGTAGAAGATAGACTGAATGAAAATGAATACACTCCTGCAAACTATTCTCCTGTTAGAATTAAAACGGATCAAACTGTGGTTAAAATTTGCCCTCCTCTTAAATTTATTGGCCACTGGAATAGAACTTCGAGTGAAGATGCTCTCTTGGAAAACAACGGGAAGATAGGTATATGTGACCATTTATTTCACCTTATAACGAAAATTAAAATAAAGTTAACTAGCAAACCATATGTTTGTATCTTTAGTCCCAGCTGTTCTGCTTCTTTTGTTTTGATTTGCTGTCCAATGTTATTTAAATGGGCCAAAACCGTACTTTGAGGGTGTCCCAAGGGTTTCTGGTTCAACGCACTGACTTGAGACCCTCAAAAGGCACATCTAGACATAAAGGGCTTTCAAACGACACGTAAATCATAAAAAGCTAACCAGTAGGCCATAATCTTCTGTACAAAATTTGCCTTATTCTTTTAATTGGATGAAGCGAGCGAAGCAAGTTGAATCCTTCATACTCGTGTTTAGTCACACTCTTGTTACGCTAACTCCTTTTTAACGGTTTAATTAATTGCTTTGAAATTTTCAGCATAGCTCTTGATTGTAAAAAGGGTGGTAATAAACTATAATAATTGGATTATTATTTTGGTATATTTCTATTTTTTCATTTTCCGGAAATATTCAGATGTGTCTTGGGTTGGGTACTAGATGGTAAGCAAACGGTCGCTCAACTGATTTTGCAGTCAAACAGACTACGGCCGGATGTTGACAATACCAGGTAACCAAAACAACTGATCGTGTGTCGTCTGTAGTCTAGTCTGTAGTCTCCTGGCCGGCAGTGGCCGGTCAGTTCAGTCAGTTATAGAAATAGAATCATCTCAGTAATAGAATCATTCCACATTTATTCATTTTATAACAATCAAAATTATGTATTCAGTATTATAGTGAAAGTACCTAAACGATGTAATGAAAGTTGTAGGCCATATGGAAAGGCTACACAGTCTGTGTCTACTCGGTTACGACTTTAACCTATGTAAGGTACGTATGATGTAAACTATCTATGGTTCAATAGATCTACAGCTTTGAAAAATTCTGATAGCCTATCACACAAAAATTCCAAACTGTCTCCTTTTACAATAGAATGGGTTGATTTTTAATATATAATTTTCAGTAAGTAGTATGGTAAGTTTGCGTTAGCTCTAACTTGTCAGTGGTGTATTTATTTAGGATTGCTATTTTTTTATATAAAAATAAGAGTTAAGAATCTCCTCTTTTAATTTATTATGAGAATCACAAATGAAGAAAAGTTAAATATGAAACTATGTTTACAATAACTAACCTATGAATAACCTACCTAGGCGCTTACAAAAATTGAAATGTTGTAGGTTAGAAATCTATAGCCTAGGTATTTATAACTGAAATAGGCCCTATTTGTGATAAAAAATTAAGAGGAGATTCTTAACTCTCATTTTTATATAAAAAATTATTTCTTAGCAGTAACGGATCAATATAGCCTAATTGTAGTTATAATTTGATCACAATTTTGTGCGTGAGACTTGTAAGTGCCTAACCCCAGGGCTCTGAGCCGGAAATGTCCCACCCCTCAGAGCCCTGGGGTTACCCCTATTATATTCTTGTCTTCAAAAATCGTAGTGTCAGTAATTTTGGTTAAATCGGAAATGTTTGGTGCCATTGGAAAAACGCTATTAGTTTTTCTTGTTTTTCATAACTTATTTTTTTTAAATCAGCTAACATGTCATATGTTCAAATAACATTTTGGCTTTTGGGAAAACTCAAATTTTGTTTTTCAACTCATATATCGTATAAAGTCATAAAAACAGTCATAGGTTAGTTATCCTAACATAGTTTGATAGCTATATTAATTTGCGATTTTGACATTACGTTAATGTTTGATAATAAGGAAGGCAATGGCAAATTCTTGAAAGTAACATTGACTACAGTTATGCCTTAACTTAGTAGGTTCGAAGTAAGTGGGCTTTAAAGACTTACTCAAATTTTTGCCCATAGCCTACTATGGTAACCCCATGGCTCTGAGCCGGAAATGTCCCACCCCTCAGAGCCCTGGGGTTACCCCTATTATATTCTCTTAAACTTAACTCTATTCAAAGGCAAATTTTAAACAATGGTTATTCTGAGAGTTATGTTTATATGTTGTAAGTAGTTATTATTCAGGGTGTATAAATTTTGGTTATTCACCTAATATACTAGACTCTACAACGAACTGGAATGTGGTAGACCAGTTGAAGTATTAATATGGGCCTAGGTGGGGTTTGATAAGTTACTTGTAGTCAATTAATCTGTGACACGTTACAAATATGATAATGTTTGTTTGGATTTCAACCAACGAGCATACTTTCATATTTGGCCTAGGACTTACTGGATACTGTACTAGCTTTTTCCCTGGCAATAATTTGACCCATAATTATTGCCTGATTCCCAAAAGTGGCATTGACTGAAGTTGTGCATTAGTAGGCCAGAAGTAAGTGGGCTTTAAAAACTTGTTCAAATATATGCCTATTGCCTATAGTCTATTTATATCCACTTCAAATTAACAATACAGAATTCAAAGACAAATTATTTACACAATGACTCTGGGAGAAATGTTTATGTGGTAAGTAGTTCTGTTTCAGGGCAAATAAATATTAGTTCTTCACCTAAATAGGCCTACTAGATTCAAAAATAAACTGGAATATGGTAGGATAGTCGAAGTATTGATGTGGGCCTAAAGTGAGGTTAGGTAAGTTACTTTTAATTAATTAATCCGGCACCTATACTGCCTATTATGGTGGTATTACAAATCCTCGCTTCATCCTATTACGGGACACAGGAGCGTATACCTAGTAAAGTTATAAATATGTAAAACCTAAGATTTACCTTAGTACAATGTGAAAGTAAAAAATGAAATTGTTGGAGCAAACCTGCACAATAGCAAATTTAAAATGTAAATATGCACACTACCTACCACATAAAGCCTCATTCCAAATTTTGTAAAAAATATTCATGAAATAAGTGTGACGAAAAAACATTTTGTCAATTCTCTACAAAAAAGAAAAAGAAGAAACACTTAAGCTGACAGTGCAGGTTTATTTTTAAAATTTTAGGGTGAAAAATGTATGTTTAAACCCCTATAAAAGCCCCTTTTCATAGTCCGATATCTCTATTTTTGTTTTTAACTTAAAGTCATAAATAACACTTCACATTAGAGCCAAATTTCATAAAAACCTGACATTTTTTTCAAAAGTTTTTGCATTAGTGAACACATTTATTTGCAGAGAATTTTTTACTAAATATGAAATTTGCTACGTTGTTTTTATTTATTGATACCGATACTGTTTTGTAAAACATGATTATACTTGGGTTGTTGAATAATATGACCCTCTTACTGCACTTTCCCTACATACATCCAACAAACAGTGTAAGTATTAGCTGTGATTGGTGCAGCAAACACAAAGTTGAGGCAGATCCTATAAATATCTGTATTATCTCATACAGTTTAATGAACATATCTTATGCAAGTTTTGTAAGGAGGTCGCTTAATCAGCCGCCCAACTATAGTTACTTATTACACGGATACTGACAACTAGGATGACTGTAAAGGGAATTTATATCATATGAATTTCATGGGAGGAAGATATCTACTATAGTGATAGCTCTCCTCGCATTAGAGACTCTTAGCTACATTACTGTTTCCGGTGGACCTACACCTTCGGCTTAAGGTGGGTTCCGAACCAACACAGGACGTGGCGATATCATATAGCTAATAGCCATTGGTTATTGACGAGGATCGAACCCAAGGCCTTATTCTAACCTACTCCAGGCCACTCCTAGAGTGTAGAGTAGAGGATAGTAAAGGTAATTCAAAATTTGCCCTCCCCTGTGTTTTTACTTCTTGAATCCGAGTACAATGAGGTGAGTATAGTGAGTACGCACTAGACCTCCTAGTATTTGCCCGGTTCTACTCGGCTAGAGTTTTTGAGGATGGATTTAGTTGGAGACAAATCTTACCTCACCCCCCGCTCCCCACTTCCCCTACTGCCCCTCAAGTTTCAAAGTTTCATCCCTGTGGGCTCTATCTGTATATTTTGTTGTCAGCGCGGGCTACATTTCTCCAAGATGCAGCAGAACTCCCAATATTGAGAGGAGGCGTGTTGGACAGTGATTACGTCTTTGCCGAACTTCACTTCCACTGGGGCCGGAAGGACTGTTGTGGCGCCGAACACATCATAGATGACCAAAGGTGAAACTCTCTTTTAAGGAGTAGGGTAAAAATTTGAGTTTTTAATTTTACACTATGGAAGTTCCTAAATGTAACAAATATCAACTATATAGTAGTTCACACCATGGCAAACGTATTTTTGTTTTGTAAACCACTTTTGGGTTCACACATTGGTCTTTAATGGTCCTATGTTAACCCTATGGACATTGATTTTTCATTGAATCAGATCATTACTTAAACAGGTGTTCTTTATTTGAGATACGAGGCATGTTTTTAAAGTAAGTACTGTTTTTGACTTTCGCCGTTGTAGCGCTGCGGTTGGCATTCCTGCATGCTGTGCTGCATACCTGCATCTATTGGCAAGCCTGGGACGCACTTCTACAAAAATCAACCGGATTTTCATTTGTTTGTGAGCATTTAAAATGGCGCCGACAATTGAGGTCCCCGCCAACTTTGAAGCCGCGCTGCGATTCAATTTCTAAGTGTTAACGGTGTGAAAGCGGTTGAAATTCATCAGGAGATTAGCGAAGTGTATGGCAAAGTGTTCGATACCTTTAACGTCATGAAGTGATTCGACACCTGTGTCAAATTGGCTTAAAAATGATCACCTTCCCCCTCGTACCACTCAAAAGAAGACACACTTCCCAAACGCTTGGATTTGTGCACCTCAGTCAACATTTTTGAAGCGTGACCACAACTTTCAATAATTTAGTCGTCCGGTAACAATCACATAAAAACACTTCTTAACACTAAAAGAAACTCATAAGATAGCGAAGAATTCATAAACCGTCTGTTCTCACTCATATTTTGGTCAACTTGATGCACCAAACCTTCAGTAATGAAAGAGGGTCGCTTACTTCGTTCCAAGTCATGAACATTCATGTGGCCTTCTCAAAATTTTCGAACCCATTTGTGTGCCTTTCTATTGCTAAACTTTTTTCTAATACACTTCACTAATCTGCTGTTGAATTTCAGCCGCTTTCACACTATTAACACTTAGAAATAGAATCGCTACTTCAAAGTTGGCGGGGACCTCAATTGTCGGCGCCATTTTGAATGCTCACAAACAAATGAAAATCCGGTCGATTTTTGCCGAAGTGACATCCCAGGCTTGCCAATAGATGCAGGTACACAGCGCAGAATGCAGGAATGCCAACTGCAGCGCTACAACGGCGGAATTAAAAAACTGTACTTACTTTAAAAACATGCCTTGTACTTAAAAATGTCTGCCACAGAATCCAGGACACACAGTTGATATAAAACTGCTGAAAGGCGAATGAGCTCTCCACTTAACATAACCTGAGTGGAACAGGGAGCTGCATCTAATCTAATAATAATGTTACGACAAAAGAGTTTGAGTGGTAAATTAATGAGTTTAGTAATGAAAAAGGAGTTTGATAATCAATGAGTTTGATTTTAATTATTATTCAATAATTTGTATTTGTTAATAACTTGTTCATAATCTAATTTATAAATTGTCCCCAATACAATATTATGTAAAGCGGGCCGATTTCGGGATTAAAATAATAATAATGCCGGTTGGGAAACAAAATTACTATTTATTAAAATTTACAACAACTGATCTGACCAATTAAACTTCTTTAACAATAGGTAAATCCGCGGTTAAAAATACAACAATTAAGGTTACGTTGAATTTAGAAAGAAAACACCAATTAATAATTTAGCCGGGAGAGGCAGCGCGATGCGTGTTAATTACATCGTGACTTCTTCGTGACTGGTGCGAATCTCACGTTTTCTTCCCCAATGCTGAAGCTGCCCATCCAATCAGAAAACAGTTTAGCACGTGACGTCACGGGAACACTCCGTTGTTCAGTGCTGCCCCCGACGATCACTCACGCCATTACTCAAACTAAGAGGCACAGGAATCGTGCGTTTAAGGCCAATGCAGAGCGTCAAGTTGCTGACGCAGCGCATTCCTGTTGATATCAACGCCGGCCGGACCCGTGGGAGCATCTAAGCTGAGATTAGCTTGGAGCAAATATCCTAGCGTCTGGTGGTTGTTTTCATATTTTGTACCAGCCAACTCTTTAAAATGAAATAATAAACGAAATAATTGAAATAATGTTAAGAGCACCGTCCCTCTTTCTAATTATAGATTTTAGTGACGGTAGAAATTTAATTATTAGGAACGGTAAACTTTAATTATTTAATTACAGTGTCGTATTAATGGCTTTTAACAGTCTAGGGATTTTGGGCCGTCACACCCCCCTCACCCTTAGACCATGCTGTCCCCAGCATGAGGTAACAGCAGATTGCCAAGTCCAACTTCTCTCAATGTTAGGAGAGTACACATTTGTCTCCCGTTGGCTGGTTGGTGATCAGGAAACTTCTAACTCCGGACAGCTAACCTCAACTCTCTCCGCAAATAAAACAAAATTATTTAACTTCAACGTTATTTTTTTTACGAAAAAAAAACTCGAATTGTCGCCGGTCCGCATTAGCCTCTCCCTTTACAAAATGTACCTCAAAACCATCCCAATCAAAACATCTCAAAAGTCAAAGTTAAACAACCAAAACAACACCTAAAAAAAACTAAAATATCTCATTTCACAAGGACAAAAGTTACCTAAACTTAAACACAAAAACACAACACACATTCCCATCTAAACAGACCATTACAACAATGTTAGAAGATTTGTCACTGAATTTAATTATGTGTATTTAGAACCAATTGGTTAATTTTTCTAAGTATCTGAACAGGGTATGAATTATTATATTTTAAAGTTCGAAAGAGGGTAATTGAGTTCAGTACTTTTATGGCAATTTAGAATGCTACTTGCCCGCTATGGTGAAGCCGCCCGGGGTTTCACTTGGGGCCGGTCTTACACTCTGTCACCCCTTCGGTAGTGACGGATCTTCCAACGTAGGTCAAATATTAGCAAAAGAAAATTTACTGCTATCCTAACACACCCTTTCCCACGCTACGGTGCCTACTCTAATTAACTCGTCAACACATGTCGAAATAGCCAAGTAACATATTGACACCAAGAATCAACAAAAAAAACTTTTCACCAATCCAGTGATCGTTCATAAATTCCGGTGGTACTCCACCCACTATTGGCCGAAGCCTCAAATCACTTAAAAATTACCAATAATAAATCAAATATACAATCGAATAATCAATATGATAGAAAGAATTATTAACTAATCTTTCACACAACCTCACGTTCAGTAGGCCTGGTAGCGACACAACACTGTCTTGCTGACAGGGTCCGGAAAATCCCTCAGCAAGGCATTTTCTGCAGTACTCTTGACTGACTATACACTACTATACGTCAATTTTTTTTTTCTTTAAATTTTGAAAAATCATTCAGGCTGGCTCCCGGGTGCCTACAGTCCTGTCGGGGAGTTGAAGGGACGGGGGTTATTAGGGGGGTGGGAAGTGCGCACATTACTTTCCTGTGGACACCAGTTGGGCCAGTGAATCCTTTACCCTTCGTGGGATATACTAGTAGCGTTAGTTGGATCGCGTCGAATAATAATTCAAAAAAGTTTCCATTACCAGCCTACAATTATTACACCATTATTAGAAACACACAACAAAACATACCGGTACACAAAAATCATTAATGCTAACATAATAACACAAAAATCGGAGGGGGATCCCCAGTCCTTTCGCCATCGCGTCCTCGCGGAGACAAGTCCAAAAGTACTCGCTCCTTCACAGCGTAGTATGCGACTTCTTGATCGCGGTCGAAAGTCTATGCTTCTTAAATACTTTTCACTTACTTAAAGTGTCCCGGGTCCGTAATTCACTCCTCGTCGCATCTTACCGCACGGTCAGCCTAACTTTAGCTGCGCTCGTGGAACTGTCGTGCTCTGCTTCCGGTGCATGATCTGCTACCAATTCGACAGTAGGGTACCATCTCTCCACGGTTCTGAAGTGGCGACTCTGTCTGCGCAGCCTGCGGGCGCTGTACACGTCCTCCCAGGGTGACACGGAGCAGGTCGGCAACTCGAACTCTCCATCTCAAACCTACAAAGACAACTGTGATTATCACAATAACCGAACGGCCACCCCACATGTCCTACTCAACCATGCGGGCGCCAGCATAATGGACTCTAAGGTGCTGGAAAGTACTCTCCAAAGAATACCCCTTTACGCTTAGGTGCCAAGCTGATCACCTAGTCCCTGCAGGACCTTCAAGGTGGCCCTCACATCAATATTCATCAACTTGGTCTCTTCGTCAGAGAGCATCGACCTCAAATCAAGAACAAAACTTTACTCATCTGACCGACATGAGTGTTGCTGCCGTGTATACGGGCGGGCACCTTAAACTCATCACTAATAACATCGCATTTTATTACACCTCGGAGATCACTCCAACTCCACTCAACTGCATGGTGGTCAGAATGATCTTTCCACCATCCTCGTAACAGTTCAGAGTTACCTTACAGGGCTCTGAAGCACTATGCACCCATGAACCTCGGAAAAAAAACCATTTTTCCACAAACGCTGGAATACAAGGAGCTGCCGATAAATCGGGCAGGCACCCGATCCGCCAGTGATCGAATCACACCGATCACTTCAGTCTCTTCAACAGAGAGCATATGACTTAGAAAAGTCAGAAATCACAACTTCACATTCCGGTCCGACATGAGTATACTGCTGCCGTTTGCACGGGCAGGCAATATTGAACTCATCACTAATAACAACCCCTCTATACGGGTCAAACACATCACGTTAAACATCGACCACAAATCAAGAACCAGGACCCAAGTTACCTGACCTACATGAGTATACTGCCGCTGTTTGCACCGGCAGGCAATATTGGACTCATCAGTGGCTACGACAAACACATTTTTTTTTTTCCTTGAGGGAGGTCCATTCGACGTCATAATTTCAATGGGGCATTTCCCCCCCAAAAAAACTCAAATAGACTAAAACAACAGTCCCAGAAGACCATCGGCTGGTTTACTCGTACCACCCCTTAGTAAACACGCAACCATCAACCTCCGCTTTGCCGGCTGTACAGGCGAATTGCACTGCACAGGCTGGGCTTTCTACAGAACAGCTTGCCATAGAACAAGCAAAACATAATTTACTCCCCATTCCTGTTTGCTTTAATTAAATTTTCGTTCTCTTTAAGGTCTGGCCAAGAATAGCATGAGTTAGCAAGCATATTCCCGGAGCAGAGCACACATTTTGGAATTCTATTTAAACAAACAAATAACCATAATGTGATTCCTAAACACTAGTGCATCAGTATACTTAGGTGATACGAATGCACTCCCTCAGCGACTCCACAGCGAGGAAGACCCTCCGGTGTCCCAATCCACAGGGACAGCGCAAGAATGGCCTAGAATTAGAACTTTCCTGTACAACAAACGGAACAGGTTATCCAGTGAACACATCACAAGCTAGAGCACAAACCATTAAAAACAACAAACTTCCTACAAAGAATCACTTATCACTAACTTCACCAGCCTTATATTTTAAATATAAGGGAAGCTAACTGGACTCTTTTTGTAAATTTTGAATTTAGTGTAAATGGACTAAATCATAAATCATCGTATTTACTCCTAATCTCTGGTTCATTATCTAATTCATCACACCGCAAATGGGAGCTCTGGCTTCACAATGCTCAGTCCCATATGAGGAGGTAAAGTATTAGACACTTTAAATATTACATCGGCAAAAAATTTCTGTCCATGTTCGGAGTACTGATAATAAAACAGATGCAGCCATACAATTTAAGGGACAGACTGCATGCAAAAAAAAACAAAATTAAATTTCTCAAACTATCAAACTAGGCAAATTGACGCTCACGATTTCAAACTGTAAAAAGAAATGCGATCATTGTTTACGAAGCACCGATCTGCAACAGTATTTAAAGCTATCTGCAGATCCTAAAACTGAACACAAATATGCATCACAATTTACAGGATTCAACTCAAAGCTTTATTAGTTCCAATTTAAGTTACTCATTTTTTTCACCTACTCCTTTAATGGCTATTGACTAAATTCAAACACACACAAAGAGATATACTAAATATCTTCACATTGATGATTATCTTACATAAAAAAAATCTGTTTACAAACACGGCAAACCCTACTGCCTTCCCAATTACGGCGTCACTAAGCCACAGCCATCCTGTGACGTCATAACTCAGTTTCAACAATTGTTGCCTAAGTCCCGCTTCGGACAATTCGGATTAATTACAATATAATATTTCTTCAATTTAATTCCCAGATAATTTATAATTTCACTTTAATGTTGTCCTCTCCCTTTTCCACGATAAGTTGCAATCAAGTTCACGCATTTGCACTTCAACCAAACCGAAGTGGCAAATCAAATATGGCGGATTAATCCGAACGCAACAGAGACGATTTGCCAAGATTGCAAATGACGGCTCCAAGCTTCCTTCCACGATTAATATTCCAAGTCACTTTACTTTTAAAATAAACCTCTTTAGTCACAGGTAATACTTAAAATCGACTCTACCTTTATTATTTATCAATATCTATTACCACTAGGCTCAACAACAACTCTGATAGCCCAATAATTTCGGTTTAGTATGTCTTCTCAAACAATGACATTCTCATAACACCGCCATGCCATTTCGATCATGCGTCACATACAATGGAGTGACGAAGGAGGGGGAACCGACGCTAACTATTTCTCTCGCAATGAGGCTAATGGTGACTTGAGGATTTATTCAAATTAATCTAATTACTTTGAAATTCTCTAATAATTCGAAAAATGCATATTTCTTTACGGGAGTTGCGCTAAAATGAGTTTAATTTATTGCTTTACAAGATTAAACGGTTACCTACTGTTAAAACGACACATATAAAATTAACAAGATTGTACCAATTAATTAAAATAAATTTATTACTTACCAAAATCCATTCTCCGTCCGTGGGATTCTTCAAGTGGTGTTTTCTTGCAACACTTACCCACAAACCTGACACCAATTGTAAAGCGGGCCGATTTCGGGATTAAAATAATAATAATGCCGGTTGGGAAACAAAATTACTATTTATTAAAATTTACAACAACTGATCTAACCAATTAAACTTCTTTAACAATAGGTAAATCCGCAGTTAAAAATACAATAATTAAGGTTACGTTGAATTTAGAAAGAAAACACCAATTAATAATTTAGCAGGGAGAGGCAGCGCGACGCGTGTTAATTACATCGTGACTTCTTCGGGACTGGGGCGAATCTCACGTCTTCTTCCCCAATGCTGAAGCTGCCCATCCAATCAGAAAACAGTTTAGCACGTGACGTCACGGGAACACTCCGTTGTTCAGTGCTGCCCCCGACGATCACTCACGCCATTACTCAAACTAAGGAATCGTGCGTTTAAGGCCAATGCAGAGCGTCAAGTTGCTGACGCAGCGCATTCCTGTTGATATCAACGCCGGCCGGACCCGTGGGAGCGTCTAAGCTGAGATTAGCTTGGAGCAAATATCCTAGCGTCTGGTGGTTGTTTTCATATTTTGTACCAGCCAGCTCTTTAAAATGAAATAATAAATGAAATAATTTAAATAATGTTAAGAGCACCGTCCCTCTTTCTAATTATAGATTTTAGTGACGGTAGAAATTTAATTATTAGGAACGGTAAACTTTAATTATTTAATCACAGTGTCGTATTAATGGCTTTTAACAGTCTAGGGATTTTGGGCCGTCACAAGTAATCGACAACTTTATATATTGCTGGTTTATGTTAAGCAGATGATGGTGAAAAAATACTTCAACACTAACTGTTTTTGACCTCTTGTACAAGTATTAATTTGTTCTACACTCAAGAATGTTAATACCGCTATCACATCAAGTTTGGTGACTGTATATGGAGTTATAAGCATAGGCGTGCGCACGGTGGGTGCCATGGGTGCCGCAGCACCCACGGTAGCCACAAAGAGGGCTTGAGGGGGGCGCCAAAATAGATAAAGAAATAAATGTTTAGATTAAGGTATTTTCAAAAGATTAAGTTTAATGTAAGAAATAAGTACAAAATAGTATGTACTTCTGTGTTAAACAGTAAGTAATACTGGGACTGGGAGTATTATTGCAATACAGTTAGATAGTATTTACAAATGCAAATTCAGTTAAAATCAACATATAAAACATGAACTGTCATCTTACTTTTCTCGTGATGATCGACAGATTTCTTGGAAACCGAGTGCCGGATGTAAGTACAATACCAATACCCCTTCGCCGTCCTTTTATTCATTAATAGGGGGAGATTCATGGGAAAAGTAAATGCCGTAATGGGCTTAAATTTGGAGTATATGGTATATAGAAATAGTACTTTTATATCGCTGCTTATTTGAACTTTACTTTTCACTTTGAGTGAAATGGGAAAATTAAAACAATATAAAAATATCAATATAGATAATAATTCCATCGCTATCATTAATTAGATTTAGTTCAACCAAGTATATTTTTCTGAGAAAAGTTAAATTCTATGATGATATCTTCTTGTATTTTAGTTTTTTTAATGCTTGTACCATATTTCAGTTGATTGCTAATGGTTATTGTTTTTAAAACCTTTAAGATACACTCTTTTACCGAGAAATCGGAGTGACGTGCAGCCGCCCAGTCTGAGCATAATCTAGATTTTTTTTAGAAGGTAATACAAAACCAGTAACATTATGATATTTTGTAAACTAAATATACGTATGCAGATACAGTATTTATTGCATCAAATAATATTAGCACATATTTGTGACAAGGAAGAGTAAACTTTTAGATTACATAAAGTAATTGACATATTCAATTATTTGGCAGTTAAATAAGTTCTTTGAGCAGCAAAATTGGGGGGCGCATTTGTGGGATCCGGCACCCACGCTGACCGGACTCTGCGCACGCCTATGGTTATAAGAACAATATTCTGTCTGTCAGGCAGTCAGTCAAAGCCAAACAAATATTCAGTTGGTTAGTGGTGTAAGAAAGTTTTAAAAGACTGTGCTTTTATCATTCATAAACATACTACTTTATGATCGAGCTTTAGCTTTCCACACAATCTCCAGCAATGTAATATTTCCTGTGGTTAAATTCACTAAAACTGTCATAACAATAGTTATTTGTGCAACTAGTGAGCAAAGTGAGCAATTGCCTCACTCGAGAGAAATCCTTACTCACGAGCCGTAGGCGAGTGAGGAATGGTTTCTCGAGTGAGGCGATTGCACTTTGCACTCGAGTTGCACATTATATTTTTCCTACAGTTACCATAAAACAAATAAATTGGTAAAGAAACGTAACATATTTTTACACAGAAGTGAACTTTTAATATGACATTTAATGTGAAAGTAACATTAATAAATCAGAAACAATAGTTATTTAATTCTTCTGGAGTACAAGATTCTTCTGGTGAACTATTATTACTAAAATCGTCATTAACGTCCATTTTGCGACAGCAAAACCACCTTCAATGTTTACAAATGGCAAACAATGAAATGGTGGCTTCTGCCGTGACCGGAAGTGTTGAGACAAATACAACAGTACAACAGCTGACCAGCTGATTTACAGCCAGTGCTGCCAACGTATTTCGCGCGCATACGACCTTGTCTGCATGTTACGCGCTCACTATTTCGTGCCTTCACGTTGCAAATCTGGAGTGAGACAAAGTAATTAGAGTGAGACAATGTTAACATTGTCTCACTGATGAGCAAATTGGCCACTTTGCTTTCTCAAATCAGTGAGAGAACATGTACATTGTTAGGTAACTGTAGGAAAATAATTATGACTGTATATCTGTTTTATTCAGGTACAGTATGGAGGCTCACTTTTTGTATTTTAAAAAAGACTACGGATCAGTGAAAGAGGCCCTGACCCATGAAGATGGACTAGCAATGGTGGCCATCCAATTAAACGTAAGTTGTCTTATAACTAGTATTTTAATTGGAATGAATCTTTAGAGGGAATTCTATTTTATTTTGCATTATAAATACTGTTTTGTTATTTCTTTGGAGACTCCGTCTCCCTCTACATCTGAAGAAGTCTCAAATGGAGACGAAATATTATGTAATATGTGTGTAAAATACTTTCTTTGTTGCTGTGCTCATCTGAACCAGTTTCTTCAGGTGACTTAGCTGTGTATCCCACCTTTTTTGATGACAAGAACTAATTTACTCAACTAAACGCTGTTCTTAACTCTTTAACCAAAACATAAAAAGCTGTTGGCTTTATGGAACGATTAAAAAATTATTATCCTTTCTGACAATGCTTTTAACAAGTAAAATACTAATCGAACACCAAGTTATATATGTCAGATATTAGTCCTTTGACTTTCAGACTCATGAATAATGTGGGTTTTTTTATTTGCTGTTTTCTTGACTTTCTCATCTTTTCTCTAAACACTTAAACTAAAAATAGGGTTTCTTATGGATGTGTTCCACAATATACAACATTAAGATTAGTAAATAGTTGCAAAATACTGTGAGAGGATAAAAATTCCCAAATGATTCTTCAATCCCATCAACTGCCACTTGCACTGCCCACCAATTATTTAACTTATTAAGCCCTCAATGAGTTGCACATAAAACCACCGACCGAGACGGAATTCAATCCCTTGATCCAAGTACGACCCCCTGGCCGGGGGCAATGCACCTTAGATCACTCAGCCAAACTGATCATCTAGTAATTCTATCGTACCGTGTGTTATTACAAGCTAGGCGCTAGATGTTAGTTCCATTTCTGTATACAAGGTTACCACCACACATTAGATTCACACTGTGTACAGTTCTTTTAACAGTACAATTGCTTATACCCTAAATAACCATGTTTTTAGGCACCAGATTTCAATATCAAAATATCGGCTCTTGGGGCTCAAAAAGTTAAAATGAGACAGATTTTAACTTGTACAGTTTATACAAAATGAGATTTCATTAAGTGGTTATACAGTACGCCATTCCGAAAGACCCAAGGCATTAATTGGCTACAGAAATTAACCATATTTGATAAGACTGAATGAAGCTCTAGTTATTTTTATGTTGTTATAGGTGGGTGGCCCTCCTCATTCCTTATTTGGCCAGCTGATAAAAGACATTGCACTGATCAGAGAGGCAGAAACCGGGGTTTATGTTCCTGCTGAATCCTTGTTTTCTTGGATTAAGAAAACTGTAGAAGAATCTAGAGGTTACTTTTCATACAAGGGCACAATGACCTCAGAGCCACCATATGTTGAAGCAGTCACTTGGATTGTCTTCCAGCAGCCTGTAATTTTCTGCTGTCAGCAAGTAAGCACAAGATGTTGTATAGACAGTGTTAATCAATTGCCATCACAATACAAAACCCCTAAATCTGATTCTGGTATTGGCTGTGTATTTTAACTTAACCTGTGCAATTTAAAAATTGTTTTATCAATTTGTTCATATATTTACAGTTTTGTACAATTTGTGTAAAGAGGGCTCCAAATTAAAATTCTTGCACAATTGTGAGTGAATATCACAGTAGGATTTTTTTTGGAGCCTTAAAGGTCGGTTTACAGACTACAATAATATGTAACGATTTGTCTGCAATGACAAATCGTTGCATGCAAGACAGACCGTGTGAACTGGAAGTCGTTACGATTTGTCTGAGTTGGAATCAGGTTGGAAGGTTGGTGAAAATTTCCACCAATTTCTGTAAATTGTAGCGACAAGTTGTTACATTAAACGGTAACTCAGTCATCGTTGCAACCTGTAGACCTCCCTTGTCGATGTCACAACATTTGTTGTAGTGCAGTTTTACTGTATTTGTGTTGTTTTTACTATTGATGGTATTGTTTAGTGTAGTTTTAGTGTTAATAGTGTTCGCTGCTTAACTCTTTTAACAACTCCATATGAGATAACTTTTTTTAGTCGCCAATGCTGACAGCAGTTACTTCTAGGTTTTCTTTTCCTCTTGACATTTGTTACAAGACAAATAACGTACACAGACCACAACAGTAACTCATCCACTGCATGAAATATACAGATAGTATATATAATTGCAACTATTCAATCTAGATTAACTTATGGATTGGTTATTTGGGGAAGTACATCAGCTGAAAATTTCAATAGAGTATTTAGAATTCAAAAAAGGGCCATACGAATTTTGCATCATGTTGCGGTTGACGAGCCCTGTCAACAATTATTCCGAGAATTAGAATTATTAACCTTACCCTGCCTTTATATTTATGAATTATGTAAATACTTCATTAAAAATAGAAACTTTTTTCAAAATTACACTAATTCTTATAACACAAGGCAAAATTTCATAACTTATCCCTCACACTCAACTTCTAAATTTGAAAAGACTCACGACTACATGGCCCGCAAAGTTATGAACAAATTTTTAATGCTGGATAGGGACACGGTTTTTAATAAAAGTTTTTTAAAGAAAATTAAAACATTTTTATATGACAAAGCATTTTATGGGTTGAATGAATTCTTTGACTTTAGCTCTAAGTTAGTTTAAGTCTGAGATGTCATTGTAATGATAACTGATAAATGACCATTGACCATTCTCTATGTACTGTTTTGTATATTTTGGAGAAATAAAGATCTTATTCTTATTCTTATATTATTCTTAATACTCCTCACAACACTAGACATAAAATGGCAGTGGTTTGAGGCAAAGTTGGAGGAAAAGGCGGAACGTGTGAATAGCACGCCCAACCTCCAACAAAACATAGCGATTTATCGTTGCAGACGAGTCGCTATGTTTCATCGTATCGTGTAAACCCGCCTTTACTTAGTTCTTTGAAATGCTTTCATACCTACTATAGCTTTAATTAATACAGACTTAGTAATTCGTTGTACAATATAAATGCATTAAAATAGCCTAGAGAAACTGGGGCGTTATATTACAGTTAGTAGAATAAAATCAACACCATTTCCTCAGGTCAGGTCCCGAAGATGATTTACGGTAAACCTCGGATTATCTAGACCCAAATCATCCGGATCCTGGATTAACCGGACGAGTTTGGCAGAAATAAAAAATGTAAATTACAGTAAAATCGTGATTTTTTTCATGTGCTAGTTCTTTCTACGTCTCAGACTCACTCACAATACATTATTGTACCTGCGAGGTTAAATACTACAGGTCTCGTCTCGTGTAAAAAAGCGCAGCCTAAATGGTCAACCACTATTTGCCCCTGTCAACTCTGTTTCCATGGCAACCATCATCAAATATTCTCTTCACGAGTTATATGACAGTCAGCTGACTAAAATTTAACCTGTGAAGAGAGGATTTGATTTGTTATCTGAGGAAAATGTCAGTTGACCATGTATGCTTCACTTTTATACACCAGACGAGACCTCAAGATATATTTAACCTCGATGGTTGACCGTTCATTACTTTGTAAGGTTATGTTGTGTTTGTAGATGTGATTGGATTATGTGTTACAGCAGTCAAACAAACACTGTGTCTATTCTGTTTTACAGTCTTTCCACACAATTTTCAGCATCGTATATTCAATATTGCAGGCGATCGTTAAATGCGATGTTATAGTAGCTTCAGATCATCCAGATTTTTCACTATCCGGATCAATATGCCGCCTCATAAGCCTGGGTAATCCGAGGTTGACTGTATTTATGTAATGTGTTGTCATAAATATATACAGTATTAAAATTATATGATAATTATTTTTTCAGTCTGTCGAGTTTCGAAAACTGATGTCTTCAAATGGAGAATTGCTTTTGAAAACCCACAGAGCACCACAGCCTTTAAACAACAGAATCATAATTTATGTGCCATTGTAATTATATACAATTGTTGTTAAAAACAATTTGTTGTTTAATAAAAAATTGTCCATAATTTTTGTGTTATTCTACATTAGTACAGTATAAGTAACACACTTTAACTCAAAGGATTATGCTCCAACTAAGTAAGTGTAAAATTCATATGGTTTACTTCACGACTACAGGGTCAGGGCACATTACAAATGAAAATGCCAACAGCCTTGGTTCTTCATCAGTTTTGTGGCTTGACATTTTGACAACATCACTATAACAATACCTTTCAAGCTTACACTTTCAATATCCTTTTGAACACTTACAAGCTTTAAATGTTTCACAAATGCTTCCCTGAATTTTTTCTAGATAACTAGATAAGTTCTAGATAACTTACAGAACCAAACTTAAGAAATATAGTTGCAACTGTAATTATTACACAGACATTATCCTAAAGGTTTGTTTCCACTATGCCTTTTAGCGAATTTCCCCTATAGGGAAGAAGCTATTACCGTTGTCGGCATGGTAAGACCTAGGCCCGGGACCATGATAACTTTTCGTTTTGAGGTCCTGAGACCCCAAAAATACCATTCGTTCAAAACTGTATATATATATATATATATATGTGTCCGTGAGCACGATAACTCTCGTAAAAATGATCCGAATTTGATGAAATTTGGTATAAACGTGTAAAGCAACATTTATGACTTTAAAGCAACATTTATGACTTTAAGTTCGAAAACCAGCCAGATCACTCCATCCGAAGGGGTATTTTGGGGGGGTTTTGTACCCCAAAATTTTTTTTACTTTTTACATATAATTTTTGAAATAGTCAAATATTAGTTTTTACCATTGGATTCAGCTTAAAAAACGCAAAATTTGGTATTTTGATCATTCCTCTACGTCAATTGGTTACCGAGATATTTAAAGTGCTAAACACAGTACGTTAGCCAGAGTTATTCTTATGGGGAATAACAAATTGTACTGTACGTTGTCTACTGTTATTCTTATGGAGGAAAAGACAAATTTTATATCTCGCTTATTTATGAACGTATACTGACGAAACTTGGTATACGGCTTCATCTGGTTATGGTCTATTGATATTTGCTCAACAAAAATTTTTTGCCAAAGGCTCCCGTAGCAGCAAACCTGCGTACTCACCCCCCATGTTATTCTCATGGAGAATAATTAAATGCTATGTCTCTTTTAATTATAATGCTATGTCTCTCATATAACATGAACATAACTGAATAATACCCCCGTTGCAGCAAACCTGCATACTCAGCTAATTTCCAATGGAGATATAAATTTCTTACTACTACATAAAGCCACTTACAAAGTTTCATAAAAATATATTCACAAATTAGCGATTTATACAATTTTAATTATTATCCATAAGAATAACATTGGGGCTGAGTACGCAGGTTTGCTGCATCAACGTACACAAAAAATGGGTTTTTATGCTAATATCAATACAACTGAACTAGGTGAAGTCATATTCCAGTTGTTATTAATTTATGTTCATAATTAAGGGAGACATAGCATTTAATTATTATCCATAAGAATAAAATGGGGCTGAGTATGCAGGCTTGCTGCTACGAAAGCCTTTGGCAGTAAATTATTTTTTTGAGCAAATATCAATAGACCACAACCAGATGAAGCCAAATACCAAGTTTCGTCAGTATACGTTCATAAATAAGCGAGATATAAAATTGTTCTTTTCCTCCATAAGAATAACATTGGACAAGTACTGTGTTTAGCACTTTAAATATCTTGGTAACGAATTGACGTAGAGAAATTATCAAAATACCAAATTTTTTTTTTAAGCTGAATCCAATGGTAAAAATTAAAATTTGACTATTCAAAAAATGATATGTTAAAAAATTCACAAAACCCATCTTTGGGGTACAAAACCCCCTCAAAATACCCCTTCGGATGGAGCAATCTGGCTGGTTTTCGAACTTAAAGTCATAAATGTTGCTTTAAACCCAAATTTTATCAAAATCGGATCATTTTTACGAGAGTTATCGTGCTCACGGACACACACACACACACACATATATATATATATATATATATATATATATATATATATACAGTTTGGAACGAATGGTGTTTTTGGGGTCTGGGGGACCTCAAAACGAAAAGTTATCATGGTCCCGGCCCTAGGTCTTACCATGCTGACTACGGTAATAGCTTCTTCCCTATAGGTGAAATTCACTAAAACTGTATATATCGCTTATTTGTGAATATATTTTTATGAAACTTGGTTTGCGGCTCTATGTGGTATTAAGACATATATTATGCATTGGAAATTCACTGAGTATGCAGGTTTGCTGTATTTGTTTTGTTATGTTTGCGATATTCCATTGGCTTTTGGTGGTAATTTATGGATCTAACGCATCCTACCCACAAATCGTCATGAATCAATATTATAGATGTTCTTCAATTGTAGTTAGCCGAGTTTGAGTCAAGAAGTACTATACAACTGCAATAATACGTATTAAAATTCACTTGTAAGATATAAGTTTGCATGCCATACATTTTGCTCCCTGTGTGAGTTAAATGTAATTGATTTCATTCACCCCTGTCCGAACTTTTTAAGTTAGCATTTGTGAGCTCACATCTCACAACTTTTCAGTCAACTAATGTATCAAATTTCAATATTATTGTGGGTCAGAAAGCCCACAAGATAACCATTTACATATTTGAATATACAACTGAGTGTCTTTGTGTTTTGATTAGACCTATTGATAAAGAACTTGTGATGTTTTTTTTATTAATTTATTTTGATAATTACTCTAATTACATAGTTTAGGACATTACATCATAAGTTTTCTTTTCTTCCATGGACATCTACTGGGAAGTTGATGTGTTCGGATTGATTTTGCAAATGTCGGAGCCATTTAGATTTGCGGATTCTGATTTTGCGGTTCAGCTTTTTATTCGGCGGTGAGGCGGGCTTTAGTTGTCAACTCTCCCTGGGATATCTCGGTTATCTTTTGCAGGTTTTGATGTAGGCTAGTTCAGTTCTTTCTTCGGCGGTGTGGTGGGCTGTAGTTGTTAACTCTCCTTGGGATATCTTGGTTATCTTTTGCAGCTTCTAATGTAGTTCAGTTCTTTCTTCGGCAGTGCGGTGGGCTGTAGTTGTTAACTCTCCCTGGGACGTCTTGGTTATCTTTTGCAGCTTCTAATGTAGTTCAGTTCTTTCTTCGGCGGTGCGGTGGGCTATAGTTGTTAACTCTCCCTGGGTTATCTCGGTTAATTTTTGCAGGTTCTGATGTAGTTCAGTTCTTTCTTCAGCGGGCTTTCTTTCTTCAGTTTCTTTCTTATCTGTGGCGGGCTGTAGTTGTTAACTCTCCCTGGGACGTCTTGGTTATCTTTTGCAGCTTCAAATGTAGTTCAGTTCTTTCTTCGGCGGTGTGGTGGGCTGTAGTTGTTAACTCTCCCTGGGATATCTCGGTAATCTTTTGCAGGTTCTAATATGTAGTTCAGTTCTTTCTTCGGCGGTGTGGTGGGCTGTGGTTGTTACTCTCTCTGGGATATGTTGTTATCTTTTGCAGGTGTTGATGTAGTTCAGTTCTTTCTTCGGCGGTGTAGTGGGCTGTAGTTGTTAACTCTCCCTGGGATATCTCGGTAATCTTTTGCAGGTTCTAATGTAGTTCAGTTCTTTCTTCGGCGGTGTGGTGGGCTGTAGTTGTTACTCTCTCTGGGATATGTTGTTATCTTTTGCAGGTGTTGATGTAGTTCAGTTCGTTCTTCGGCGGTGTGGTGGGCTGTAGTTGTTAACTCTCTCTGGGATATGTTGTTATCTTTTGCAGGTGTTGATGTAGTTCAGTTCGTTCTTCGGCGGTGTGGTGGGCTGTAGTTGTTAACTCTCTCTGGGATATGTTGTTATCTTTTGCAGGTGTTGATGTAGTTCAGTTCGTTATTCGGCGGTGTGGTGGGCTGTAGTTGTTAACTCTCTCTGGGATATGTTGTTATCTTTTGCAGGTGTTGATGTAGTTCAGTTCGTTCTTCGGCGGTGTGGTGGGCTGTAGTTGTTAACTCTCTCTGGGATATGTTGTTATCTTTTGCAGGTGTTGGTGTAGTTCAGTTCTTTCTTCGGCGGTGTGGTGGGCTGTAGTTGTTAAATCTCCCTGGGATATCTCGGTTATCTTTTGTAGGTTCTGATGTAGGCTAGTTCAGTTCTTTCTTTGGCGGTGTGGTGGGCTGTAGTTGTTAAATCTCCCTGGGATATCTCGGTTATCTTTTGTAGGTTCTGATGTAGGCTAGTTCAGTTCTTTCTTCAGCGGTGTGGTGGGCTGTAGTTGTTAACTCTCCCTGGGACGTCTTGGTTATCTTTTGCAGCTTGTAATGTAGTTCAGTTCTTTCTTCGGTGGTGCGGTGGGCTGTAGTTGTTAACTCTCCCTGGGATATCTTGGTTATCTTTTGCAGCTTCTAATGTAGTTCAGTTCTTTCTTCGGCGGTGTGGTGGGCTGTAGTTGTTAACTCTCCCTGGGATGTCTTTGTTATCTTTTGCAGCTTCTAATGTAGTTCAGTTCTTTCTTCGGCGGTGTGGCGGGCTGTAGTTGTTAACTCTCCCTGGGATATCTCGGTTATCTTTTGCGGGTTCTAATGTAGTTCAGTTCGTTCTTCGGCGGTGTGGTGGGCTGTAGTTGTTAACTCTCCCTGGGATGTCTTTGTTATCTTTTGCAGCTTCTAATGTAGTTCAGTTCTTTCTTCGGCGGTGTGGCGGGCTGTAGTTGTTAACTCTCCCTGGGATATCTCGGTTATCTTTTGCGGGTTCTAATGTAGTTCAGTTCGTTCTTCGGCGGTGTGGCGGGCTGTAGTTGTTAACTCTCCCTGGGATATCTCGGTTATCTTTTGCGGGTTCTAATGTAGTTCAGTTCGTTCTTCGGCGGTGCGGTGGGCTATAGTTGTTAACTCTCCCTGGGATATCTCGGTTATCTTTTGCGGGTTCTAATGTAGTTCAGTTCGTTCTTCGGCGGTGCGGTGGGCTGTAGTTGTTAACTCTCCCTGGGATATCTCGGTTATCTTTTGCGGGTTCTAATGTAGTTCAGTTCGTTCTTCGGCGGTGTGGCGGGCTGTAGTTGTTAACTCTCCCTGGGATATCTCGGTAATCTTTTGCGGGTTCTAATGTAGTTCAGTTCGTTCTTCGGCGGTGTGGTGGGCTGTAGTTGTTACTCTCTCTGGGATATGTTGTTATCTTTTGCAGGTGTTGATGTAGTTCAGTTCTTTCTTCGGCGGTGTGGTGGGCTGTAGTTGTTAACTCTCCCTGGGATGTCTTGTTATCTTTTGCAGGTGTTGATGTAGTTCAGTTCTTTCTTCGGCGGTGTGGCGGGCTGTAGTTGTTAACTCTCCCTGGGATATCTCGGTTATCTTTTGCGGGTTCTAATGTAGTTCAGTTCGTTCTTCGGCGGTGTGGCGGGCTGTAGTTGTTAACTCTCCCTGGGATATCTCGGTAATCTTTTGCGGGTTCTGATGTAGTTCAGTTCGTTCTTCGGCGGTGTGGTGGGCTGTAGTTGTTAACTCTCCCTGGGATATCTTGTTATCTTTTGCAGGTGTTGATGTAGTTCAGTTCTTTCTTTGGCGGTGTGGTGGGCTGTAGTCGTTAACTCTCCCTGGGATATCTCGGTTATCTTTTGCAGGTTCTGATGTAGTTCAGTTCTTTCTTTGGCGGTGTGGCGGGCTGTAGTTGTTAACTCTCCCTGGGATATCTCGGTTATCTTTTGCGGGTTCTAATGTAGTTCAGTTCGTTCTTCGGCGGTGTGGCGGGCTGTAGTTGTTAACTCTCCCTGGGATATCTCGGTAATCTTTTGCGGGTTCTAATGTAGTTCAGTTCTTTCTACGGCGGTGCGGTGGGCTGTAGTTGTTAACTCTCCCTGGGACGTCTTAGTTATCTTTTGCAGCTTCTAATGTAGTTCAGTTCTTTCTTCGGCGGTGTGGTGGGCTGTAGTTGTTAACTCTCCCTGGGATATCTCGGTTATCTTTTGCAGCTTCTGATGTAGTTCAGTTCTTTCTTTGCCGGTGTGGTGGGCTGTAGTTGTTAACTCTCCCTGGGATATCTCGGTTATCTTTTGCAGCTTCTGATGTAGTTCAGTTCTTTCTTCGGCGGAGTGGTGGGCTGTAGTTGTTAACTCTCCCTGGGATATCTTGGTTATGTTTTGCAGCTCCTAATGTAGTTCAGTTCTTTCTTCGGCGGTGTGGCGGGCTGTAGTTGTTAACTCTCCCTGGGACGTCTTGGTTATCTTTTGCAGCTTGTAATGTAGTTCAGTTCTTTCTTCCGCGGTGCGGTGGGCTGTAGTTGTTAACTCTCCCTGGAAATCTCAGTTATCTTTTGCAGGTTCTGATGTAGTTCAGTTCTTTCTTCAGCAGTGTGGAAATATCTTATATGGTTCAAACTACAATAGTAAATTTATTAGATATAACTTGTAGACAGACATGCGCTAAACGGAGTGGAATTTCAACAAAATAAAATAAAAAATCCTCCACATTTTTATTATATTTGGGTGTAGAATCGTAAGATATGTGCAACATTTTAGTTTAAAACTGAAAAGTAAATTTTTAGTAGCCTTATATGGACAAATAAAACGTGAGTGGCTACTCCACACTATAATTATGCAGGGAATAAGATGTAGGGAAATGCAATAATGAGACTGTGGTCAATTTTTACATGCATGCAACAATTCAGAGAACTGCCTGCAAAATGAGTATTACTATGCGATGATGCACGACAATATTGAACAAAGAATGGCCTAACCAAGATCAAACTTGGGTTCAAATAAAATAAACTCTAAATACTGTTTCCAAATAAAAGTCGTGTGTCACCTTTTTTACAAAACCCAAACTTTCTAATTGAAAAACGTATTTTAAAAACTCTCCCGCTAAAATACCGATTATATTGTTTTGTTATTGTTGAGCTTATCGATAAAAGTATAGCTTAAAAACATCGCATTGTGTATCACGGTCAATATACAAAAGGTTTTTAAAAGTCATTTAAATTTAAAAGCTGCAAACAATAATTTGCTCGACAAAGGAATTAGTTTTGTGAAGCTTATTTCTACTTATAGTAATTTACAGTATTTATGATTAAAAATAAATGGAACATGAGATTCTTCAAAGCCGGCAGCAACCGGGGAGGAGGGAAAATAGTGTTCGATGTTGAATGGGTAGTAGTTGTTGAGGGGGGGCGGGGGTCAAGCAGCGAGTCGTCGAGGAGTGACCGTAGCAGTTCACAGTGATAGAACAAACAATGGGGGAGGTGGCAGAGGGTCCAGGTTAGGGAATACAATCCCGGACGATATTCCCAATCCCGGAAGATATTTACAAACCCGGGATTTGGGGATTACGTTAAAGAATCCTGGGATCCCGGGACTAATTCCGGGGTTAACATTAATTTGCGTACAAATAACAGTGACAAATTTATTGCTGTTCTTTCATGTTTAACGTTAATAGATTATAACATTGTAATCCATCTAGGCAATTTTGTACGCATTTGGAATCTATTTAATCAGATACTCTGCTACGAAAAATAATTTTGTACATTGTTTAAAATTTTAAGAAGTTAATTTTTGTGTCAGTATAGCTCATGGATCTTTCTGAATACTTAAACGGTTTAAATCTGTATTTGTTTATCTGTTTACGTCAGTGATCCTATTCGTCCTCGATATAGACACACAACCGCCCACACCGCGTGGTCAAGATTTAATTTGGCCAAACATAAATGTCAATATACAGTTTTTTAATTCTTTGTTATTTCGTGCGTCCATGCCATGTTTATTTAATGCATTGGGTTTTTAATATTCGGCTATCTCTTGTGAGTGAATGACAAACATTAATTGTAGCCTGAAGATGAGGTTATAAATAACCTCGAAACCGGTCGCCTATATTGAGGACGAATAGGATCACTGACTGAAGTAGTAATTTAAATCATTTGTCACAGTGACCTAACCATGCAGTACAGAGTGTAGTTTTGAGTGTCTGACATCTGCCATGTTAAATTCTTGTACCACGAACACACCTTAGCCCGCAATAGTATTGCTCAGTAGACATTTATAAAACTATTGGACCAACATGCACTCTTGGTTTTATCTAGTTTAATAATGGAAATTAATATTGAAATTAAGCTTTACTCAAGGTTTATTCTGGAAATACTAAAAAATGTAATTTTATTTCATGACACTAAGTTTAAACATAAAATATTTATAACATATTGTATATGCCTAGAATGAAAAATAAATTATACTTTGACTAAGGATTCTCTAATAATAATACGACTTTTATATTATAACTAAGAAAACTTAACCTGGATTCAAAAATTCTAGGTATTATTATTAAAAACAAAAATATAATCTTTTAGCGAATTTCCCCTATAGGGAAGAAGCTATTACCGTAGTCGGCATGGTAAGACCTAGGCCCGGGACCATGATAACTTTTCGTTTTGAGGTCCCCAGACCCCAAAAACACCATTCGTTCGAAACTGTATATATATATATATATATCTATATATATATATATATATATGTGTCCGTGAGCACGATAACTCTCGTAAAAATTATCCGATTTTGATGAAATTTGGTATAAACGTGTAAAGCAACATTTATGACTTTAAGTTCGAAAACCAGCCAGATCGCTCTATCCGAAGGGGTATTTTGGGGGGGTTTTGTACCCCAAAAATGGGTTTTTCGAATTTTTTACATATAATTTTGGAAAATTTCAAATTTTAGTTTTTCCCATTGGATTCAGCTTAAAAAAACACACAATTTGGTATTTTGATCATTTCTCTACGTCAATTGGTTACTGAGATATTGAAAGTGCTAAACACAGTACGTTGTCTAATGTTATTCTTATGGAGGAAAATAAAAATTTTATATCTCGCTTATTTATGAACGTATACTGACGAAACTTGGTATACGGCTTCATCTGGTTGTGGACCATTGATATTTGCTCAAAAAAACTATTTGTTACCAAACGCCCCCGTAGCAGCAAACCTGCGTACTCAGCCCCATGTTATTCTTATGGAGAATAAGTAACGTGTTATCTCCCTTCATTATGAAAATAAATTAATGAAATTTGGTATGTGGCTTTACCTACACGAGTTATATTGATATTTGTATAAAACCCCATTTTTTGTGTTCCTTGCTTCAGCAAACCTGCATACTCAGCCGCCATGTTATTCTTATGGAGAATAATTAAAATGTCATAAATCGTTTATTTATGAATGTATATTGATGAAACTTGGTATATGGCTTTATGTGGTATTAAGATACATATATATGTATTGGAAATTCGCTGAGTACGCAGGTTTGCTGCTACGGGGGTATTTTAAACTTTCAATATAACAACTGAATATTACTAAACGATAATCATAATAATAAATTTAGTTATTTAAACTGATGTCAATGAAATTTATTAAATTTCAGCTTTTAAATGTCTTTAACTGTTTTGTAATGAATTTAA
Source organism: Allygus modestus (assembly GCA_963675035.1). NCBI lineage: Eukaryota > Metazoa > Arthropoda > Insecta > Hemiptera > Cicadellidae > Allygus > Allygus modestus. The sequence goes on along the minus strand of OY776114.1, from coordinate 78,185,668 downwards.
ATTATTCATTGTGTTTATAATATTCAAAAACCCACTTTATATCCTTATTTCGACATATTTTCATAATCCCAAATATACCGAAATTGGAACTTGAAATCCCAGGATTGCTAAAAGAGGAAATTCGGTCCCGATCCCAGGATGCGGGATATCGGGATTGGATTCCCTAGTCCAGGTCCATGCCTAGCTGTTAATTTGTTCAAAATTGGTTAATTCCGCAACAAATTTACCTATACTAATGAAAAGATTCCCGAGGATACGGCATTTAAATATATAACTGATGGGAGAACATACATGCACCGATTCACTTTTACTAAATATGATATTGGTTACAATGATTTAACGATTTACAGATATAATATGACTGAACTATAATTGTACTACAATTAAATAATTTTGTAAATAAGCTGTCTGAATAATAAATAAACCTGGCGGATCTGGTAATTAGGTAACATTAACATTCCGTAACAATTCGTAAAATCTGGTAAGTATGTATTTGAATTTCTTATTCAATTATTGTTATGAATACACGAGCATTACAGGTTTTTAAAACTTCGGGAGATTTAAATTTAAAAGGGTATTTTGGTATTATACGGATGCCACCCTTATGCAGCGCGCTGCGGCAGTTATGTTAGGATGGGTTATCATAAAAATGATTGTAGGAAATTCCTTGTTTTGTTACAAATCGAATGATACCTGATGAGTCATACTTCCGGCCGCCAAACCCCCTCCAAATAGGTCAAGGTCAGGTCGTTGACCGGAGCGCGCGCATCACCTGTCACCGACTGTATCTGGGTCAGTGTCATGAGTGATTTATTGCCGTGCACTACGTTACATTTGTTTTCATAATGAGTGACGTTCTTTTGGTGTGGAATTACCTCGAAATGAAGAGGAAACCGTACGTATTTTTATGATAACCCATCCTAACATAACTGCCGCAGCGCGCTGTATATTTGGCGGAGTACCTGAGGCGATTGGGTCTGGCTGCTAGCGGCGGCGACGCATTCAACACGATCCTAGCGGACATCGCTGCCTTTTGGGAGGCACAACACAAAGACCGCTCATCAGAATGATGTAAAATTTGTACAGTAAGTCAATAAAAGCACGTTTTTTCGAATTATGTAGTTATCCTTTGTATCCGGTAAAAATTTAACCTCCAAAAATAGTGGCATCCGTATAATACCAAAGTACCTTTAAAAGTTTGAGGAAAAACTACATCCGGATAAAAAATGGAATAACTGTATATTTCTATGCTATGTGATAAATTAACTAGACCAGTAGATAGATGAATAAAATGAACTCTTGTTTTAATCATGGATAAATTGTAGGATGGGTGAGTTACATATGGATTACAGTGCATAAGTAATAAAGTATGATTACAATTTGTGATCGATATTAAATAAATGTTGAATGTTAACACTTTCAGTTTATCACATTTTCAGCATGTGTAATTGTTGGCTAGTGACCGATGTTCCGCCCACATTTTCAGCCCAACTAAGCTCATAGTCTTGATGTTTCAAGGGCATTATAACCACCTCCACTCCGCCCCTATTGTTTTACAGTCGTGACTCATATCAGTGTTACTTTTTCGTATTGGGAGTACTGGATTCTTTGATACAAATTCAGTTTTTATTTCTGCTTCTAGCTTTTGTGGAGTGTTAGATTCGTTAGTTATACTGTATACATAAGGTGATCCAGATTTGGAGAGATGAAAACGGTACGCATGAAACTGGGGGTGCAGGGGTATTGGAATACCCCCCTCAAATGGGAGGATGGCCTGGGGGTTCATCCTCGGAAAGATTATTGAAAATAAGAAGCAAAATAGTGGGTTTTGGGGAACTTAAGTAGGTTTTTAACCTCTGTTGCTATTACAACTCACTGTTAAAACTGTCTGTAATTTTCTTTGTTATTAGGAAGCTAGATAAATCAAAGTAATCATGGCCAAACTTATTCCAATTTAATATTATTTTATTACCTAAGTTAACAAATTAAGACAGGTTATTTCAGATGAAAAACTAATCATAAAACAGCAAATCAGGTACAGAAACGGGACAAATGGACGTCCTGAGAGGGTTGGTCGGAACGACGGGACAGGTCTCCAAAAATCGAGACTCTTCCTGCGTGCCCTATGTATAACATACGCGTGCGACCAAAGCACGCCACTCATTGCCTCAACCAATCGTTACGTTACACTTCACATCTCAACTTTCAATGCTGGTTTGACGCCGGCTTGTGATGGGAGGCGCCGTCACTTTTTGCGACGTTATCAAGCTGCGTTTACACTGAGTAACATGTTTAATAAACAAGTTATATGTAACATGTTATACGAAAATGTTACGAATTCGTGCAACATTTTACCCGAAACATTGGGTTATAAAACCGAAATTCGTGTTACCATAGCAATTTTTTGAAGTCTAACCCTTTATTACATTCTTTATACCTAGGTTTGTTTTATGAGAACATAATATAAGTATAGTATAACTTCACTAATCCGACCTTGGATGGTCCGACTCTTCGCTTACCGACCATGCCGTTATTGGAGTTTGACGTAAACAAGCCTCTAACGCAACTCACTTTCTTGTTATGATGTATAGAATTCAAAAATGTTAAACAAGTCTATATCAAATTACAAATACAATGTTTTTATATTAGCAATGGACGTGTGATTGTTCATGATGCAATGAATTCTGCCAGTACCTAACTACAGTACTTCAATAACGACAGACGTTTTTGTGCTGTCATTCCAAAGCTTTGGACAAAGCTAACAGTTCGGAGATTTAAGATATGAAACAATACATAAGTTAAAGCAGCGAGACGAGAGCTAATTTTGACCACTATCCTAGTAACGTTTCAATGAAGATTGTCAAGACGAATTGGCAACAGTGGTGGCAGCCAAATAACGCGAATTATTTATGAAGTATTACTGCTTGCAGTCATTTAGCTGCTAGACATACATGGAGCGCCGAATCAAATGTAAACTTAGGGCAGTCAAATTACATGAGTTTTAATACGCATAATTATGATAAAAAAATTATGAAAATAAATTAATAGTTATACTAATAACGTAATTTTGAGTAAGAATACACCTTAAAACTTTAACATACTCCAACCTTTGAGGTGGCAGCTACTTAACCTAAATTCGTACGGCAGCTGAATAGATAGTGAGATTTATATACATATATATAAATTTGAACGAATAGTGTTTTTGGCATCTGGGGACTTCAAAACAAAAAGTTATCATGGTCTCGGGCTTAAGTCTTGCCATGAGACCTACGGTAACAGCTTCTTCCCTATAGGGGAAATTCGCTAAAATGACATAAATCGTTTATTTATTAATGTATATTGATGAAACTTGGTATTTGGTTTTATGTAGTATTAAGATACATATATATGCATTGGAAATTCACTGAGTACGCAGGTTTGCTGCTACGGGGGTATTTAGTTGTTCACATGCACATACACGTAGACAAACACACACGAACGGCCAATGAACTTTCTAAATCAATCTAGGGATTCACCTTTCTCATTCAATAAATTGTTATATCACGCTTATTTATTCAATAATATATTTCGTTGAACATAGTAAGTTCAAACTCACATTATTATATCAAAGGTGCAAAATTTTCAACAAAAACAATTACTAAGTACTATCACAGACAAAGGAATCTATAATCTATACAGACCGTTAGACCACGTGCGCTTTGCCGTAGTTACCACGTAAAGCACCAGGAGCGCTAGCGTCGTGTGGCAGCGACATGGCCGACACGAAGTTGCCACGTCGAACGCTCAGCGCGCCATCATCGACCGCCGCGCCGTAGACGACGAGTAAAAGCGACCTTGAGCATCCACTCCTCTCATCCCCGCTCCCCGCTGGCCACTACGCGGCACTACAGACTGTGCATACAGCTGGCAGCTAGCCGTCCCATACTGCCGCGCCGCACTGGGTTGGGGTTTGGGCTTGTTCTTTCAACATACTCCTCGATTGCTAACTGACAAGTTACGTCTCACGAAGGGAAATTATGAAGTCAAGAATACAATTCTCAATTCGAATCGGATTGTGCACAAAAACAGGAATTAATAATAAGTTTTAATAGTATAGTTAAAGCTGATATTTTTTTAGTAATTAATTAAAATACCGAATTACCGAATTACCTAATTAAATTAAGGAGGAATGACTAGCTAGTCATAACTACATATTTGTTTAAATTCAGTTATAGATATCATCTTAACATCCACATTAAAACTGAAGATAAGTTTCAATGCAAAATATATTGGCTATTAACCATAGTTTTATTTTTTATTTTAAGTTTAATGTGAACAAAGAATAACTAGCTTATTTTAACAATAAGTAGGAGATATTCCCCCCTACTTGTTGCTACTTGTTGCTACTAGTTTTACACACTACCTTTCGGTTACACCAAAATGTTCATTCAACTTTTCAACATTTAACACTTATCATTTCAGAATAACTAAGTGTCTTGAACAATCTTAAAATCAAGTAAAATCAAGTTAATTGAAGATTCTAATCTAACTTTATTATTTAAGCTTTTAACTCCTTACATTATCGCAATCCGTAAGAAACTCTTTACTCTTTGTATATTTTCGGCTATTTATGTCTGTGAGTGTTGTTTCGTAACTGTAAAACATTGTAAAATGCAACAGTGTAACTTTAACATATGAACAGTGTTTCTTATATTATGCCTGAAAAAACATTATTTCGCATATTATGGCTGCAATTTTCTCCATGTTAAGAGCGATTTATTTACTCATTGCATATCTGAAATTATTCAAATTGATTTGGCATTTTTACCTATTGCTTCTGCCTCTCTTAACGTAATGTAGAACGACATTTATAGTATAGAGTAACTATTTACCGGCTCCTTTTACTATATGGAGACAAAAATACTACATACTGCAAATTATAGAGAAAATTTATGTTCTGGTTGACTCAATACCCAAAGACCCTGGAGAAAAAGGCACACTCGCGAGAGGAAGCCCGGAATTACCTTTCCACACCCAGTACAGATACTTGTATCAACATCGGGGAAAATAAAATCAAATTTTAAGAATAAAGTTAAATTTAATTGCAATGTAATTTAAGATTAAATTACATGTAATCCTATTTACGAAAGAACACTGTTATATTCCCTTGTATGAATTGAAACATACCACAAATTATATTCAATAATTAGATTTCACGTATAAAACATTAAGATTGTGTGATCAATTAGTAGACCTATATTGATTTCTAATAGAATTTTACAATGCAAATAATTTTTTGAGTAGCATAATAAAATGTTTAACAATTAAACAGGATAAAACACTTGAACACATACTCAGGCTAAAACAGTTTGTTATATCAAATGTAAATTAAACTGGAATAAGGTAAATATTATATAATACACACACACACACACACACACACACACACACACACACCGTAAAATATCCTATATAATAATAGCGTGTACAAGGCAACGTGTAACTACCTATTCCAAGTTAACTACTAAATGTAGAGAGGCCAGGTTGGTGTCAAAACATTTCCCTTAGGCCAAGGATGATGAAAAAATGTGATATCCTAAATTGACTCAACTATATGTTTGTAATAGGCAAAAAAAACGTTTTTTTGCCTTTTTCACCATCCCCATGTATAAGAAACGTGTAACCACCTGTTCCGAATACAGAGGCCAGGTTGGTGTCAATACATTTCCCTTAGGCCAAGGATTATGAAAAAATACAATATCCTAAATTTACCCAGTGTTTAGTTTGCAATTAACAAAATAAACAGTTTTTATTTTGGCAATTTGTCATCAATCATTTTGTTTACTGTGCCATGTGTTCACTTTCCCTTCTTTTCATCCAAATTCAATACGACAGCTGAGTAAAGATAGCAAGTTGAGCAAGTTGTGTTTGTACACAAAGGAGACAACTATTCTTAATTAAATTTAGGTTTTTGGATTGATATTGATTTTCGGTCAATATAATCTCGGTCAAAACTTATCCTGTAAATCATGTAGAATATGTGTAAATAAAACATAGAACCAGTAAGTAATCAGTAATAAATAATAATCAGTAATAATCAATATAATTGAATTATTATGAAATTACACCATAACTTTTGTGTTGATAGACCCTATCACCATAGACAGTTGACGAAAGTTTGGTAGAGTTCGATCCGTCGTTTTCCAAATTTGAACTTTAAAGTGAAAAACATACAGTCAGACAAACGGAAAACTAGACACGGGAGACCGATGTTCAGACGATAAAATGGGTTGACCAAAGGAATAACGCTATATACCTTTGCCCAGTGAGTTGTGGGACACCCTGTTTATTTAACACGTTGTTGGGAATCATTATACTAATATTGTTGAATTATAAATTTTCGGAAGTACAATTGTTACCTGATCTCCGGATCCATGTATCGCTGTTTCCTGAGGAAAATGTAAACATCTTTAATCTCTTGGTCTTGAACCTGCTGTTGGAACAGTTTTTGTACGAACAACGAGTACCCGTAATCTTAGAAGTTATAAAAACACACGAAATAAAACAAAAGTAAACTAATAACTAAATCGGAAAAGATACAACAATAGGAAGCAATACAACAGTAGTAGTCTACAAAACACATCACTCATAGTAGCAGAAGTACCTTCTACACTACATCGTTCACGCGAATTAGACAGTCTGAACACCGGATTCAAAGTGCGTCCAGATTGACAATTTCCTCTGGCGTATATTTTTAAGATGAGGTGCGAAAAGGGACTTCCCCTAGAAGCTGTCAAAAGTGATGGTCCTATACCATAAACCACCCTGCAATCCTGGCGGCGCGCATGTCCCCCGGTTCCGGCAACCCCTGTCGCAGAGAATATTTTAAAGCAGTTTTCCATGGAATGTATTTAGGAAGAATGTGGTTTGATTTTAGGAAAACTACATTGCGTATAGTGCCCCTCTAAGGATTATATGTATTAAATTAAAATATTTTGCCCATACTGTAACATTTTACTTTGCACATAGACCGCCAAAGGGGCGAGTAAAGCAAATTCAATTGATATCAAAACTGAAAATGTTAAGTAAATTCATTTTACATCTTGAGAAATCATCCATCTTACGAAGAGACTAGCGAAATAAATTAACTCGACTTGCTAATTACGGCAATAGGACTCAAGTAATTATAGTGAACGACTAGCTGCGCTACCATTAATAAACTATTCTATATCTATATCCATCTAATGGATTTAAAAATTCTTTGTCTGTGCCATATGGCAGACATTTTGTTAGGCGTACTGAACAGTGTGACTTTCTCATAGCAAAGCCTTAGTTATTTTCCAATAATATTTAAAAGACGCCACTTTTTAAGAGTTGTTAGATTGATAACAAAACAGGCTCAATTTTAGAATTAAGTCGTGTTAGTTATGCGACTGACTTGAAATGTGGAGATATAACCTTTTGGGTTAAAATGTGTAAGGGTTTAACTTCAAAAATTATCAAATAAATACATAATAAAGAGTTGCAAAATGTTGACATTTTGATGCTGAGTTTGAGTCATACATTCAATGGTAATAAGTTAGATTTAAAACGAAACGTTCATAATATATTACATAAATAAACCATTTTTACACTGTATGGGTCAATCCATATAAAATGGTCCAGAAAATAAATAGTTGGTTGTTTGGCCATTTAAAAAAAATTATAATATTCCAGTTGTTTCTATTGTATTTGAGGAGTTAAAAACCATTTTTAACATTTTTTATCTTAACTCGTTTAAGTGTGGCAGCCATTTTTGTATTCCTAAACACGCAGATGTTTGTGTTTGCAGTCTTTTACGTTAACAAAAATATCTCATAAACTGTTTATCCTAAAGAGATCAAACAAGAACCATTTTAAATTTAAAGTTATTCTCTTTAATGTATGTCATTAACAAATTTTGCTTATTTCTCTTTCTTCCACCAGAAAAGTTAACATAAAGTTGGATATCAAAATTGTGCGAAATTTACTTTTTAGACATTTTATTCGCATGGAAAGAGGCCTATATAGCTTGGTGTTTTTTATGGAGAAGGTTACACATCAGAACCGTTACCCCAAAAAATATAATTTGTAAACCTCTTTTCCTTTATTTTTAAACATTTAAAAAAAAATTAATTTTTCTAAAATTTGTTTTTTCCGACCTCTGTATTTCTTATGGGGCTGATGAAAAAATTCTGAAATTTGTACAGGTTGTATTCTTTTCGTTGCCAATACATAAAATAAAAATTCATTTTGTATATTGGGGTATATATAATAAAGTATAGTATTAAAGTTGCTCATTCCTAAAAATCAAGAAAAAGTTCCGTGGGAGACAGTATAGTTCATGTTAGCTTCCATGACTGATTGTTGAGGTATTGGTGGTTTTGTTTGGACCTTTGAAGCTCATAAAGAGCTTAAAGTTGTTTAACTCAACTGTAGAGTATCAATTTGTTAAATAAAATAAGCATTAACATGATTTACGAACCATTTTTAACCCATTGAGGTAGTAATTTTATTCTATTTACAGTAGCCTATAACGAGAATTGATTGGTGCTGCAATCAATTAATTAATTAGTCAATATCAATTTGTATAGGTACCATACAAACCTATAGTACAGGAGGGAAGGGGGGAGGGGGGCCCTCCCTATTGTGGGGAGGGTCTGGGTTCTGATATAGCCTACTTTAAACAACTTCAGAAGCTGATTTCTAAGACAATAACAAGAAAAAAGTTCATTTAAAGGTATGTCCTAAAATGCTTAGTTTTTCTGTCCACCTGTCCACCTGGAAGAATGAGAAATAGACAAAATTTGTTAATGACTTAAATTAAAGAGAGGAACTTTAACTTTAAATTTTTTTTATCTTTTTAGGATAAATTGTTTATGAGATACTTTTGTTGAGGTAAAAGACTGCAAACACAAAAATCGGCGTATTTTGGAATACAAAAATGGCCGCCACACTTAAACGAGATAAGATACAAAATTTAAAAAATGGTTTTAAACTCCTCAAATACAATAGAAACAACAGGGGAAAATATCAATTTTTTCAAAAATGGTCAGGCAACCAGCCCTGGACCACTTGATATGGTTTGGCCCCTATCTTGTACGTTAATGCGTGCTTCATTTTCACACGTTACGCGTTTCTTATTATTTAATTGTATCAAAACATTCCAATTAAAAACAATATAAATATAATTATTCATAAATAAACGTGAATTTATTTGTTTTGTTATTTTCTGTTCTATTCTTATAACAATGGCTTCCGATAAATTAAAATGCACATGCATAGTTATTTTATATCGTATTTAAATTTTTAGAAACAGTTGCCTACAAACGAATTAGATTTACTCAATACTTCTTTATAGCATGCAATTCAAATTATACTTAAAAGCGAGCGCGTAATGCGTAGCGCTGCTGTTGCGGGCACGGGTATCAGAGGAGAGATACAAGATACAAGATGCTAAGGGCAAGGAGCAGGTGTAGTAAGGTGCATAGTATAGTAGGGGAGGGGCTTCCGCCGCGCCGGCGACGTCGAATTGGCAAAAGCGGGACCGAAAGGAATAGTGGTGGGAACGAAAAATGCCTGAAACATGCCCCCAGCACCTGTGCGGCGTTTACTGGAACTAACGCTCTAACTCTCTGTATAGATTCGTTTCTCTGTGGTACTATGTAGTTACTAAACACTATGTTGCCTGCGTTGTGAGGTATATATTTTAAAACTAGCTGTGTACCCGTCCTTCGTACGGGTTGTATATAAATGGTAGATTAACTAAAGAAAATAACAACCCAAATAATTTTACAATATTAAAATTACATTTTACAAGTTTAATGTACAATTAAATCAAACTTAACGAAATATTCTGGCATATAGTTCGGGTACTGTTGCTAAGTTGAGGAACTCTGTCGGTCGAGTAGTGAACGGCGTGTGGTTTTTGGAACTCAAAATCAGTACACGTAACACTTTGGATTCGCTTTAAAAATAACTATATAAAGGTCTAGCTGGTACCTGGGGCGTTGCTGCCGCAGAAGAGGCAATGTATTTATTTTATGTCAAATTATGAGTTGCCATTCAAGTAGGTTTTTTATTTCCATAATGAACATATATTTTTGCCTTTCAAGTATGTTTAAATATAAGCTGTTATGGTAGAATGTTGATGGAGTGGTGGTGGGAGAAAGTGGTGGGGGAAGGTGGTGGAGAGAGTGACACGTGCGCTCAGGTCGGCAAGAATTCCTGGAACTGTAATGCTGACACGTGGTGTCTCAAATTTAAAAAAATCAATAAAAAATATCGGGGAGGGGGAGGGAGCAAAAATCAAAATCGGGGGGGGACAAAAATAAAAAAATTGGGGGGGAGCAAAAAATATAAAATCGGGGGGCGGGGCAAAAAATAAAATGGAGGGGACATAAAATAAAAATATAAAATCGAAGAGGGAGGGGCAAAAATATAAAATCGAGGGGGGTTCATTAACATTGTGGGGGGGATTGCACAGAGTTCCCCAATACCCCCTACTCTCGCCTATTGAAAAAAGAGTTTGAGTTGCCATGGAAGTAGTTTTTTTAATTTCCGTTATGAGAGTTGCCATTCAAGTAGGTTTTTTATTTCCATAATGATAAACCACTGTTTACAATATTTAAGTTTTATAGATATAACCATTGACATAGTCAATGATATAAGTCATCAGCTGGTTCAATATAAATAAATACTTCGTCCATAAGAATAACATAAGATCTTTAAAACCCCATAGGGCAGAGTCCTAAGGTGATTTCCAAAAATCCAATTAACCTAAAACCTTCTAACGCACTTATAGACCATAGAAAAAAGTTTCAACGAAATCAGTCTACCCGTTTCCCTCTGAAAAGCAAACAAAATGTGTCCAAAATCGTATAAAATCACGTTTTTGAGCGGCCGCTATTATTTTTCCAAAAGGCGGATGCCGGTTTAAAGTGGCCTAAAAACTTCTCACACATGTATAAAACAAAGAAACAAAGTTTCATCGATGTCAGTTCACCCGTTTTCCCGTGAAAAGCAAACAAAAACCCGTCCTAGAGCGTCACCGACAGACAAACAGACAGACATACAGAAATTGAGATAAGACGCGTTTCTGCCTTCCTATGGTATGAAACGTAAAAATATGTGAATATTTCATAATTCCAAGCAATGTACAGACAAAACTCTAATTTTATTTATATAGATAGGTTACAAGAAATTCACTGAGTATGCAGGTTTGCTACAACGGGGTATTTAATACCCCCGTCGCAGCAAACCTGCGAACTCAGTGAATTTCCAATGTCTTAATACCACATAAAGCCGCATACCAAGTTTCATAAGAATATATTCACAAATAAGCGATGAATACAATTTTAATTATTCTCCATAAGAATAACATCGGGGATGAGTTCGCAGGTTTGCTGCAACAAGGTTCAGAAAATAATGGATTTTTACGCAAATATAAATATAACTCATCTAAGTAAAGTCACATTCCAAGTTTCATTCATATACATTTTTATAAATAAGCGATTTATAGCATTTTAATTATTCTCCATAAGAATAACATGGGGACCGAGTACCTAGGTTTGCTGCTACGGGAACCATACGTGAAAATTATGATTTTTGCAAACAACAACAAACCACAACCAGATGAAGCCATATACCAAGTTTCGTCAGTTTATATTCATAAATAAGCGAGATATAAAACTTTTATTTTTCTTCATAAGAATATTATTAGACAATGTACCGGTACTGTGTTTAGCACTTGCAATATCTCAGTAACCAATTGACGTAGAGCAATGACCAAATTACCAACTTGTTTGTTTTTTAAGCTGAATTCAATGGTACAAATTACATGTGAAAATCCAAAAAAAACTATTTTTGGGGTACAAACCCCCTCCCCAAACCCCCCTTTGGATGGTGTGATTCGTCTGGTTTTCAAACTAGTTATAATAAATAGTACTTTACACATTTGCACCAAATTCCATTACGATTGGACCTTTTAATTTCTCCCCCTTATACATATAGTATATGGAGAAAGTATTTTTTTCATCAAAACTTTCGAATTTGAGTTGTTATTGGAAATATTCGTTTTGGTGCTCCCTGATCCCAAAAAAGTTATTTTTACGTGATGACTGTGTGTCTGTCTGTCTATCTGTCTGTCTGTCTGTCTGTATGGATGTGTACAGAGCTAGAGCCCTAACCAATGGTCCGATTTTTATGAATTTTGGGTCTGTAGGTACTAATTCACGATACCTCCAGGTGTTTTTTCATTTTTTGGAATTTTTGATTTTTAAAGGTAATTATCCCCCAAAAACGGCCAAAAAACATGAAAAATCAAAATTTCTCAAAAACGGATCTAACGATTTTGATTAAACTTTAGTCGTTTGTAGAACTTTAGTTTTCCAACAAATTGACACCAACCGCATTTCTTTAAAAATTCGGGTTCATAAATTACAAGACTTATAATATAAAAAATTAAGTTTTTTTGATTTTTCATAAAAAATCGTAAATATAAAAAATATTACTATTAACCATTAACAATATCTCAAAAAACTAAATAATTTAGTATTTTGAATTACTATTCTACGATAACTGGTTGCGGAGAAAATTTAAATTTTCATTTTGCGGTAAACGCAGTTAGTTGTCCAATGTTATTCTTATGGGGAATTCAAAAATTATTATTTCTCTCTTATTTATTGATCCATTTCGTTCAAACTTGATATGCTTGTCAAGTTAGCATTGACCAACAGAGGAAATTCGAAATATGTTGCCCCTTAATAACCCTGAGGGGGGTAATAAGGGGCATTTCCCCTCTAAAATCACGTGTGTAGCGATGAATTCTGTAGTGCCTCCTAAACAGGGATTTGGGTGGATATTTTTGAAAACAACTTGTTTGCAAAATTTCCTGTACATTCGACCATGCTTTGTATTCTATATTTAGTAAATAAAAAGTAATTTATTCATTAAAGTTGGCTAAAAGGGAGAAAGTATGTGTCAATTTCCTGATACCGTTTATTTTACGAGAGTTATCGTGCTTTCAGACACACACACACACACACACACACACACACACACACACACACACACATATAACAATTTTAACAAATGCAGTTTTTGGCATCTGGGGACCACAAAACAAAAAGTTATCATGGTCTCGGGCTTAAGTCTTACCATGAGACCTACGGTACTAGCTTCTTCCCTATAGGGGGAATTCGTTAAAATATCATAAACTACTGACAAAATAACTCAGCTGGCAGATGTAAATATAAAATAATTGGGTCTAGTATATTTCGTCACAAGTCCGGAAAGTGGCCATTACCGGTGCACGATCGAGTCTCAAGTACGAGGCGAAGCCGAGTACTTGAATTCAATCAAGCACCGATATAGCAGTTTCGGACGAGTTATGAACAGTTATTTTCATCATACCACCTTTTATTTTCAATATTGATTCAGGAATATTAATATTTGAATCAGCCATTATTTAGTACGTTTACACTTTTACAACTAACAACATCGGAGGTTTTTTATTGTTTCATTTGTTTATGTTGCTAGAAACAGTCAGCTGTTTAAAAATCATATAATGGAATAATGTAAGTAGAATAGCAGCGCTTGTGGTGAGAAATTCTGGAACCTTCTTTCCCAGCCTAGGCCTTTTTACAGTTTTACTCCGACTGTTTACTCGCCTATCGGGAATCGATTGGTTTCAATCACAGCTGATAGTACTGAAAACAATAGTTTATTGCGAGGGTATGATGAAATAAACGGTATCAGGAAACTGACACATACTTTCTCCCTTTTAGCCCAACTGTAATGAATAAATTACTTTTTATTACCTAAATATAAAATACAAAGCATGGTCGAATGTACAGAAAATCTTGTAAACAAGTTGTTTTACAAAACATCCACCCAAATCCCGGCTTTGGAGGCCCTACAGAATCCATTGCTACACTCGTGGTTTTAAGAGGGGAAATGCCCCCTATTCCCCCCAGGGTTATTAAGGGGCAACATATTTCGAATTTCCTCTGTTGGTCAATGCTAACTTGACAAGCATATCCAGTTTGAATGATATTGATCAGTAAATAAGAGAGAAATAGTAATTTTTGTATTCCCCTTAAGAATAACATTGGACAACGTACTGCGTTTACCGCAAAATTAAAATTTCAATTTTCTCCGCAACCAACAATCGTAGAATAGTAATTAAAAATACTAAATTATTTAGTTTTTTGAGCTCTTTTTAATGGTGAATGTTAAAATTTTGTTTATATTTATGTTTTTCTATGAAAAATCAAAAAACTGAATTTTTGATGTTTTAAGTCCTGTAATTTCTGAACCCGAATTTTTACAGAAATGCGGGTGGTGTCATTTTGTTGGAGAACTAAAGTTCTACAAACGGCTACAGTTTAATCAAAATCGTTAGAGTGGTTTTTGAAAAATTTTGATTTTTCATGTTTTTTGGCGGTTTTTGGGGAATAATCACCCTTAAAAATCAAAAATTCAAAAAAATGAAAAAAAACACCTGGAGATATCGTGGATTAGTACCTACATACCAAATTACATAAAATTCGGCCTATTGGTTAGGGCTCTAGCTCTGTACACATCCACACAGACACACACACACACACACACACACACACACACACACACACACACACACACACACACACACACACACACACACACACACACAGACATCACGTAAAAACCACTTTTTTGGGTTCAGGGAACACTAAAACGAATATTTCCACTAACAACTCAAATTCGAACATTTTGACGAAAACAATACTTTATATACTATGTATAGGGGGTAAAAACTATTAACTTTCTTACATCTGTTAAACGTAGAGTACTTAATTTATCTAAATACATAAAACCTATAAATAGGATAAGTTGTAAGTAATTTCTTGTCATCACAAAACAATATTTTATTTGTATCACACTAGTAGTAAGTTGTCAAATGCTTTACCTTATGAAAATATTACAACTTTTAAACGTTTATTGATAAAAAACGGTTAAAGAATGTATTCAATTTTAACTGGTCACATAAAGTGGACACCGGAAAACGTTTGTGCAAAATTTAAAAACGATCCGTGCAGCCGTTTTCACTTTATGGCATTACGTACACACCCAGTGTACACAAATCATCGCCTCTGCTAATACATAAATGATTTCACTTCGTTCACTCATCAGTTAATTACAGTTCATTTTTGTCAGGATGATTTTACAAGCCATTTCAAGTCTATGGACCAATGTGTAACGTCATAGTAGAAGATTCTAATTTAACATATTATTAAAGAAGATTACAGCTCAGCATTTTATTTACAGAATACCAAAAGGAGTGGAGAGACAAGGAATACAGTCTATACCTTAGAGTCGATGACCGACGTTCCCATCATCAATAGCGGACCCG
This sequence comes from Allygus modestus, assembly GCA_963675035.1. Taxonomy (NCBI): domain Eukaryota; kingdom Metazoa; phylum Arthropoda; class Insecta; order Hemiptera; family Cicadellidae; genus Allygus; species Allygus modestus. The sequence goes on along the minus strand of OY776114.1, from coordinate 78,170,277 downwards.
CTCACACAAGCGATAAAGCACTTACTTTAACCTGACAGTTATCAAGCCTCTGTCGTTGATAACAAAACCGACGATGCTGGGGGCTCAACACGCCCATCCAGCGTACCGGGGACTCAACACGCCCTTCCGGCCATCCGCGGGCTCACCACGCCCATGCGGGGTGTCGGGGGCTCAGCACGCCCGTCCGACGGTGCTGGGGGCTCAACACGCCCATCCAGCGTACCGGGGACTCAACACGCCCTTCCGGCCATCCGCGGGCTCACCACGCCCATGCGGGGTGTCGGGGGCTCAGCACGCCCGTCCGACAGTGCTGGGGGCTCAACACTCCCATCCAGCGTACCGGGGACTCAACACGCTCTTCCGGCCATCCGCGGGCTCACCACGCCCATGCGGGGTGTCGGGGGCTCAGCACGCCCATCCAGCGTACCGGGAGCTCAACATGCCCATCCGGTGGGTCGGGCCGCTAGGGCCCAACTGACTCGTAGGAGCTCTGTGACCTGGTTATATGCCCAGTGGTGGGGGGCGTGCACTTTCCCCCCTCCACTGGAGCATTTTTGATTCACCGTGCTGTTTTTTTTATATTTTATTATTATTGTTATTTGAATCTTTGATACCTCAGATGTTTCTGCACCCCATTTTTTTTTTATTTTCCTAATTTTATAGTTGGGGTATATTTAACTTCGTTACATCGTCTACCAATACCAATCTAACTGACTGCATATTCAACTCTGAATATTTCACACTCTTTGGAAAGCGGTCCAAACCCCTCAAATTGTTGTGGACACTTCGGGATTTGAACCAGTGACCCCTTGAACCGAAGTCCAAGACGCTAACCGTTAGGAGATTTCCAACACTTTTGACATATGAACACTTTAAAAATCCTTTAAAAACTTTGTATACCAAGTTACTGTCACACTTTCAATTTTATTAACTATTTCTTTGTTTGAAATTGATTATTGGTAATGGTCAATTTATGTTAATTAGGAAATTATTACTGACATTTGCCTTCACTGGAAGAGTAAAACAAGTTTTAGAACGTTTCGAGTCCTAGAATCTGTAATGTCAGGAATTGTATAGGTATTTTTCTCACCTTAAGGCAGGACCATCTAGAGCTCTTAACCATCTAGAGCTTATCTAGAGCTCTTGTCTCGTGTAAAAAAGTCCAGCCTACATGGTCGCCCTTCTTTCAACTCTGCTCCCATGGTAACCAATCAAACCCCTCTCTTCACGAGCTATATGATGGCCTTGATTGGTTACTTGAGGAAAATGGATGTCAGCATGTAGGCTTCACTTTTATATCTCTGACGAGAGCTCTAGGTTGCACTGGAGTATACGTTTGTAAACAAACCACAGAGAACAATGGTTCCAGCAAACAAATGTTAAAAGATATGTTTGACATAAAAGTTGTATTAACAAAGTTGTATAAAAAATCTATACGTTGTATATTACAATACGCTACATGCAAACTTTGTTAGTTGTGTTGACATGGGAACGGTGGTGACAGAGGGGAATATGGCTGCAACCATGTAGGCTTCACTTTTTCTTGGAGTTAACATGTGCATGAGAGCTGTAAATGTACTAAGATCGTTTTTGGGTATTCATGAAAGCATGCAAGCCTGAAAGCCATGTTCTTAGTTCTTGAGACATAAATCCCGAGCCGCGGTCTGAGTGAATGAATGAAGGAGCACCAAACACTCCAAACAACTGTTTTAGTGATGAGATTACAGATGAAGCAGAAGTATCCCGACAAGGGAAAACAAATGGAAAACGTGAATACTCGTCGATCACAGTTAGGATATACTTATTTCGAGAACTAGAGGGAAGTGGTCTCTTAAAATCAACATCGAGCCGCTCAAAAGGAGCTGAGGATTTAATGAGAGTACCCTGATGTTTGTACAAGTTGGGTTTTACTTCGGCGCAAGTGTGGCATGCTAATGTGATTCGTCGCACATCTTCCATGGAATAAAGGAGGTTCTTGCAACAACTCCAGTGGTAGAGTCTTGAGCCACGTGGATGGCACAGTGATTTATGGAGAGAAATCAAGTTAGTCTCAGTAGAAGTCACACTAGAGGATACAGAACTGACTCTTGAAAGTGCATCTGCTGCGTGATTGTCTATTCCTGGACGATACACAATGTCATAAGAATAGCAAGAGAGATCTAATCTCCACCTTGTGATCTTCTTGTTCTTGATTTTGCTCCCATGCTTCATGTCAGACATAAATGCTACAGAGCGTTGGTCAGTAAAGAGGCGGAAATGTCTACCTAAGAGAAAATGTTTCCATTAACGAACAGCCTCAACAATGGCATACGCTTCCTTCTCGACAGACGAATGACGTTTCTCCGAGTCTGACAAAGTTTGAGAAAAGAATGCTACGGACGATTCCGCTGGCTTAGAGTGGCTTAGATAGTAGTATCTGAAGCGTCGATCTCCACGCAAAATGAAACATCATGATCAATGCAAGCTACGGATGCGTCCTCAATATCTTTTTTAAGCTTTTGGAAAGCCAAAAGAGCCTCGCCAGAGAGTGGAAAAGAACACTGTGTTAAGTGTTTAATCTTTTCAGAAAATCAGGGTATGAACTTAGAATAGTAACATAACATTCCCAATACCCTCCTTAAGGAAACCGTATCAGTAGGTGGTGGGAACTCCTTTAGTGGTTTGAATAGTTTTGGATCAGGTCTGATAACTCCATCGCTGATTGAGGGACCTAGTAGGGTGATATTGCGTAGAGAAAATGAGCTTTTCTCATGATTAATTGATAAGTTGTATTTCGAAGCTGCTTGCATGAAATTATTGAGATTTTCATTATTTTCTGCTTGAGTGCGACCGCAGATAGTGATGCCATCGAGATAAGCAACTTTTTTATTAGCATATTACGTGTTGTTATTACTTACGGGATGTAATAAAATAGTCTTACAACACTTAAGATATATTTACACTTATACTGATTCACATACAGACGGTAAACATATATAAAAGATGGTACTGGGCTATCGATTTCGACCAGTCACATTGTCATCATCAGGCCAATGAGAGAACTGACAGAATCAAAATGGCGTCCTTGCTTATATCCTATTGGCTACCGGAAGTTCCGGAGGATACAGGTTCCTAAATGTGCCACCAGAGTCGAAGTTAACTTGTTCGTTAATCAATTTATCTCTTTTTTTACATTTTTCTTTAAATATAAACAATTCTTCCCCTGCATTCATTTCATTTCCTTTTTTACAATTCTTGAGGATGCTGAGATTTTCTTCTATTTTCCCTATGGTGTGGCCATTTTCTAAAAGATGTTTCGCTACGTTTGATCTTTCCGGTTTCCTGTTCTTCCAAGCTGATACATGGTTCTTAAATCTTTTAGTACAGTTAACAGTTTGACCAATATAAAAGTGATCACAGTTGTTACAATTAATTTTGTAAACGCCGGGCATGTCGAATTTGTTACAATCTTCTATCTTGGGATTTAGTATTTTGTTCATGGTGTTTTTCGTTCTACAGGCTATATTAACTCCATATTTCTTGAATCGATTTGCGACCTTTTGTATCTTAGTTCTTGTGAAGCTGAATGTTGCAAAATTACTTGATATTTCTTTTCTTCCGTCTAACGTTGTTATTCTACGCAGTTTTTCTTGGTTCTTTATTTTCCTATGTATTTTCGCTCCAATTTCGTCTATTATTATCGGGTTGAATCCGTTGGCTCGAGCAATCGCCTTTATAGTTGTTATTTCTCTTCTTCTGTTATCTTCATTTAGAGGAATCTTGAAGGCTCTATATAACATCGATCTGAATGCAGCGGTCTTATGGCTGGTGGGATGAAGAGACTTGTTGTTGATTGTAGTATCCGTCTGCGTAGGCTTTCTGTATATATCAAACTCTAGCTCATCATTTCTTCTTGATATCGTGAGATCTACGAAATTGATCTTGCCGTTCTCTTCATACTCTCTAGTAAAGTATAAGTTTTTATGTTGACTGTTAAATAATCTCTTCATTTGTTCCGCTTCCTTTTCTTCGGTTTCCTTGAAAATAACAAGTATATCGTCCACATATCTGACATACATTATGATTTCATGTTCTTTCTTCAACTTTTCCAAAATGATCTCCTCATTATGTTGCAAAAATACTTCTGATAATATTGATGAAAGGGGGCTACCCATGGCTAAACCATCAGTTTGTGTATAAAATCTATTGTTAAACCTAAAATAGTTTTGTTTCAATACGATTCTGAGCAATTTTACAAGCTGACTTACATAATCACTATCCAACTTATTACGTATGAGTCTAGCCTTGATTAGTTCAATCGTTTCATTCACAGGAATATTTGTATATAAATTTGAAATATCAAATGAAACTAGCCTGCTATTTTCACTAACATTACTCTCCATAACTTTATCAACAAGATCATAACTATTTTTTACATTGTATTTATATTCAAGCTCTAGATCATTAAGCTACATAAGCTGTGTAAATCGACTTGCTATCATTTTTGATACATTGTATGTAGGAGCACATTTGAAATTTACTAGATGTCTAATTGGTACGTTCTTCTTATGGATTTTTGGGATTCCCCTCATTACATTGGGAAATTGAATGCATGGGAAGAATTGTTTATATTACATTGGGAAATTGAATGCAAGGGAAGAATTGTTTATATTTAAAGAAAAATGTAAAAATAGAGATAAATTGATTAACGAACAAGTTAACTTCAACTCTGGTGGCACATTTAGGAACCTGTATCCGGAACTTCCGGTAGCCAATAGGATATAAGCAAGGACGCCATTTTGATTCTGTCAGTTCTCTCATATTGGCCTGATGATGACTAGTGTGACTGGTCGAAATCGATAGCCTAGTACCATTTTTTATATAAGTTTACCATCTGTATGTGAATCAGTATAAGTGTAAATATATCTTAAGTTTTGTATGAGGTCTTTTATTACATCCCGTAAATCGAGATAAGCAAAGGTATCCTTCAAGTTTTCTTCGCGTATTACCTGGACCATAGTCCGTTGGAAAGCTTCTACACCGTTTGTTGTACCGAAAGGGATTCTTGTAAACTGGTTGAGTTCTCCAGCAGCCTCGAAAGCAGTATACGGGCGGTCTTTCTCTGGGATAGGTGGGTCTTTCTCAGCAGTGTTTCGTCTATAGAAGGAATTGGGTAGACATCCAACTCGGTGAATTGATTTATGGTTCGAGAATAATCTATGTCCATTCGCCTTTTGTGATTTTGTGAGTTTGGAGACAGATTAGTGAATAAATTAGCAGGTCTAACATTGGCAGTAGTAGAGGCACATACGAGTAAAGGAGACTTACCCCCACCAAACTCAAAGTGAACTGATGAGTGAAGTTGTAATAAATCACGACCTATAATAACGTCAGAGCAAAGGTTAGGCATTACCGAGAGTTTAGTGTATGGGTATTTATGGCCAAGCATCTCCAGATTTGCTTTGCAAGTGCCTTTGATTGTTACCTTATGAATGTTAGAGGCTAGACCTGATCATTTGCTTTAAGGATTTTCAATTTTAGCTGGTGAGCTATTTTCTCATCAATCAAACTGATGTCACTACCCGAATCTAGCATACCACAAAGTTGATAACCATTGACAGTGACATTTGCTTTTACTTTTGACTGATGCGAGACAGGACAAGAAATTACAGAAGCATAATCTTGAACAGTTGCTGAGTGTTTCTTAGGTTGAGACCAACAAACTTTTTGAAAGTGGCCGGTTTTCCCGCAACTGTTACACACTTTGTCTTTTGCCGGACAATTTGCACGAGAATGCCTAGCTCCCCCACAAAAATAGCATTTGGCAGGTAGAGCTCCTACTTCAGGATCGTGTTGTCTGCTAGTAAGATTAACTGGATCGCGACTTTGTTAGTAACATATGGCTATCGGTTGGTAAGCTATCAACACCGTTTATTGCATGACTGGGCGAATCATACTGCAGGGAATGAAGCTGAGCTAATTCTAAAGAACGAGCTTGTCTGTGAGCATCGATCAAAGAAAGAGTTTCATTCTCAAGCAGGCGTTGGCGTATTGTTGGGTTTAGTAATCCCCTGATAAACAAATCACTGCTACAGTTGTCACGGTTGGTTTCTGTTGTTACAGCCTTGAATTGACATTCTCGACTAATGAGTCTTAAGGACTCTAGGTCTCATGGCTCATTAGGTTGTTGATGGTGAGTGAAAAGTTTATGTCTGGTAAAGACCTCGTTCACAGGTTTGACAAATATATTCCTGAGTACACTAATTGCCTCATTATATGTATTGCATTGACTTACATACTCGTAAATGCTAGGTGAGATATAGTTGATGAGAAGACGAAGTTTCTGTTCCTCGTTAGCTGATGTACATCTTACAAAATTCTGAAATCTGTGTTGCCAATGATTCCAGTGTGTTGCTGCATTACTGGAATCGATTAACTCGAGTGTACTCGTACAGAGAAGGCGATCCATAGATTTAACTTTTTTGAATTAAATTGTAGTATAACTTGTATAAGAATAAAGAAAGATAAATCTGAACATAGGCTTTAATTCACAGAACTAGTGTCAAGTAATATACAAATATAGAATATAAACAAGCTGGTAAACAAAGTATTTAACATATGATTATAAAGATAGTAAATATCATAACAACTTCCATAACGGACTACTCACTTCCTCTCTCCTCTCCGCTGCCGCGCGGAGCCGCGCGCCCCACCTATCCCCTCTCTAGTTGATCATACTCTCCTCTCACTCATCACGCATCTCCCCGCTCACATGAAACCTGACGGCCTGTAGATACCAGACTACACGCGAGCTAAGCGGTGCCGGACGGCATTTAAAAATCACCGTTTCGGACATGGAACTGTCGAGAGTTAGGGACGCTCCCGATTTGTTTCATAAATAGCCTACATATCTTGTAATATTGTAAAATACCCTTTCCGCCCGTACTAAGGCGATCAGAAACGGCGATGGCGACATGTACGTCAGTACACATAAGACTAACAGTTAGAGCATACTGGCCCGAGAGATAAAGCAAAAATGCCGGGCCAGTATATATGGTAGACTAATACAGACACATATAATTACTAATACAGACACATATATGGTAGTAATTAGTATTAAAAACTCGACAATGTATGTAAGAATACAATTAAAAAGGCCATTCTGCCCCAAATCAATTATCTTGACAAAAATAATAATTGAACTGAGGATGCGTCACGTTTTTCTTATATTTCCCATGTTAAACAGGGAGAGCCACTATGAGAAATCATCTGCGGCCGTCGAGCGCCGCGCCGGCGCCGCGCCGCCATCTTGTTGTGAATATTTCGTTCAAAAACTTGCTTCACCTCCCGTAATGTATCATATTACGTAATGATTACAATGCTACTGAGCTCCATCCACTGGTCTTACGGTATGTTATCGATGGTTCTAACTTCCAAACTTTTAAAAAACGTTCATGAACGGCAGCCCTTTGCCGCCCGTGCCGGCGTAGTGCGTGCAGGGTTTATGCACGTACAACACAAATATCGAGGCAACTGTATAAATAACTAGTCCGTAAAAGTTAGTCCTCCAATTAATCTCTCAAGAGAGGAAATATCATCACCATCGGACTGTGTTCTAATAATGCATTCTGAAATTTGCATGTATTTGCTATGGTATCGATTTTAAATCAATTTGTCTTTTGGGTTTGTACATTGGCTGTATATTTATCAAAACATGAAATTTGTCTTCAAAAAAGTAGTTCTACATAAATAGTAGTTTTTTCAATAGTCTGTATTTATTTAACGTACAACATATTATTTTTATACATTTCATTCAATAAAACAATAAAATGGTTCTACATTTACCAATTGCCTTTAAAAGCATACTGACAGTTAGTTGTTATTGGTAGATTATGGCGTAGTAATATATTTATATAATCATATGGCGCACAAAATCTTTAGTTGAAAGTTAAATTCTTCAATCTTCTCTAAATTTTTGCAAAATTATCTTTTTGGCATTTATTTTAAAATTATTGTAATCATGAGGGAAATAGTTCATATGCAAGCTGGACAGTGTGGCAATCAAATTGGAGCTAAGGTAAGGAATATCCTAATTTTCAAGCAATTATACAATAGTGTCTATTTGGCCTAGGTCATCTCCTATACCTCTTCCTGTTTTGGTTTCCAACCTTTTCATGTCGTGAAATTTGAACACTAGGTTAACTATTGAGGCGAGGGATGAATATATCCTGGTTTGAGAAACCTCGCCCTCGTACATGAAAGTCTCAAATTAAATATTGGTATGCAATTTTACTGGTATTAAATAATCTTTTGTTTATGTTTATGCTTATTAAGTTACTTTTTGAGTGTTAATGTGTTAAGCACATTCTTTATGACATTAATTTGTTGACAACATTTGGTTTACCCAATCGAAATTTTCTTTTACCAACATTTAATTTGTTGACAACTCAAAAAATGATGCTGTTAATCCTTTGTATTCAAAGGGTGGATTTATCAGCTTTTGAATCTGCCGACTAAAACATTGGTGGGCGGCCTAATTGCTGAATAAGCAAAACTGTACCATTACAAGCTCAGTCTGCGGTCTACGTCTGACATCATGTGTTGTATCCTGCCAGACACAAACTATGAACTAACTTACCGGTACATCGATCAGCACCTTGACCATAATACCCAGGGCCGGTGACGGGGGGGGGGAGCAACAGGGGCAAGTGGCTAGGGACCCGGGACCGAAACGAGGAAAAAATTCAGTAATACAAAAATTAAAACAAACTAAAGAAAATGCATTCGCAAATTATGTTTTCGCAATTTTAAAAAATAGGGATAGCCGGGACCCGAAATTTCAGGAAATTTTCGGAATAAAATAATCCTGTTTTCGGGCGTGATTTAATTTAATTCCGGATTATTTCGGGACGGGAATATTACGGCCGATTGTGGTGCGATCATCAGTTACGTGCGGTATCATGTGGTTCAGTTTGCCTATTTTGGTGATAATGTACGGTCGTCTGTTATGGAACATTACGGCACGATCGTTATTAATTTCCGATTAAATGCAGTGAGATCGTCATTTACGGCATAGATTAATCTGTACTTTTGCCATTTACGGCCGATATTACATGGTGCGGTCGTCATTTGCAGCCGATATCACGTGTTTGATCGTAATAATTTTCCGACCAATATTACCTAAGCGATGCCATCAATTACGGCCGATATTAAGCGTACCTTATCTGTCAAATACAAAGAAACCGAAATATACAGATCGGTTCTCGGTTTCGGGTATTCATCCAAAAACCGATACAATTGAAAACCGGAACTTACACTTCCCTAAAAGAAATACTTTTTAAGTATAATTTTTCAATTTTGTTACTATATACTTCTTTGTTTATTATCTTTTTATGACAAATTATACGAAAGAATAAATGAATAACATCGAAAGTGGCTGCTATATTGACATAAATTGCTTTAACATTAATTTAACTCGCATAACTAGCATTTAACATGAGCATTTCAATGTAAAAGGTGATGAGAATTAAAACTGAATTTCCGTTAAAATTCTTTAACAACAATTTGTTGTCCCTTTGTAAAGTTAATGAAACTTTAATCTGTGTGATATTTAATTTTTGTTTAACTATTACAATGCACATTCATATTAAAATGTGTTTCTTTAAGAGGGTTCTTACAAATCAATTTCTGATAAACTATACCGCGCAGTTGGATATCTTTTAACTAGAAGGTTACATAAATAATGTTTGGGAGAGGGTGTAGTTAACGAATTTGAGTCAGTTGGGATTGGGAGTGTTGGATACAAGTACAAAGAGCAGTTCAGGGGGGGATAGAAAAGTAGTAAAGGGTCCCGTTGAGGCAGCCAAAACTGGCCCGCAGGTATAACGACGCGGTCCGCGTCTTCCTCCATCGAGTAATCCTATTAGTGACGCTTCCGTTCACGCCCAAGTACAATTTTTATTTATTTAAAATTGACACAAAACATACGAGATCATGCTCTTATATTATTAACAGCAACATAACAAACATTTCTGTTTTTGTCTCATTCCAATCGGACATATCTTATGCGGTTTTAATCAGATTACTAAAATCAGTAGCCTGCTTTTAGAGTTGGAGGCATTACAGTTAACGGAATATATAAATAAACAAACTACTACCCTTTTATGTACTTTGAGTCATAATTCAGTTCTGAAAACATGTTAAATTTACCCATCTGTTTATATTTACAAATTAAATGCTAAATGATATTTGTTGATGGTTTTATTTAGTTCCTTTTACTGATTTAACATTAAAATCTATATAAATAAACCACCTATTAGTTAAATGATTTCATACATATATTTAACTATCTATACAGCCAGGAAGGGAAAGATAAGACTCAGGCCTACCTTACCTGGTTAAAAGATTTAACCATAAATTAAATATATTTTGTTGTAAATTCCAATACATTGTTAAACATTGTCACTGAATAAATTATTATTATAATATATAAGCTGTAAAGAAATTGCCAAAGATTACAAATAATTACAAATTATAATTTACAAATAATGCATACCATTTAAGAATTCAACAGAACTTTAAGTTGTCCAAAGTATAATTGACCCTATTTATATTTTTGGGGTAAGCTATTACACAGTTTAAATATTAACCAGAGTGACATAATTTTTGTTTTTTTAGGCAATATGCAAGACAATTTTTGTATCTTGAGAACAAATTACATGAATTCAGTTGATTCTATCACCACCAAAGGGGGACAGCTTTCTAACTTCCTTAATATTAGACACCACTTAAAAATATTTAAGTGAACTCGGCTTATGCCAAATTTTGATTCCAAAAAGTTATAAAGTGACTTAAGCAGTCAGCCAGCAACCCATAAAATGAACTCAAATTAAGAACCAAACCTCCAAAAGATGGTTAAATCGTACAGAATGGTTATTACAGAATAAAAAAATTGCAATTTATAACAACATATTGTTTAATTGTTTACAAATTAAAAGTATATTTATAATTATGATGCAGGCCTTCTTCAAACCAGCCTGATTTAATGTCTACCCAAGACATTGGCTTTGTATGAAAGCTATGCATGCAAGTTTCATCTGTATATACAATAGGTCTACAAAGTCTTCTGTATCCAGAAATTTTTCTCAAATATTTGATTCTTTTAATCTTTAAATCGTGCCCCTCCACTAAGACCTTCCTGTTGTCCTGTTTTTTCCATCTCTCTATTTTGTAAAGAATCCTACTTAAAGTTATTGCGCTTCCTTTAAAACCAATTCCAGATTTTCCAATTTTAATCATTAACTTTTTATGGTGATGTGACTTTTATTCGCGATAAGAAAATTGTTAATTAAACGTCGCAACGCATCAAGATCGAGGAATCCAGATCACTCTCAGGCTTCTTGCTCCTTTTGTTTATTTTCGGGCTCGTGAAAGAAGGTGTAATGTTATAAACACTTTGTCCACCTTCACTCAGAATTTGTTCAACCGTTCTAAATGACACTTTCCAGTGGCTTCTACCAGTTTACTAATTGCCTCGTACGGTACTTCGTAGTACCATTACCATTATTATAGAAGTACTTTAAGACGTTATAAACAATCTCCCTACTTTGACTATTCCAAACTACCTTTACGACATTACGCACAACAAGTTTGTAGCTTAAAAATAAAACTGAATCATCAAATGCTATTTTAAAATAAAAATATTAGAGGAAAACAACTCTAAATAAGTAGCCTACATTTTAACTATGAACAACAACGAATGGATATAAGAAAACAAAAATACTGTAACAAATTCAAAATAAAATACCAGCAATACAAATTGTAGGCAAGAAAAACACTAATTACAATCTAAATAAAAGGAAACAAAAGTAAATAACAAAAACTAAATTAAAATAGAAGAGAATAACTTATTCTTGAATGCTATAACTAAGATATTTATAACCAAGTCGAGGAATAAATAACTTTCAATAACATAAACATTAATCTGTTTGTTTATCCATGTGGTAACAATACATATGTTTTTAAATTGACTAATACTGGAAAAGTGTATGAAATGAATAGTAATTGTTTATTTTGATCTTCCGCCAACTGAAATGCCTCTAACTCTACCACTAGTGCTTTTATTACTACATTTATCTTCCTTTCATTTGTTTAATTTAAATTACGCTAACTGACGACAGAAGTTTAACTAAATTAAAGTCAGCTTATTTCTACACCAGATCTATATTTTTAAACGCGTGAACTCCTAATGGAAAGCCGAGGAGTCATACTTTTACCAATAATTAAACCCCTTACACTGGATGAAACCATTTCTTGCCGACCAATATAGCTTTTTTATGACCATTTCTGTATCTACATCGGCACCGTCATGTCGTCTTCGAAGACACCACGTTACCATTCACACCCATGGGAATGCCCTAAATAGTGGACAGCGTACTATATGATTTTGACAGTATTTTGAAATCTCTTAACAAAACCTACAAATTCCGGCTAACTGCCCAGCAGATCTCTCATTCATTACTTGCATCCCAAAAATATGCTACTTGAGGCATAGTGACTCATTTTTAGTGAATTTCCTTTGGAAAGTGAACTATTAGCATGACCCGCACGGTGAAACTTAAGCCTGGGACCACCATAGAAGATCCTAACGTGACCCCCTGAACACGTTTTGGGGTGTCGTTCAAAATTGTATATATATATTTGCACTCTAGCGGTCACATTTTTTATCCGATTTACTTAAAATTTGGTAGGGACATTTCTTTCTGTAATCAGTTGGATAAGTTCGTTGGGCAAAACAATCGGAAATCTCTAAACCCCTTTTTTGGTGATTAATCTTTAAAATTTCAATTTTTTCGGCCCAAAAAGGGTCAGAAAAACCCCGTATGTAAAATTAATGCATGCAAAAAGATGGGAATTAGTGAGGTTAAAGTTTTAAGCTTTCTCTCATCATTCTAGCATACATATTTACTGAGTTATTAAAGAAAATGTGTTTCGACTAAACACAGTACGTTGTCTTATGGGGATTTACATTAGAAAATCCTGTTATTCCTTTGTTAGAGTACTTTTATCATCCCCAACAACCTCACGCCTACTTTCAAGCCTGTCTGGGCCTTCTCCTAACATAATAATTCGCAAAATTGTATTCTCAGCTTTGCAGGTAAATGAAACCAGGAGCATCAAAACAGCCAAAAAAACATTGTTTTCAGATTTTAATAAAAATTGGAATAAATGTATGTTTTTACACGGATTTTGAGTTTTAAAAGTTGTTATGTTGAAATTCACTTCCCTCACATCAGCGTGCTGCGTGCGAAATCGTGTGTATTTTTATTTATAAGTGTTTTAGTAATCTGATTAAAACCGCATAAGATGGTCCGATTTGAATGGGACAAAAACAGAAATGTTTGTTATGTCAATGTTATAATATAAGACCGTGATCTCGTATGTTTTGTGATAATTTAAAATAAATCAAAATTGGGCGTGCACGGAAGCGTCACTCAAGGAGGGAGGACGCGGCCCGGGTCGTATACCTGCGGGCCAGTTTGGGCTGCCTCAAATTAAGGTGGCGGGGCTTTATAGGTTGACCAGGGGCCCGAAAATCCTGTAACTGGCCCTGGTAATACCACCCAGTTCGATATAGCTGCTAGTCTGATTGATTGCTGAGTATGAAAGGTGTTGTCCTCCCGGCTGTGGGGTAGCACTTGGATCGAAGGTTCGAATCCTGTATCCGTTGGTGATTTTTATTTGCAACTCACCCTTGTATGGCAGAGTTGAAATATAAATATGTATATATAATATTAAAATTAATTGGCTGAACAGATGATGGAAGCAACAGATGTCAGAATGTCTAAATCTTTGTCTACTCTAACTGTTGAACTGAAAACAGTTCCCATAGGTCAAGATATTCTGCGTCAAGTGTAACTTTCTTCAACTAACATATAAATTCAGTAGCCTATACAGCACATGATGTCGTATGAATGTCCTAACGATGTCCATTTCCATCCATACGAATGATCCTCCGACGTCCACACAATATCGTGGACGTCGCTCTGGCATCGTATCAACGGTTTCCCCTTTTACAAATGTTATTATTCCTAGCTTCCTTAGAAAAGTTATTACTTTTAAACCCATCTTTTAAAATAGCCAACATAAACTTTTCTAAAAATTAAAGAAGGATATCGTGGATATCCGACAGATATCCATGAAAAGCAGAAAATGGATATCCTTCACCAGATATCTAAAGGACGGCCATATGATATCTGGAATGTCCTGAGCAAAAAGCGGACATTCAAGATGAGATTCGGATGTCCGCTGAATGTCGCGGATGACCTTGACTGTCTTGGATCTAAAACGGACGACCGTCGGATATCTTGTGTTGTATGCGTAGATATCTGGTAATAGTTTAAAATTGTAATGGTTGGAATACTTAAAAATAAAAAAAAAAACACTGATATAAATTGACGATAACTATCTGCAGTTTTTCAGTTGAAAAATCAGCAAAAATGGCAAAACCTTATTCTTGGCTAACTGTTCCCTAATATACATTTTTCAAGGGTAGTAGTTTCCCTTCTTGAAGTCCTAAATCATTTGTGAATTTTCCAAATTGCTTTTAGTAAAGAAGCTATTATTAGGAGACTTAGAAGCCTGGGAAATGGCTTTTATTTGTTTAGATAGCACACCAAAACTACCATTTGTAACTCACAAGTCACATAGAACTTTTGAGAAATACTCCTAATTTTGATAAATGTAGGAATGAAGATTGAAGGTGTATGCGACTTTGTGTCAAATGCAGAATTTAGATAGAGTTAATAATGCTAGAATGGTTGGCATGGTGATCAAGTACGTTTTTGGGTAGTAATACCAAAGCGTATTACTCTTTAGGATCTTTAGGAGTCAAATGATTGTAAAGCCATATGCATTATAAGAATACAGTGATTTTAAAATGTCTGCAAAGAGATGGGGGCAATAATTAATTATTTTTGTTTTATTTATACTCTTTCTACATACTTTTTTTAAAGATTTTGATGTAAATTCCAAGTTGAGTTAGGAAATAAACAATTCAGTATTTTTCAGTTCTGGGAAGTTATATCTGAAGAACATGGTATTGGTCCCGAAGGCCATGCTCTCGAACAAACTGCCCTTCAGAAGGAACGGATCAATGTTTATTACAATGAATCATCAAGTTCAAAATATGTACCTCGAGCTGTTTTGGTCGATCTTGAGCCAGGAACAATGGACTCCGTGCGTTCTGGTCCTATTGGGAAGATGTTTCGGCCAGATAACTTTATCTTCGGACAGAGTGGAGCTGGGAACAACTGGGCTAAAGGACATTACACTGAAGGAGCTGAAATAGTTGACTCAATCTTGGATGTAGTGAGGAAAGAAGTGGAAAACTGTGACTGCTTACAGGTATTTATTTTGTGTAATATTATCAACAAATGGTTTAGATCTTGAGCTTCTTCTGCAAGACACAATTCTACTATAAGTGAAAAATTTAACTTCTGAATATTATTAAGAAATCTAGTTAAGAAAGTGGTTAAGTGTCCTATATATACATATAACACACTTTTATATATTCTATTGTAGGTACCTTCTAACTTTACATAACCCTTTGAATCGGTGGTAATGATTTAAATTTACCCCCTCGTGTATAGAGCAACTAAGTTGCTGGCAATTGTAGTCAGTGCCAAAAACAATAAAACATTTTTTAGTTATGTAAAATAATTTCAGTTTTTACTTCCGATTCCTGTGTTAAAAAAAACCTGTTTAAGTGCATGCTTACTTCCTTCCTCCTGTGAACGAGTGAATATAGATTTAAATCTGTTTCTATGAAACTTAATGTATGTATATATGTAGGTATGTATTTGGTGTAAATGTGCCCTACGTACCCTTAAACACTTAACCGAAGGTAATGAAACTTTGCATGGTCATTCAGGTCAAGTTGACTCTAGAAAACGTAAACTGTTGATATTGCTTAAAGCCATTAATCTAAGTCCTAGGACTAAGGAGTTTCACCCTACTGGACTTCAAAGTTACTATGTTACTCTTTTGGAGGAAAGATCTATTATAGTTTCATCTTTATGATGAAATAGCCTCCGAATCACTTTATAATACCAAAAAGGTTTGTCAGTGTACAAGTACCACTGGTTTCAAACCTCAGGGGTTCATTTTCAAGTTGACATATTCCTCTTTGTCACTGGTGGTGAGAAAAGTCGTCATAGTTATTAAACGGTCACATACGAACATAATGTTTGTGTGGGACCGTTAAATAACTTTGACGAATTTTCTCACCACCAGTGACGAAGAGGAATATGTTTAGCTAGCTTGATGTCAATTTGAAAATGAACCCCTGAGGTTTGAAACCAGTGGTAGTTGTACCATGACATAGGATCACTCGGCAGTATCCCCAGGTAATTTAAACCTTTTTGATAATTTTATCAAATGACTAATTCAAAGTATTGTTAACAGATTTTTATTTATTTATGCAGCGAGTAGTAATGTAAATATTATGAGTGAAGATTTTCAACTCAATTCTTGTGCGCAGCAACGTGCACCGGGAACCACAAGTAAGATATACTAGTTAAAAGCTAAATTATTTACTTTGAAACACGATGCAAAAGTAATGACTTAATTACTGACTGCTATCCCTAAAATGAACAACTGAATATGTGATATTATAATTTGTAAACTGTCTTGACCATAATATGATTAAGAATTGACGGCAAGGAATTGGTAGAGGTAATTAAGTCTTGTTTGCGGAGTTGGGGGAAAGTCTTTGGCCCAGGGTGGTGTGGGGTGCACTAAGTCTCTCTTTTGTGGTGATGGGGGGGACCCCTGGTGACAGCAATTATCACTGTAGATTTTATAAGTATAGAATTAATAAATGAAGTAGAAAACACTTGCCCTATTCTCAGTACATAATATTTTCCATCTCACAGTACATGTTATCTTCCAGGGCTTCCAACTGACACACTCGCTTGGTGGTGGCACTGGATCTGGACTGGGAACTTTACTGATCAACAAAATAAGAGAAGAGTACCCAGATAGGATAATGAACACATTTAGCGTTGTGCCCTCTCCAAAGGTAATATAGTGGAAGTCAAAGGTAGTGTACCAAGGCAACACTAAATAGAAAGGTGGTACCCTCCCCCGGAATTATGTCATCATACGCAATGACGGCAATGACGTAATTATTTGTTTGTGATAAGCTGTTTTTTTCTTTTCTTGTTGGAAAACTACAATATAAACTATATCAGACGAGGCAATAGGACAATAATTATAAGCTCTCAATTATTCAATTTAAATTTAATTACGAAAAATAGTTACATAGAGTAAATCCAAGCTTCTATAACATGTAACACATCAAATTTAACCAATTACAGTTATTACAGGTACATATAAAATAATATACAATATTCCTCGTGTGGATCTTCGTGAAGCCTACCAGCAAAATAGTGGGGGGATCAGCGATGGAGGGGAAGTTCACAATACCATGTGTCATAATACTATTTCTGTGGAAAACATTTGGCTAGTATTTGGAATATTTGTTCTTGTACGATCAGCTGTTTTTTACTCTTAAAAAGTGTATTTGCTTTTGCTGATTGCTTATTGTAATTTCAATATTTTTACCTATAAAAGTAATGTTTAAACATATGGGCGCAGCGAACTCACTAGGTTGAAGGCAATTTAAAATAATTTGAGCTAGGCCTAATCATTAAAGGCTGTCCCACTCTTCTCGCGAATACGACGGAACACTCGGCTGATCTCCGAATGTTCGGAGTAGTCGCGAGAAGTGTGGGAGCTGCACGAACTTGTTGGTACCAGTACACTATCGCCAAATGATCCACTCGAATGTGCACAGCGAACTAACCAAGCACATGCTCGCCCAATACCATGCAATACCATGCTCGCCATTCGCTTCCATTCGTCTTTTGATTCGTGCCAAAAACCCGACAAAAAGCGAAGCACGGCGAACACAAATCATGGCGAGGCAAGCTATCCCGAACATACACGAGCATACTGAGTACACTACCGCGCTCGCCTTAGTTCGCCTTTGTTGGGCCATAGTGTACTGGTAGAAAGAACACGGGACGGAATGTTCACTGAACATTCGGGAGGATGTTCGGCCGAATGTTCAGGCCTGTTCGCGAGATGTGTGGGACAGTCTTAACCTAAGATATTTGCATAACAATCACTTCGCAGTTGCAATTTTTTTGGTTTGGTGCAACAGCAAGCGATTTTTAGTCAACAGACTAAGAACAGATGTCAATCGCTCACCCCCACCCTAAAAAAACGGTTTAAACCACTTTAACCAATAACACTCAGGCTTCACGAAGATCCGCAAGAGGTCTAATAATATATTTTCACACAGTAGCTGTATGACTGAAAATGATATATATATAATTAATTAATACATGAACTAAACCTAACTTACCTAACTGTTTATAACTACAAATTTAAAAATACAAAAAAATAACACCTAATGTCCTTTAACCAGCATTTTCCAGCATCGTCCTATTGCTTTGAAATTTTGCATAGTAACACAGGTTAACCCTGGGAAGGTTATAGGCCATTAATCAAAGTCCTAGGACATTAGGGCTGTGCCCCACTGGACTTCAAAGTTTCAACGTTAATCTTTGGAAGAAAGATTTCTTTTGATTTTATCAGATGATATATATGACTTAAAATATTATAAACAGCTATTTATCATTATGAAAATAAAAAAAAAACTACTTGAATGGCAACTCTCATAATGGAAATAAAAAACTCCTTGAATAGCAATTCAAATTCTTTTTTCGATAGGCGAGTGAGCGTAGTGAACGAGCTCATATTGAAAATGAACGGTATTTGACATAAAACAAATTCAATGCCTCTTCTGCGGCAGCAACGCGCCAGGTACCAGCTAGTTGGTAATAAATTTAAGATTGCTGCAAAAATAGGTGTTTTGGTTTTTATTATTTATTAGCTTTGTATGAGGGTGAACGTTATGTTGTTATTGCTAATTAATTAAGACCTTTAACATTTAATTACCAATTCCTATGCAATATTGCTGATTAATCTATTAGTTCAATAGTATTAGCTATCTCCTAATCTAATAGTAGGCACTATAATAGTGTTTGTATTAATTGTATATTGTGTATTTTAATTTAAGTGGCATTACTCTTAATTGTTTCAATATTTAAAACAACCATACTCAACACTTTAACCAACAATGCTATACCAGTTCCAACTAAATAATGCCTTTATAAATTGTTAAAACCAGCTCAAGTTGAGCAGGGACTGACTATTAATTATTGGTTTCCTTTCAAACTAATACTAAGTTTGAAGAATCCGTCAAAAATGTATATCCAAACTAATGTTACATTACTGCATAAATGTGAGTGGGATTCAAAAAACCTGATTAATATTTTACAATTTTGCCTTAAAATAATTTAAAACCTATGAATGTGTTTATTAACCATTAACAAATATCAAAGTTTAATTAAAATTAAAATTTAATTTGTTGGGCTAAAAGTAAAGCTGTTATATGAAGGGTCGAACTTAGAACCTCTATAGAATAGAATCTCTAGAACGGCAACGCTCTATCCAATAGACCCCAAACTTGAATACGTTCCTGTGCTGTCATTTAACTACTTATTTTGATTTCAATAGTGAAATTAACTTATCGCTATCCTTAACTTGTAAGGTGTTGTTAACGTATTAATAAATAAAATATTACATTATCATGCGGGTTTTTCTTCTAGTTAATTATAAAACAAATTTGCTATAACGTTTAGATGATATTTTCATTCAAAATAAGCCTGAAAACACTTTCACGGTCCACGAGGATATACATTTGTGATTGAAAATCCCTAAGTTATACCGCATGCGTAGTTAGTTATACTTATTTTATGCATTGTATAAAGTATCAATAACAACTATAAACACGGTTTTTAAAATGGAAAACGATAGTACGTATATAACAAAACAGCCGAGTCAGTGTATATGATTGACTGTACGTACAGCTGCAGCATACGGCTAATGAACAAAATGGCATTCATAATTGTGTTAACGTTTATATTTGATTTCTACGTAATTATTAGATAATATATTACTGTCATATATATACCATTATAACTCAGAAAGACAAAAGTAATTATAAGGATGATTCAATTTCGGTATTTGTTTTATAAATAAAACAATCCTACGTAATTTAATCAAAAACCCGCAAATAAGGTAATGAAAAATATTTTAAACAACGTCGGCTGACTAGTAAATTAATCTTGTGGCTTATAAAAACCACTGATGTTTTACTAGCAGTAGAAAAACTAATAAGTGTACTTTAATGAAAACAAGAGGAATAATGTAAAAAGTGTGGGTGGACCCAGGGGAGCATTATGTCCTGTCTATTGAGTGTTGCCTTGAGTGTAGTGAAGTGAAAATTCAATGTATATAGTGTTACTATCAACATGTTCATTTCTGTAAAGGAAACCAAAAGTGTCAAATATAATGTAACAAAACTTGTTCAGTGTTTAATGATATTGTTTATTCATACAATATCTTACAACACTTCCACCTCCTTCTTTAAAATAAGTAATTTTAGCAAAAACAATTTTATAAAATATCAAATAGTTTTAAGCTATGGTGTTGAATGCATAATCTTTACCCAGCACAGTGGTTGATACAAAAGCATTATTTTACCATTGACTATACGCTTGTAGTAGATTGTAAACGCAATGCTAGAATCCGTTAACAAAGAAAGCAGCACAATCTATTGGGTGCGGTCGGCAACAGGGGCTATAGCATGTACTTCCTCCTAGTAGACATTTTGCGAACTACTTGGAATTTCAAAGGCAGACGAACAGACAGAGCCCGCTTGATTGAAGCTGGTGAAAGATGACTACAACGTTGACAGAAATTTTACTACAAGTTTTTAATAGTTATTACAATTTTATTTTTATTTTCATAACCTGTATTATTACAGCCTTACAGCCTTTGTTAAAACGTTTATTAAAACTTCCGAGTTGCGAGGAAAACAGGACAGTTGTTTTATTAACAAAATGAGATTTTAAAAAGTCACCACGGCTGAGTTGAGCGCACCAAGTGGCATGAGCCAGAATTACGTCCGCTGTTGCGTGCGATGGTGGCGATTTCTATCCAGTGCTGTCAGAACTACGTGGAGAATTCTGACTCTTTTGTTAACAGAACCGCCCATAAGTTTTTCAGCCTACTACAAGTGTGTAGTCAATGATTTTACTTATTTAATATTTGTAAACAATTTTCATGTATAAATTATTTGTCCAATTAATTAAGAAATGTTCTTAATTCTAATACATCAAATAAAGGTTTAAGTTAGCCTGGCCTAATTACAAAAGACAGTAAAAAAGTTATGAGAATAGTTGTTTATTTCAGAGAGAATAATTTTATTTGAAGGAATTCGTTCCGGAGCTTCCAACAGCCAGTGTAAGCAGGACATTCACAAATGTAGTGTAATTTCATTCTGCGTACATTCACAAATCCTTATGTCCCCTTACATCAAACATTACAATCTGCTACATGAAGCAACATTGTTAATGCAACTTGTAATTCAACTGATGTTACAAAATTTCACACTGATGAAAGGATTGCAAGTTTAAGTTCTTCAGATAGTTTTTTTTTTCTGTTGTTTTAAAATAAACTGGGTATACTCACACTACTACAGTGTAAAAAATATTGTGTGCTTATCTTTTTCGTTCTACAAAAAATATCTGCATTTTTTATGTAATTTTTATTATCTATATTTGCTACCATGTAATTTGTTAGTTTTGCTATAAAATATTCATTTTGAAGGTGTCAGACACGGTTGTGGAACCATACAATGCAACGTTGACGGTTCATCAGCTGATTGAGGCGACAGATGAGACTTACTGCATTGACAACGAAGCTCTGTACGACATATGCTTCAGGACTCTGAAGATCCCGAATCCCACCTATAGCGACCTGAACCATCTGGTGTCTGCTACCATGTCTGGAGTGACTACTTGCCTCAGGTGTTGTTTTGCTGTATCCTAGCAAATAAATACTCATTTTGATCTGTATAAAACAAAGTTGTTCAGTCTCACATACTCCACATTTTTAGAGAAAGTAGAATTAAGAGTTTCCTGAGGCTTATGAAAAAGTACAAGCAAAGACATGGTTTTATGTAATTTATCAAATTATATTTTAAATCAATGTTATTACATGCAAAAACAAAAAGAAAGGGTAATACAATTAAATGAAAATACTTTATTGTCGTTTGGCAATTACATGCATTGACAGAGTCATAATACAGGAAATATAAGATTTCTTAGTCAATATGAGTTCAATAAGTTCAATACAGTTATCATTTGTCTTTACATATAAATAAAAATATAAATACCCCCGTAGCAGCAAACCTGCATACTCAGCGAATTTCCAATGCATATTAATTTATCTTAATACCACATAAAGCCACATACCAAGTTTCATCAATATACATTCATAAATAAACGATTTATGACATTTTAATTATTCTCCATAAGAATAACATGGCGGCTGAGTATGCAGGTTTGCTGAAATAAGGAAGACGAAAAATTGGGTTTTATACAAATATCAATATAACTCAACTAGGTAAAGCCACATACCAAGTTCTATTAATTAATGTTCATAATTAAGGGAGATAACACGTTAATTATTCTCCTTAAGAATAACATGGGGCTGAGTATGCAGGTTTGCTGCTACGGGAACTATCGGGCAAAAAATGGGTTTTTGTTCAAATATTAATAGACCACAGTGAAATGAACCAATATACCAAGTTTCGTCAGGATAAGTTGATAAATAAGCGAGATATACAATTTTTCTTATCCTCCATAAGAATAACATTGGACAACGTACTGTGTTTAGCACTTTCAATATCTCAGTAACCAATTGACGTAGAGCAATGATTAAAACATAAAATTGTGCGTCTTTTTAAGCTGATTCCAATGGGAAAACATAAAAGTTTACTTTTTCAAAAATTGTATGTAAAAAACTCAAAAAACCCATTTTTGGGGTACAAAACCCCCCCAAAATACCCTTTCGGATAGGTCGATCCGTCTGGTTTTTGAACTTAAAGTCATAAATGCTGCTTTACACGTTTGTACCAAATTTCATCAAAAACGGACCTTTTTTACGAGAGTTATCGCACCCACGGACATATATATATATATATATATATATATACAGTTTCGAACGAGTGGTGTTTTTGGGGTCTGGGGACATCAAAACGAAAAGTTATCATGGTCCCGGGCCTAGGTCTTACCATGCCGACTACGGTAACAGCTTCTTCCCTATAGGGGAAATTCGCTAAAAGTATTTAAATATCATATAAAAGTATAAATTGCATAAAAAATATAACAAAACAAAATATATAAAACAACAAAAATTAACCTCAACAACATAAACATATGATAACAACTTATCCCAGAGAATTTAAGTTTTTAGTAATTTTTAAGAATGATAGAAGGTAGTTCCTTTATAATTTTACTTGACTCATTGGAGCTAAAAATAAGTAATACATATAATAATACAAAACAATACAATAATAATAATTATAATAAAAGTACAATTGTGAAGATTCTTGGAGTGTCGATAAGTTATCAAGTGTTTGTGAGACTTTACTGTACTTGTGAAAGTCATCTAGGATTGTATAAATAAATCCTCCCCTCCACACACCTCTCTGTAAGGTGGAGGAAGACGGTTGCTGTACATTTTACTGATTTGTACAGGTGGATTGTGGTGGGAGGGGTTTTAGTCTCTGAAACATAACTCTGTAATTTATAATTTCTTTGTTACTTTTTTGTTGCAACAAAAATTTAATTTATAAAATTGATAAAATTAAATCTCTTTATATATCTAAAGAGAGTAATACATCTTTATGGGCCATCTATATTTTGCATTATCTGTTTATCTATTTCTGGTTGTTGGTTTGAAGAGGGAGTGGCAGGTTTAACAATATTGCAATAACAATTATAATAACAAAAATAATTATAATAATTTTTTTGGTTATAGTAAACAAAATTACCACGCTACAAAAATCTCGAAAACGTAATCATAGTTTTTTTTTATTTGAGCTTATTTAAAATGTTTATGGACATTTAAAGTATATAAAGATGTGGCTTTGCAGATTCCCTGGACAGCTGAATTCAGATTTGAGAAAGTTGGCAGTGAACATGGTTCCATTCCCACGTTTACACTTTTTTATGCCCGGATTCGCTCCGTTGACATCGCCCAACGCAGCTCAGTACTGCTCTCTGACAGTACCAGAACTCGTTCAGCAGATGTTTGACGCCAAGAACATGATGGCAGCCGCAAACCCCCGTCACGGGAGATACCTCACAGTGGCTGCGATCTTCCGAGGGAAAATATCCATGAAAGAGATTGACGAGCAAATGTTGCATGTGCAAGACAAAAACTCTCAGTTCTTTGTAGATTGGATTCCAAACAATTGCAAGACTGCCGTCTGTGACATACCTCCGAAGGGGTTGAAAATGTCAGCGACATTTATCGGAAACACTACATCTATTCAGGAAATATTTAAGAGGTTATCGGATCAGTTTGCGGCCATGTTTAGAAGAAAGGCGTTCCTACACTGGTACACTGCGGAAGGAATGGAAGACATGGAGTTCACAGAGGCAGAATCTAACATGCATGACTTGGTGTCGGAATATCAGCAATATCAAGAGGCAACAGCGGACGATGGGGAGCTTGACTATGAATACGAGGGAAATTAGTGGAAAACTGTAACTGAACCTTCATGTAAATACTTGGTTGTTATAATTTTAGGTGAATAAGTAAATTATTAGAACTATCACGTACTGAATGTTGTCCTTTTTTCTTTATTTCTAAAAGGTCATAGTACATAAGTTCTTGTAAGTTTTACCTTTCAAAATGAAATGAAATTAAATATTTATCGATCCTTTAAACATGGTATTGTTACAAATAATACAGAAATTAAAGAAAAATCTTAGTAATCAAGTTAATATAAAACAATGTTTAGTAGTAAAATCAAAGGAACAATAGAAGTTGGGTCCAGATGAGGTTTACACCTGTTCGGGAACCTAAACAACCCTTGTTCTTTCCGCTAGAGCAGTAGGTTCAACAAATTCATTAGTTGTAGTTGTGTTATGATGTTTGTATACCCTACTGCCAAAGATCTTTGCATTTGGTTAAGTGTGAGCTGTTTAGCTACTATATAGATACTATTGCATATTTGTTTCATTTACTGGCCATACAAATGATATATGGCTATTTTGAAATAACCTACATAGCACCGAACATTTATTTGGCGTCTCATTAACACAACAATGTTGACATTAAAATTTCAAATTTATGTTTGGGTACTAATGTGAATAATCATTGTGTTAAATTCATTTTTAAATGTCACTATATATTTTTACATTCAATGAATATTAACAAATTATATTCTACTTACATTTTAATCATCAAACTTTTGATGGCAAAAATAAATTATATATTTATGTAAAAAGCCAAATAGAACTACCAATAAAGTAAAAAGAAAACCATGTAAGTAAAATCACTACTGCTATAAAAATGAGGTGGTGTCTGTCTGCTTGACTGTCTTTCTGTCTGTTGTTTGATCACGCCAAAAACAGTGGACCAATTCGGCTGAAGTTTTGGACAACTATAGTCCAGGAGTTTCATGGACCTATTACCGTTTAGAAAAGTCCTCAAGGCTCTGCCCCACGGGACTTTCAAGTCCCCATATTATTCATATAAAATTTTATTTGCTTTATGTCCCATGTGTTTTTTTTAATACTATTCATTTAAATAAATAGCTGTTATAAGGACTATATCTAACTACAGACCGTCATTGTTTTGTTTACAAAAAATATTTGTTGTTAGTCTACTCTGAATTTTCACCCCGTTGCCATTGGGTTTACATCTACTAGAGGGGGCACCTTATGGGAGCCAGAGTTAGTAAAAGCAGTGCTGCGATCTAGTGTCATATAGATAACTACGTGATTTGCGGCGGCGTTAGGCCTAGTTAACTCGTCCGCTGTACCCGACCCGTGTGAACACAATATCACTTTAAAAACCATCACATAAAAGGTTTATTTAAATACTTTAAAATCTCTACGAAAACATTCCTAAAAAAAAAATAATGAACAGAACTGTGACGATCCCTTTAGGCGTATGAGCATGGAACTATGTCGACAAATCTCTCACATTAATTTGCATTGTGTGTCCCCTCTAGTAAATATAAACCCAATGCCGTTGCGAAGCATGGGCATAGCAGCTATAGTCATATGTAAAAATCTAGACAATTACAGATTTGATCTATTATGGATATGATTTGATCATCTGGTGTGCCTTGACCACCTTTACAACTGAAATGTGAAGGCTAACTACATGTCTTAGCTCTTAAAATTCAGGAAGCATGGGATTTTCATGAGAACTTTTTAAAAGTTTGTAAAATAAGAATTTTTAAATTAATATAAAATACTTTATTTTAAAAACTTAACTTTTAATAAAATGGTTTTTATATCCACCATGATAAGAATTTCCAACATTTTCCCATTTCAAAAATGTTATGTTAATGTCAAACTGAAAATACATTTTGATAATCAAATTTTGTGAATTTAAGAGTGTTTAAAAAATATTAAATACATTTGTATAATCCCTGTGTTAAAAAATCTCAAAATTTTCAAAAAAAATAACATTTATTTTCGTACATTTTTTAATTTTCAAAACTTGTAAAATATAAGATTTTACAACCAAATCAAAACAGGCTATAAAGGAATAAGTACCTGGGTGCCGAGCCTTGCTCGGGGGAAGGCCAGTTAGTTTGTTTAGATGACTTGGAGTAATATTTCACCACTTCCTCCTACTGATAATCAGATTTCTATAACTCATTTGCCTCTTTTCTACATTTTTAAGATCTTTCCAGTTGTTATTTATAGTTCAATGTACCTTTGATTGATTTTACTTCTCTATTTATGTAATCTTCACTCAAATCTTCTAATCTCTGCTCTCAGTAAATCACATGTTAATAGTCATATAAAACATGAGTATTACTATTTACATGACATTCTTAAAGAAGAAAACTCAAAATTATGGTATTACATTTTAGAATTTTTACACAAAATCAAGAAAATGATTTAAGTGACCATATACCTGATGAAATTGTTTAAGTTTTTTTGGACTTGAATTGTAATATTTGGACTTCATACATCAGAACTCTTTATATAATTTAAACTAATTCAGTGTGTTTTCAAAATTATAATGTTACGTCTTAGAATTTTTACATAAAATCGAGAAAATTATTTAAGTGACCATGAACCGGATGAAATCAATTAAATTTTGGACTTGAACTGTAGTCTAATAATTTATGTTCGTAGCTCTTAAGGCTTCATGTAATTTAATACAAAGCCTCTAATAAAAGATAAAAAAAAAAAATACTTTAACAGTTCCCTGGTTGATTATGAACAGCTGTTACAATTCTTTTGTTTTGATTTGAAACTCCATAAGCCCAATGTTAATTTTTTTAACTTTTCATTTTAGTTTTTTTACATTATTTGATTTTTCCTTGGGATGAGGCCTGTCTAGAACTTATTTTTATCCCAGAAATTAGTTATTTTGAACATTTGAAGGAAATCGTTGGAGCCGTTTTTCAGATCCGAGTCGCAAGCAAGCAAACCTTACTCATATTATAGGATAAGTACCTGGGAGGCCGAGCTTTGCTCGGGGGAAGGCCAGTCAGTTTGTTTAAATGACTTGGAGTAATATTTCACCGCTTCCCCCTACTGATAACCATATCTGTATAACTCATTTGCCTCTTTTCTACATTTTTAAGGTCACTCCAGTTGTTATTTAGAGCTCAATATCCCTTTGATTTATTTTACTACTCTATATATGTAATCTTCACTCAAATATTTTAATCTCTGCTCTCAGGAAACCACATGTTAATAATCATATACATCATGAATATTACTTTGACAGTTCCCCGGTTGATTATGAACAGCTGTTACAATTCTTTTGATTTGAAACTCCATAAGCCCAATGTTAATTTTTTTAACTTTTCATTTTAGTTTTTTTTTACATTATTTGATTTTTCTTGGGGATGAGGCCTGTCTAGAACTTATTTTTATCCCAGAAATTAGTTATTTCGAACATTTGAAGGAAATCGTTGGAGCCGTTTTTCAGATCTGTGTCGCAAGTAAGCAAGCAAGCAAACCTTACTCATATTAGAGTATAGGATAGGATATACTTTTTAATTCAATAAAGGTTAACAAAAATAAATCATAACAGTATAGTAAAATGTGTTTTTTATTAACTTGATATATTTATTTTTTCTTCCCAACATTGTTCAGAATTTATATAGTATTAACTTTAAATCAATATTTTAGTAACTTATAGTTATTTAATTCTTCCTCTTTGAACATATTTAAAATTTGGAAATAAAAAATACTGGTTCCTCAAACTGTAAAGGCGGTCCCACACTACTCGCGAACACGCCCGAACATTCGGCCGAACTCCGAATGTTCGGAGTATTCGCGAGAAGTGTGGGAGCTGCGCGAACTTTGAATACGGGACCGAATGTTCAGTGAACGTTCAGTGAACATTCGGGCGAATGTCCAGCCGAACATTCCGACGAATATTCCGCAGGCTCCCACACTGTTCGCGAACATGCATTATTGTATCACTGCATCATTGATAGTCATCGATCTTGTTCTACTGAGACAATACTATAAAACATGCGTATTTATTTGTATGGTACCGTATTTATTTGTTGTGCTTTCAAGTAAGTATTGAATACCACTTAAGTGGTCATTGGTAATGAATAGTCAATCTCTAGTTGTACTGAGATACTATGCGTATGTCAGTTATAATTATAGCTATAAATAAAAAAATTGTGTAAATTTAAGTTTTGTTTTAAGGCACAGGGGGTTGACATTTATTAGTATACTGTCGACGGATTCTGCAGGATTCAGGGCTTGAGTCACTTCTTCAACTCAGCTGCACTATTTTGTCAGTGTGTTGAGGCAATGTGTTGTTTCAAATCATTCAGTTCATACAATCACTTGCGTTTTCGCGACAGCAGATTGACGCCAACCTCAATAATGGACATTTTAATTAACTGATTATAGAAGATACAAATAAATCCTTTAATACGGAACCCTTAATTATTGTCCCTACATATCCTTTATTTAAATAGTAGTTGATTTTCTTCCACTCTCCAAAATCAGAGCCGGTCTCAGTGGTGAAGGGGGGACAACTACTCAAGGAGAAAAAAACATTTGTTTGCGGTCACAACACCCAAACGTATCTTTTTTTTCAAATTAATATAAGTCTGTCATCTAAGTTGAGTAAATGACAGTGGAATCGATTTAATTTACCTCAAGTATTTAACAAGAGATAAGAAGTTTCCAAGAAAATTGCATCGCCGGGGTAAGAATCGCATCGGCGGCGTGGTACAGGTGCACAACCAGTCTGTCATTCCCACGTTGAAATTTTTCCCGAAAAGAATAGTTTTTTGAGTTATCTCTTGACTAATATTATTGTTCAGTATATTCCTTATTGTAAGAACTTGTAAAAGCTTGACTGTTAATAAACTTAATATATAAATGTTTATGCCGGATAATAAAATAATGTCCGATGTTTGTTAACCTTTTTTTATAATGAATTATACTATCTTATACATGTATAAAAGAAAGATGGTGACTGTCTGTCGACTTGTCTGTTCCGTTTCAACGTCCCATCTTAGCAATCCCTTAATTAGGGCTTCGCCCCAGTCACCCTTAAAGTTACAACGTTTATGGGCAATAGGTTTAATGATTCAGGTGAGTACTTAAACAGATGTTTACAGTAGGATTTTAATCAGCTCTGCAAAATACTGGTATCAGCTAGTACTTGATATATTTATATTTCATTTTTTACTTCGTAAAAAATAGGCTTCTCCTGTTTTCGTTGGTTTCTTCTACACGAATAAATTCTACACCTTTTATAATTTATTACATCAGGAGAAGACATATTTACTCGATGTTAATTAATTGCCAACAAACGAAAACATTGTTATTAATATGATTATCATAAATTAATTATAAACAAGTCAAATACAAAGCGTTTCCTTGTGAACACTGAAGGCAGAGTGGTCAACGATGGACGATCGCCGCGCCAACGCCCAAACTAGCAGTTATTACAGCTGATTTCCAACAATTGTTTATAACCAGCTGATTAACAAAATCAAACAGGGGTGTATCTGCTATTGCAGAAAAATACGACTGTAGATGCAACAACAGTGACATTATCAGTAGAGTTGTCCATTTTTTCACGACAATGCTCGTTGGACACGACGGACAATGCGCAAACAGCTGATTGGAATTTATTTATGTTCGAGGGAATGTTCGCCCGAACATTCCCCCGAATGTTCGGTGGGTGTTCGCGAGAAGTGTGGGAGCTTCATCAGGACGAACGTTCAGTGAATGTTCGGTAGAATGTTCGGCTGAATGTTCTGGAGAATTTTCGGCCGAATGTTCAGACGTGTTCGCGAGTAGTGTGGGACCGCCTTAAGTGATGGACAAGGACAAACTTATCATTATGGCAGGTTACAGGTGCACCAGCACTGACCCTTGACCTGACCATTGACTATATAGGCCTACTCTCTCCGGCCCTTCCTCTTCCGAGCCTGCCTGATATGATATCTGATTTAAACTGCACACTGTCATCATATTAACATAAATCACTCAGCATCAACTTTAATTTCTCCACATTACATCTCTATATATAATTCCGTAAGTCAAATTTTTGTAAAGAAATTGTGAGTGACTGGATGGCCGTAGAAGGATGGGAGGGGTATCATTTTAAAGGTCTTGACGTGAATTTTGAGGGAAAACTATTCATTTTTCTTATTTATTTACCATAAATTCGCAACAGAATAAAACTTTTCCCATTAAAACAACATGGGGTTTAATTTGTTTACATCTTTTGAAATTAAAACAGCTGTGCCACAGAGTTAAATTAGCCTTTGATATTGATACCAGCTGTACTTATTCAGTTTGTTTACTTTTAAACTACAGCAATGTATAGTTGTTTAGGAATGGACATTTTATTAAAAACATAAGACAGTATAATAATATTATATTATAATGCTAGAAAATCAGTGCTTATTTATAAATGACCAATGAAGGTTGATAAAAAATTTATGTATTTTGGTTTTTTAGGGGCTTTTGCCCCTACAAGCCCCTAGTTTTTTCTATATCTCTCTTTTTCTCACATTTGTAAATTTGCTGTACCGATTCAAAAAACATATAGGTACTCTGCGGTACTTATTCCAACGATCCATTTAATTTACGAATTTAAAAACTAATTTCTTGAGTAGTATGATACATGTTGCTTTACAATCAAGCAGGATAAAATAACTATGAATATATTTACACTATTTACTTCTATCCAAGACGGTAAATATGCAAAAAGGATATGGTACAAAGCGATCGATTCTGTAAACATTCTCTGATTGGGACTGATGATGACCAGTGTAACTGGTTGAAATCTATCGCCTTGTACCATATCCTTTTTGAATATTTTACAGTCTTTGAATGTAAGAATAAGTGTAAATATATTTTGTAGTGTTGTGTGAGACATAGTTCATTTTACCGTGTTAAAAAAATTATAAAGCCAAATTCTTATTTTTACATCAATACATAGAAGACCATAGGCATTTGCCTATGTCTGTTCATTCCGACGGCCATAATTTTGTTATTTGAGAGAGCTATTAGTACAGGACAGTTATGCAAAAAAATGCCCTAACCTGGAACAAATTAGTAAAAGTATGAAACCTCCTGGGATGTGTTCCTGACATATCCCTCATCGTTTCCTGAAAGTTCCAAAAAACTCCCACCTTGGGAAAACCCACCATCTTGGAAAATGGCGGGAAAAGTATATAATTATGTAAGCTTTTACTTAAAACGGTATTATTTAATTACTAAACAATCTGGTATAACCATGTACATTTCAAAATGTTCATGAAAATATCTACACAAAAATATTATATTAAGTAGTGATATTTTGCATTTAATCGTAATTACAATTAAAAGTTGATTTTTCAGTTTTAAAATATGACATTTTTCTATTCTT